>JAJOZX010002492.1:0-527500 GCA_023014485.1 Bathynomus jamesi
CCCTTAAAAATGCATGGCATATATTAGATTAGTACTTTAGTATTCATGCTGTCCTTTACTTTTCGCTGTTATCTAATGCGGAACTGGATACACGAAATAAGTGTACGCATGTTGAGAATGAACTCTGAACCTATTCTTTTCATTATACTTTTTCACACTTTCCTATAAATCTTCTTTCACCACTATTTTCTGTCAGCAGTGACTCGCGGAGGAGGGAGAGAGCCATGTCTGTTCTATACTTTACTATTACTACAATTCGTGTGTGAAAACTTTACACGTTTATAAGTGAAAGCATGGTGTAAGTTTTCAGCATTCTTTTCATTGCTATTTCTAACTTTTCTATTTCCTTCTTAGGCTAGAGAAGAGGGGATCTCTCTCTCTCTCTCTCTCCGCAGGGGGTATAAAGATTATGCACATTTCTTCTGGATGTTGTAAATTTTATACTTGGGGTGTGACAGCCCCCGGTCCCGAGTCGTGGGATTCTAGAGAAATTGGTTGCCAGTTCCTTTAAGTTCTCTCTCTCTTTCGGGAGGACGGGTGAAGTCTGTTGCACAATCCTGTCTCGTCGGTTACTAAGACCCCATCCCATCCCTACTCTGTCCTTTTAGCTTAGGTTAAGGGTGCTCTCCTCTGACTGACTGGAGAAAAAACTTTTCTTTTAGTATTAAGTCTTTTTCTCTACCTTTACTATAAGGACCCTACTGCTACCTCATGCGTAGGAAGAGAGGCTTTAGAACCTCTATAAATAACACCATTTAACGTTTGTAGGTCGTGAGAGACTGGGATGGGGGGTCCCAGGCGTAGGGACGCGATTAATGGAATGTGGCTAGTGCCCCGTTAAGCCCATTCCTAACGCGTAATGGCCTGGCCAGCCCCCTGCGACCGTTCTTTGGTGACCAATTGATGGTGCTTGGCTGTACTGCTCTTAGGTGAGAGAGCTTTACTGCCCAGCTGGCTGCCAGGCCAACTGAAAGTCTCGGGCGTAGCTGCTGGGTCTGATGGGATATCCCTTGAACACTGGATTCTAAGAGTCTGGCCGCTTGTGAGTGACTAGTAAGACTTAGTAAGGAGCTGCATCTCGCTGTCGCTCCTGGCGGGAAATCCGTGACGCCTGCGTGGCGAGTGTTTGTCAGTTGGTAGCTGCAACACGTTTGGGACTGTCCGGCCCTGGGGAGACCTTTGGTCGGTGCGGCAGCAGTGAGAGGTGTACTCTTCTGGATGGGATGAACGTCAGTTGTAGGTAGGCGGATGCGGTTTGCGCGTGAAGAATTCACCGACCCCCTCCTTGTTTATGTACTGGTCAGAACGTTTTGGATAGTTTTCTTTGCTAGAACGCTTCATCTTATTGAGTGTATTCGGAATTAGAAAAAAAATAAGTTACAATGACTGGACTGCAGAAACTGAAGGCTGAGTGTGCGAAGTGTGGAGTAAACCAGTGGGTGACGAACTTCAAAGAAGCTTGCTTCAAGAAGATCAACCGCTCCAGCATGTGTCGCTTTTGCAAACTCATGCAGTTGTACGAGAAGCTAGAGAAGAGGGTCCGGCTGCTCGAGTCGTCCAGATCGGCTGTTGGAGGCGCGGCGGTCGCTGACGCGGCTGCGCCCTCCACCCCGGCGCTTAATGATAGGATAGTTGCCCTGGAAAGGTAGTCCAACGGTGGACTGGACAGAGCTCGAGACCGCGGAGAAAGGGTAGAGGTGCAAAAATCAGTGTCAGGAATCGCCAGCGACCCACGTGGAATGCTCGGAACCGCGACACAAGGTGGAGGGAAGGGAGGACGCAAAGAAGGGGCCGATAGAGAATGGTAGGAAGGGGCCAATAAAGAAAAAGGGTGGGAAGGGGCCTACTGATGGCCCAAAGAAACCGAAGGATGTAGGTGCCGGTCGGGGTGGGTCGGGTACTGTAAGTGCGGCTGAGTCTAAGGGTGGCGATGGGTATCGAAAAGTATCGGGCAGGAAGGCTGCGACGCCGAAGCCTGAGACCCCGGTTGTCGCTGTCAGGACCTCCAACCGCTTTAGTCTCCTGTGCGCGAAGGAGGAAGACACTATTTTGATTGGGGACTCACATATCAGGGGCCAGGAGAAGTACTTTGCTTCTGCAAACCGGGACAGGAGTGAAGGTAAGGTGCTTACCCGGATGGGGAACGGCGCACGTAAGGAGTTAGAGAAGCTGCGCGTGGCTAGTCGGAGGACTGCGATTGTTGTCCACGCTGGTGGCAATGACCTGTCCCTCAAAGACGATAGGGTAGGTTCAACAGAAGGGATCATCACCGAGATCATGTCTCTTGCGGATGATCTAAAACCTAAGACAGACAGGGGAATGTTGATGAGTATTTTACCGCGGATGAATACCAGTGACCACGCGCTCAGTAAGGTCATTGGCATCAACGAGAGGGTGCAAGACTTGTGCGTCCCACTGGGCGTGAGGTTTGTTGACCCGTTCGACGCGTTTTCGGGTAGGTGAGACCTTTATCGGAGAGATGGTGTCCATTTCAATGTCAAGGGTAAAGGTGTACTAGGCACGCTGCTTGACCGGCACCTATACCGCATGGTTAGGTCAAGCCCGGGGATTGATGATGGGCCCCCACCGTGGAGAGATGATCTTGAGCCGGTGGCGGACGTACCTTCAACGGAAGGGTGCGTTCATGTACAGGTGGGGGACCCTCCTTCCCCGTTGGAGCAGGCTCAGCCTCCTGCGGAAGTTGCCCCCTCGTCGGTGAGGGGCTCTTCAACTCTCGACAGCCCTAGCTGTTCGGGAAACGGGTCATGCTAGGGGGCGGTCAGAATAGGGAAGGCTCCCTCCGTGCAGTGCTTTTTAATGCTAGGTCGATTAAGAATAAGTTTTGCGAGTTACGGGCGCTCTTAGCATCAGAATACCAGGATATCGTTGCTATCACAGAGTCCTGATTCATACTGATCGTAGGGACTACGTTGGGGAGTTCGAGATTCAGGGGTATTGAATGTTTCACAAGGACCGCACCCGTCGGGGGGGTGAGGGGTACTAATATACGTCAGGGACACGTTGAGTCCGGTTGACTGCCAGTTCCGATCGTCTTTCAGGAGGATACTGCCCTGTACACAGAACTCCGTAGCCTGCTAGGGGACAGGATGTGTGTAGTTTTAGGAGACTTCAACTGTCGCGGCATTAACTGGGAAGACAGGACTACTGATGCTGAAGGGAGGAGGCTAGTTGACTTTGCTAATGAGAACTTTCTCACTCAGTGGGTCAGTGGGCCTACACGAGGTGAAAGCGTTCTAGACTTAGTATTCACGACCGAAGACAACCTTGTCACTGGCCTCACCGTTGACGAATCGTTGGGCGGGAGTGATCACGGTCTGATTAGGTTCTGTGTCTGCGTCCCTCGGGTGAAGCGTAGTAACTCGAGAGGCAGTAAGCTCGATCTACGGCGGGCGGACTTTGTTGGTCTCCGGGATAGCGTAGGTGAGATGGGGTTAGAGGTCGGCGGCGATGTTGAGGGAGTGTGGAGTGCATTCCGAGACCAGTTTATGGTGCTGCAGTTTGCTGCCATACCCTCAAAACCGGTCACCCCTGCTTCAACGGAGCCTAAGTGGTTCAGTCGGGGCATCGCTTCGGCTATCCGAAGTAGGAAAGCTGCGTATAGGAGGGCAAAGGCCAGTCGTTCGCATGAGAACACTGAGGCGTATGCCCACCTGTGCCGGGAAGTGAAGGCGAAGGTTAGGCTAGCTAAACGTAACGAAGAACTCTGGGTGGCAAGCCTCTACAAGGGGAACCCTAAGAAGTCCTTCAGTTATGTTAATAGTAGAAAGCCCAGCGGCGCGCTGCGGACCTCCGACGCGGACGTCGCTAATGTGCTAAATGAGTACTTTGCGGGAGTGTTCACCAGGGAGGACACCCGCGTCATCCCCGAGCCAGGCGTCAGGCACGAAAGTGCTGGCCTGGATAGTGTTCGGTGTACCGCGACAGTCGTTGCCTATAGAATAGACAAACTGAGCGCGTTTAAGGTTCCTGGGCCAGACCAGTTCCTCCCTAGAGTGTTGCGGGAAGTGCGCGACCAGGTGGCTCCCCACCTGGCTACAGTCTTCAACAAATTGTTGGAGACAGGCCAGGTGCCTGGTGATTGGAGGGAAGCCAACGTGACCCCTATCTTTAAGAAAGGGGATCACGAAAGTCCAGGAAACTATCGTCGCATTAGTTTCACTTCGGTTGTAGGTAAATTTTAGAAGGGATAACAGCGGATAGGACCGGTGACCATTTGGATTCCTACAAGCTGCTTGTGGACTCCCAACATGGGTTTAGACGGCATCGGTCGTCTCTCACCAACCTGCTTGAGTTTTTCCACGTCATGTGGAGTGAGTATGATAAGAGTAGGGTGATTGATATACTTTATCTCGACTTTCAGAAAGCCTTTGATAAGGAACTTCACCGCCGGCTGATGGGCAAAGTCCGCGCGCTGGGTATCAGTGGGAAAGTAGGTAGCTGGGTTGAAAATCGGCTGAAGAATAGTCGGCAGAGGGTTGTAATTAAACGTGCTAGTTCGGGTTGGGCCTGGGTCACTAGCAGGGTTCCTCAGGGTTCCGTTTTGGGGCCAATGTTGTTTATCATTCACATAAATGATATCGACGCTGCATCATCAGTAGGATCGCCAAATTCGCTGATGACGCCAAGCTTGGGGCCAATGTTGGGACACCCTAAGCGATCGAGCAACTGCGTGCGGACCTACGTAGTATAGGAGAGTGGTCCAAAAAATGGCAAATGCCGTTTAACTTGCGTTAATGCAAGGTCATGCACATTGGCTACACCAATCCCAAGTCGGACTACTCCATTTTGGGGAGTAATATCGAGACCATTGATTTGGAAAAGGACTTGGGTGTGCTAATTAGCAGCGACCTTAAGTTTACCAAACAGTGCGTAGAGGTGGAAAAGAAAGCCAAGAAGCTGTTGGGTTATATCAGGAGGCAATTTCGATTTCGGAACAAGGAGATTGTGCTCTCTCTGTACAATTCTGTGGTTCGGCCGCACCTGGAGTATGCTGTGCAGTTCTGGTTGCCCACCCTCAGGAAAGATATTGAGAGGCTGGAGCGAGTCCAGGCGAGGGCCACGAAGCTAATCCCTTGTGTTAGGCATGTGGGCTACAATCGACGCTTACGCGCCCTGAATTTGTTTTCGCTGGAAACTCGGAGGCTGCGCGGTCAACTCATCGAGGTTTTCAAGCCTTACACGGGTTCAACGATGTCGATTTTAGAAGCATGTTTAGTTTAAATGATAACTCAATTCGCAACAATGGTTGGAAGTTGGATTTGAAACGGTTTAGCACTAGTGTGTGTGGGAACTACTTTACCTATAAAATCTGTGACATGTCGAACAGGTTTCAGAAGTTGTGAACAGTTCCTCTGTGGATCAGTTCAAGAAAAGGTTAGAGCGAATCTTGCACACTATTTAAGGGTGTAGGAAATTTTCCCTGGCTCACTTTGCCATTGGTACCTCCTCGGTATGGGCCGCAATGCCTTTTGAGGTACTTCTCTCTCTCTCTCTCTCTCTCTCTCTCTCTCTCTCTCTCTCTCTCTCTCATATTTGTGAAATACCAGAAAGTCTTTTAAAACTTAAATTAAGAAGGAAATTGTGTACAGTTCAACCATCTAACCTGAATGAAATTGCTGGGAACATTTCTTATACGTACAAACACATATATATATATATATTAGTGATCGGACGATGCATCGCAATCGCAATCGCAATCGCGATACAATCGCACATTTTTTACAATCGCAATCGCAATTGCAATCGCATTTAATGAGTGCGATTGTTGCGATTGTGAACAAAAGATTTAAATCTCTACAAAAGTTGCTATGAAAGCTGCTCTTTCATGCGTACTTAAAGGAAAGTTTAGTTAACAACAATACGGAATAATAAATAAATAATAAATAAGTCAAAAACAGAAATGAAAATGGGTTGCGAATTAGTTGAAAACAGAATAAAAAATTGGTTTAATAATAACAATAAGTACACCTCTTTATTTGCTCTATGTAAAATTGGAATGTTAAAAAATCAAGCTAACCCTATGGTAGGTAACGCGTTTAGGTATATTTAAAGCATAAATGAGCGTTATGTGAGGCTAAAGCTAAAACATCGCAATCGCAATCGCGCGATTTTCAAATTCTGACAATCGCAATCGCAATCGCAACAGCGATTGTATGAAATATGACAATCGTCCCATCACTAATATATATATATACAAAGGTGGGCACCCAGGCCTAAAAAGGGACCGACGGTCCCGGTCCCGGTCCTTTCTGAAGATAGGACCTAGGAACGACTCGGTCCTCGGTCCTTATATATAATATAAGTGAAAAATTTGATTAAAATGAAAAATTGCCGGGATTGCCGGGTTCAGCTCTTCCGCTAGGAGCTCCAGTTGCTTGACTTGAAGTTGAAGCACTAACATCAGTAGATTCTTCGTCTCCTCCAGGTGTTGAAACAAGTTTCAGTTCAGTCTCAGTCTCTTTCTGAGTCTTCTGGAGGAAACGATCCATCTTCTTTAGAACTTCAAATAATCACTAAACACACTAAAATCACTAAAAGACCGTCCGGACCGGACAGTCCGGAATTGCTTAAAAATGGACCGTCGCTCCTCACTGAGAAAAGGACCGATTTTCCCGCTCACGGTCCTTAAAAAGGACCGAGTTCCTGGAATTCGGTCATTTTGGAACTCGGTCCTGCCCACCTTTGTATATATATATATATATATTATACTGGAAGGAAGGATCAAGGGCGAATGCCCGCAAAAACGCCCCACGCCACATAGAGGAAGAAGAGAGCCAAAATCAAGGTCCAAGGTTTCCGAGATGCCTGCACAATCTGCGTTTGAAAGATTGGAGGTCACAGACAGGGGAAAAATGGTTTCGGGAAGAATTTTTCAGAGTTCACCGGTTGAGTAGCTGAAAGATTGAAAATACCAATTAACCCTTGCTTTAGATAGTTGGACAGGAAAGGAATGAGAATGTGTTGAATGTCTGGTACTGCGTGCTCTCCTTAAAGGAGCAGGCATGCAGTTTGAGAGTTCACAACAGCAGTATCCGTTATAATAGCGATAGTAAATTGGGAGACAGGCAACATTGCGGCGGAGAGAGAGGGATTGAAAACAGTCAGTAAGAGGCGGGGAATTGATGGGACAAAAAGCCTTTGATTCCACCCGGTCAAGAAGAGCTGTGTGGGTTGAACCACCTCATACAGGAGAATCGTACTCCATACAGGAGCGGACAAGACCCCTATACAGAGACAGCAACTGAGTTCGGGTAGAAAAACTGCGGAGCTATTACAGCAACCTAACCTCTCAGAAGATGTTTTAGAGAGGGAGTATGTGTGATCTTTCCAGGAAAGATCACGAGTAAAAGAAACGACAAGAATGTTAAAAGAAGAGGAAGGATTGAGTTGTGTATTGTTGAAGGTAAGAGGATAGCCGTATGGAAGATTATGACAAGTAAACAGATGAAGGAACCTAGTTTTTGAGGCATTGAAAAACAAAAGGTTTTCAATGCCCTAGTCAGAGGTAGTAGAAAGCTCAGAGGTTAGCTGAATCATAGCCGTCCTACGCGAATCATGGAGTGACTGTTAAGAGGGAAGTTTTGTGAATCGAGTGGAGAAGTGAAGAATGGGATCATCGGCAAAGGAGTGGATAAAACAGGAAGTGCGACTTAATAAATCATTGATAAATAAAAGGAAAAGAGTGGATAACAGGACAGAATCCTGAGGAACACTACTATTAATAGCTTTAGGAGAACAACAGTGGCCATCTACAACGTCAGCATAGACAAGCCAGAAAGGAAATTAGGGATGAAGTCGCAGACAGAAGGAGAGAAACCGATGGAGGGCAGTTTGGAAATTAAAGATTTGTGTCAGACTCTATCAAAAGCTTTTGATATGGCTATCGCAATAGAAAAGGTTTCACCGGAATTCCGAAAGGAGGATGAGCAAGCGTCAGAGAGATATGTAACAAGATCGCCAGTAGAGCGTCCCTTGCGGAACCCATACTGACGATCTGAAAGAAGATTGTGAGAAGAGAGGTGTTTAAGAATTTTCATATTAAGAATAGATTAAAAAACTCCAGAAAGGCAAGAAATGAAAGCAATTTGGCAATAGTTGGAGGGTTGAGAGCAGTCACCATTCTTTGGAACAGACTGGATGAAAGCGAACTTCCAGCAGGAAGGGAAAGTACCAGATGAAAGCCAAAGACAAAGAAAGACGAAAAAGTTTGTCTAGGCAGGGTGTCAGCACAGAAGCACAGTTCTTGTGAACAACAGGAGGGACTTCTTAGAGTTGATCCCAGGGGAGGAGAAGAAATATCTTAGGAGGAGATTATAATTTCAGACATAATTAAGTGGAAGAGAGGAGACGATAGAGGAACAGCACCAGATTCGTCCAGGTTGAATTGGAAGCGAAAGTTTGAGCGTATAGTTTAGCTTTATCGAAGAAGAGACGGCAACTGAGCCGTCAGTATGGAAAAGAGAGGGAAGGAAGAAGTAGTAAAGTTGTTGGAGAGGTTCTTGGCTAGATACCAGGAAGAGCGGAAAGAATTAGATTCGGATAAGTTTTCATACTTTTGTCGGATGAAGGAATTTTTGGCAAGTCGAACAACAGATTTTGCACGATTTCGGGCAGAAATATATAAATTGAGAATCAGGGGTTGGATGGCGACGGTACCTTCTGAAATCCTTCTCTCTTTTGCCATAGTATTAGAACAAGCAAAGTTAAACCATGTTTTTTTTTATTAGTAGTCGGAAAAGAATACGGAATGTATGCCTCCATGTCCGAGAGAATAACCTCCGTGATGCGCTCAGCGTACTCGGAGGGGTCCCGGCCACGGAAGCAGTAATTACTCCATGGAAAATCATCGTAGTATTGCCTGAGGGCCTCCCAATCAGCGGCACCAAAGTGTCAAAGGCGTCTCCTCTTTATACCTTATGAACCTTATGTTGTTTCGTGCGTTGGTCTATCTTCATACGGAATGGGACGTTTTGGCGCCGACGTTCTGGCGCCGACGTTTTGGCGCCGCCGTTTGGGCGCCACCGTTTGGGCGCCGTTTGACGATTGGTTAGGTTAAGTCGTGATATTTTTGTTAAAACTAACGAAAATATCACGACTTAACCTACCCAATCGTCAAGGGCGTACAGTTGACCTAACCGGGCAGTGACGATTGGTTTGGTTAAGTTGTGATATTTTTGTTAGTTTTAACGAAAATATCATGACTGAACCTAACCAATCGTCAATGGGGCAGATAACGGAAAAGTACCCATATTATATATACACCTTATAATACACTGACTCTTTTGCTCGCACCGCCAAAAAAGTAACGAAGGGTCGCGCTTGCTACATTTATCAAACACATACAAATATCCATTATGTGAAAACTTCTGTTTCCCTTTCTTACTTGATATATTTTCAGACATTTATGCTATTAAGGGCAACAACACAACTTATCTGAAAAGACAGCCAGCACTTCAGGTTAATAACCAAGTATTACTACTTAATACTTAATACTAATTAACGGCGGCGCCAAACCGGCTCCGCGCCCAAACGGCGGTGCCCAAACGGTGGCGCCCAAACGGCGGCGCCAAAACGTCCAGCGCCAAAATGTCGGCGCCAAAACGTCCTAGATGGATCTTCACACGGAGGTCAAGCTGGTGGCCCCGCCTCTAAGTCTGGCTTGGTGGAAGAGCGAGTTGCTTTCTTGCGCTCTCCACCGTACATAGCCAGGCACGCCCGGCTCATCTGATACCGTCCTGAGCCAGGCATCCAGTCTTCACTTGAAAACTTCAACTTTGACCCCCGTTACGTTTCTGAGGTCCTTTGGAAGCTGGTTGAAAAGTCTTGGCCCCCTGACAACCAAGCTATTTTCCTTCAGAGTTGAGGAGGTCCCATGTCGGGCCTTTAATTTGGGAACACTACACATTCTGCCTCTTCTATTCTCCAGTGTTGTTTGAATGGTAATTGAGTTTAGTTTTAGGTCACACTGTAGAGATCTGTGAATAAATGATTATAAAAACCTACGGGGGTTTCACTTCATATTCACTCTCACAGTGTTGGGCACTAAAGCGTTAATCCGATAACAGTTAATTAACGAAGTTAACTTTTTTTAACGAACTATTAACGGAAGTTAATTTCCATTTATCGTTTTCGGACCAGTTAACTTCCGATAACTCGATATTTAGTCTGTTAAAGTCCGTTAACACGTTAACTGCGAGGAGTCATTCACGGAAGATCACCGCTCCGCGAATGAATTCAAACCGCCATAACTTCAGTCTGCCAATTCCGTCCTCTGCCGCAGTGGAACGGCTCTTCTCCCTCGGCAAGGACATCCTGAGGCCCAAGAGGTCAAGACTGGCAGTTGGGCCTAACTTTGAGAAGTTGGTCTTTCTGAAGGGCAACCAGCACATTGTGTCATAGTCTTTAATAAATGTGCCTAAAATTTAATTTTACCTTTCAGTTCCGGCCATAATAATTCCCTGGTAAATTAAAATTTAGTTAATGGTTAGTGGTTACAAGGGTTTCAAAACATGTAATCAGTACATTTTTTATTAAAAAAAAAAAAAAGTTATTAAGCAAAAAAGTTGCCAAACTTGATAAAAATACAGTTAAATACCTATTTATTGTTGGATTTTGCATAAATAAACATTTTCTATGGGTTTTAAAGCTTTTTTCCTTAATTTTTTTAAATGTTAGTAAAGAAATAGTTATCGTTAACGGATTATCGTTAACTTCCGTTAACTTTGTAGTAAAATTATCGGATTATCGTTATCGGAGTTAAAAATTGGGGTTAACGGATTATCGTTATCGAAGTTAACTTTTTGGTTAACGGTGCCCACCACTGCACTCTCATCAATACAACATCTTAAATGTATTGTAACATGGAAACTATGCAGAATCTGACATTTTACCATAGAGATATTGTAGTTTAGAATTATCCAAGGATTTCATCCTCCAAGTTAATTTACTCTTTGCTGAATCACCCTGTGTATATATATGAAAACTAATTGGTGAAATTAACTAATTAGTCCCTAATTGCGTAAGACATTCGAGATCCAATTCATTTAGTAATTAATTTTCATTAAATGTCTTATATTACAATTCGAATATTTGCAAAATGTTTATAAATTATATGTACATGTAAACTGGATGTTGATACCGGAAGGACTTCATTTCAGAGGCTGCGTTGATAAATTGGATAAAGTGTTAAGTGAAATTGTAATTCTAAACAGGTAACTTCACCTTAAAGAAAATAATACCAAGAAACGCTGTGTGAAGTTCCGTTCATCAAACCCTATTATAAACTGCGAAATCTATTAGTGCAACTATATTTCATATGTACAGTTTCGAAAAACGAGAAAAAAGTTCGCCTATAAACTATTTCTATAAAAGTGTTACTAATTGATAATATTTGGTTTTTCTTTGGATAGTTTATCCTTTTTGATGACAATAAATTTTTTTTTTTTAGAAAAATTTTTATAAGCGAATTTTTTTGGACCTTTTCCAGTTTGTGTACCATTTTTCATATAATTTATTTTTGAGAATATTTTTGTTAAAACTAACGAAAATATCACGACTTAACCTAACCAATTATCGTTGGTCTATTAGTAAATAGTAAATACTATTCCAGAAACAAACAATGTTATAATTAATAATAGATCAACTGTACGCACTTGATAATTGGTTACGTTAAGTCGTGATATTTTCGTTAGTTTTAACAAAAATATTCTCAAAAATAAATTATATGAAAAACGGTACACAAACTGGAAAAGGTCCATTTGTATGTATGTATACTGATATTAAATATATGTAAAAAACTTTTTAAAACTTCACTCCTTTTCTAAAAATATATTACAATACATTGTTAATCTGATTTTACGTTGTTTGATGCTGAAAACCAATAGACTTCATAAACAAAAATGTTTAGCATTCTTCAGTGACAAAATATTTTAAGTCTCCCGTTAAGTTTGCTAGCAGTTATTCCACATAATGGGGTATAATAAATATTAATATTTATTTACTCATAAAATCATTCCAAAATAATTCGCCCACAGTGTGGTACTTTAAAGAATTAACGAGTAATCTGGAATAACAAATAGAAATACAGATTACTCCTTCAAAAGAAAAAGTTTTGGATTTAAAACACTGGCAATCTAAAATAAAAATTTCCAGGCATTTAAAATTTAGTAAGCATATTTATAAATTACATTTTACCAGCAAATAAATAAATCTACATAGCTTGTCTTTCAGTAAGGGAATGAACATTTTAAACATTTTGCCTCCCTGTTGAAAATCAAAATAAGTTTTAAAGAAAGATTCCTCTCCGAATTAGCTTCCAAACTGGGACCGCATAGATACTAACCAAAAACTTACTGGTTCTAATTTTGATTCTATATACTAAAAATGAGTTATTAAATGCAATGAAGATTTTACATGTGTGTATTAAATACTTGTGTATTGGTTAAGGGTGAATTGAGTGTGTGATTTAGTATTAATGTTGGAGTACGACAAGGTTATGTAATGTCGCCATGGCTGTTTAATTTGTATATATATGGATGGGGTAATGCATAAAATGAAAGTAGGAATGTTGGAGAGGGAAATAAACCTGAATTAGGAAGAGAATGATCTGATGTATGCCGACGATGTGGTGTTTCTAAGTGAATCGGTGGCAAGTTTCAATAATAATTAAGCGGGGACAGATTATTTTGAAAGCGAATGTCAGTAAAAAAAATTTGTCGAGAGTGTGAAGTAGCATGAAATATTGTGATGAGTGGAGAAAATTTAAAAGTTATGAAATAATTTAAATATATCAGGTGTTTGACAAACGAGGTACAAATAGAGTGGGAGATGAAAGTAAGGTGAATCAAGGCAAGCAAGTCATGGGAGTGATGAAAGCCATGACAAGAAAGTTCTTGGGTGTGGATACAGCAAGATGGTTACATTGCAGTATACTGGTGCCAACACTGATACTTGGTATTGGCACCCCCATCCGCCATATCCTTATGTGTAAAATGTTTAGGGTCTCTTCACCTCTGAGTTCAATCATTGCGCTTACCCAATAGAGAATGGGAAATGGGGTTCTTATATAATGGATGTATGTAAAATCTAAATTAAGATATCTGTATTACATACAAATTGTTATAATTAAAGTAATTTTAATTCTGCACCCATGTTAATCTTAATTTAAGACTTCGCAATATTAGCGAATGAAACGTCAGCACGAATAAATGTTTCGCTAAAGCTTTACAAACTTGCTTACCCAAAGGTATTCTAAAGCAACGATTGGATACAAAGAAAATTTTCAGAAAATTGCAAAAACTATCATAGTTGTGAAAGGAAATTCGCAGGCTTCTTTATAAGGGTATAATATATATGTAGAAAATTAATTGGTAAAGTTTTGGATGCTGATTGGAGGGAGGTTTAAAGCTCTGTGATAAGGTGAAAATAATACGCGTTTAGATTAGGCCTATCCCATTCAATTTTACGTATTATACAACCTTTCAAAAGTTCCGTGCAATGATTCCTCATTTCACGAAGGTCAAGCTTGTCGCCCCTCCTCTCGAGTTGGCCTGGTGAAGTAGTGAGTTGGTTTCTTGTATTCTCCACCTCACACAGCCAGGTACGCTCGGCTCATCGGGGATTGTTCTGAGCCAGACGTCTAATCTTCTTTTGAAGGTTTCCACTGCAACACATTCGTGTTCCTTAGGTATTTGGCAGCGCTGATTAAACAGTTTTGGTCCTCTCACAACAAAACTATTTTCTTTCAGGGTTAAGGATGTTCTCTGTCTTACCTTTAATTTGGGAACACGACACAGTCTTCCTTTTCTGCTTTCCGCCGTTGTTTGGGGAGTTACAGGGTTCAGAGTAAGATTGGGGACTAGTTTCTCCATTATTTTCCAAGTGTAAATGATGGTGTATTTCTCTTTTCTCCTTTCCAGTGAATATCGGTTTAGTTCGCGTAACCTTTCCCAGTAATTTAGTTCTTTGCACCCGTTCATTTTGGCTGTGAAGCTTTTCTGAATCCCTTCTGGCTGTCTAGCTGTCTAATGTCTTCTTTTTTATATGGGGATGATAGGACCGAGCAGTATTCTAATTTGGTTATGATCAGTGTTTTCAGTAGAGGAATCATTATATTCCTATCCCTTCGTTTAAAGGTTCTCAATATCTGCCCAGTTATTCTCTTTGCTTTGTTTACTGCTATCTTATTTTGTTTTTCAAATTTCGCATCATCAATCATTACAACCCCTAAGTCTTTTGCTCTAGAATTTCTCTGAATTTCCTGTCCATTTGGGGTATAATATTCCATGGATTTTAGGTTTTCTCTTTTTCCGTACCGTAACATCTGAAACTTCTCAGTTAAACTTCATATTGTTGTCTTCAGTCCACTTGTAGATTCTGTTCTTGTAGGTTTATAGAGATCCTATATCTTCTGAGTTTCTTACTTTTCTACTGATCTTTATGTCATCGGCAAAGGATGTTACTGTGCTGTCTCTGGTAACGTCCTCATCCATGTCAGTTAGCATGATTACGAAGAGTAGTGGAGCTAATACTGTTCCCTGTGGCACTGAGCTGAGGACCTCTGATTCTGATGAAGATACTCCTTGTACTGTAACGACTTGCCGCCCAGGGCCGTTTCCTGGCATAAGCAGACTAAGCGGCCGCGTTTAGGGCCCCACTGATACTCGGGGGCCCCTAGACAGGCTCCCAGGTCATAGCTCAGTGGGCAAGAATAGGAATATAGCTGAAGTTGTTATTAATATTATTGTTATTATTATTATTATTATTATTATCCTTATTATTATATTATTATTATTATTATTATTATTGTCGTATTAATCAAAGTTTTTGTATGAGACAAATGTGATAAAACGGAGACAAACGAAACGTTTTGGTCGTTATGTGTAAATAACTATTGTGAGATCTTATTTCTATATTATTTAACTTTATTCTTACTATTGCTTAGACTTTCCGAAATGCTTAATTTTTCTAGTATTGTAAAACATTATTTCACTAATTTACTAATTATTAAGAGATTTTGTAACACTTTAAAACCTAGGATTATTTTCGTTGTTTTCAAGTTTATTAATTCTTTTCTCATCTTTTTCAGATAATGTGAATTTTGTTGGTTAAAACCTAAATGGTCTGACTATTTGAATGTATTTGATTAACGTTACAATTATAACAATTATTATTATTATTATTATTATATATTATTATTATTATCATCATCATCATTATTATCATGATTATTATTATTTAGCAGATTAGTTGTGGTTAACTAGAGGTGACTTCGTGCATCTTGGAAAACGAAACGACATTATCCATCAGGAGCTGAAAAATGGAAAAAGAAGAAAATAGAGGAGGAGAAGCTTTCCAGTAGCACAGGTGAGATGTGCCACTTGTATATTCTTATGATTACAGTTCAGGCAACTAGGTTAGGTAGACCATCAAGCTCGGCAAGTGCTCAGGAATCGTGTAGAGTAAGCTAGTCTCCGTAATATTTATAATATTTCGAAATGTGAAATTTAATGATCACATCACCTCAAATTCTGTTCACACAGATCAATTATCAAACAGGATAAGAAAGAGTATTTTAGCAAAGTCTAACAGAATATGTAATGCTATGTTCTTCTCAGGAGCACTACTGAAATATTTGGAAAAGCCATCCTCAGCAAACCTGATGAGCATCATGAGCCAACAGCAGGACCATCCTCTATGCAACCTCAAACACCAGTAGAAGTAGAGCCTGATGAACCAACAAGTGGCCCATCTTCTGTTCAGCTTCAAACACCATACACAGGCATTTCTACTGAGCAACAAGAACCAAGAGCTGCTCCACCCTTGCCCGTATGACTGGCCAGTTGTCCTGTCAGATGCCTTGAAGACAGATCTGTGTTCGAGGACCATTTCAAATCAGTCCAGATTTCACATTCCCTAAAAGAGAGGACGGTAGAAGCTTTCATCACCATTACATGTACAGAACATTAATTAATGGGGAAAAAATAAAGCGAAGCTGGCTGATGTACTCTAGAAGGAATGATGCTCTTTATTGCTTCTGCTGCAAGTTGTTTTCAAGGAAGTCGTACAAACTAATTACGGATGGACTTTCAGACTGGATAAACGTTGGTTCGCTTCTGAAAGGCCATGAAAATAGTTCAGAACATGCAGATAACATGGCAACATGGAAGGATCTGGAACTGCGGCTAAAAACTGGGAGGACCATTGACCAAACTGAAATGTCATTAATGGAGGTAGAGCGAAGACGCTGGCGAGATGGTCTCACATGTCTTGTAAGTATAATCCAATCACTGGCGGAGAGAAACTTGCTTTCAGGGGGTCTTCCTCTATTATACAATCGAGACAATGGCAACTTCTTGAAGGAGGTTGAGCTGCTTGCCAAATTTGATCCAGTGATGAAACAATACATAGCAGAGTCGAAAGTGGCCAATATAGTCATTCAAGTTACCTAGGAAACATCATTCAAAATGAGCTCACTGGGTCCATTAGTGGGAGATCTTGGATGCCATTGTTGCAGAAATAAAACAAGCTAAATATTACTCACTCATTTTAGACTGCACTCCAGACATAAGCCACCAAGAACAATGTCGATTATTATAGAACTGTTAAAATGGGTGAAGTATCAGAAATAAAAGAATACTTCTTGGGCTTTCTTGAGGCTTCAAAAGTACAGGCCTGGGTTTATCAGCTCTGATTCTGAAGAGACTAGATGAACTGAATATTCACTTTGATGACTGCAGAGGACAGTCATATGACAACGGAACGAACATGAAGGGCAAGAACAAAGGTGTTCAGGCAAGGTTATTAGAGAAGAACTGTCGTGCACTCTATGTTCCATGTGGGGCTCACATTCTGAATCTTGTAGTGGCTGATGCAGCTAAAGCTTCCACAGATGCCATCAGCTTCTTTGGCAACGTACAAAAATTTACAACCTTTTTGCAGCAGCTACACAGAGATGGACAATCCTAAAGAAGCAGGTGAATATAACACTCAAGTCTTGGAGTGAAACCAGGTGGGAGAGCCGGCTTAAGAGCATTGAGGCTGTGCAATACCAGAGCCACAACATCAGAGAGGCCCTGTTGGAAGTCAGAAACAATGCCACAGATGCCATAGCCAGGACTGAAGCACAAGCACTTGCAGAGGAGATACGATCTTATCGCTTTCAGATTTGCACAGTAGTATGGTATGACATTCTTCATGCAGTTAACCATGTGAGCAAACTTCTGCAGTCTCCTACAATGCAGTTTGATGTGGCAGTCAACCTCCTCACAAAAACAAAAGACTCACTCACCAGCTACAGAAACACAGGTTTTGTTGCAGCACAAGTCGTAGCTAAGGACATATGTGAGGAAATGAATGTGGAGGTTGTGCTGAAGGAGAAGAGGCTCAGATCCACAAAAAAGCACTTTGCTTACGAAGCTCCTGACGAACCATTTACAGAAGCCTTGAAGAGGCTGGAAGTCAAATTTTTCAATGTGGTGGTGGATTGTGCCATCGGGTCAATAAATGAGAGATTCAAAACATTAGATGATGTGAGGGACATATTTGGGGTTCTCCTAAACTTCACCACAATGAACAAGGAAGACTTGTCCTGCAAGTGTGAGAAGCTTCTAAGATACTGAGCTCTGGAGCTGACTCTGACATTGAGAAAGAAGAGAACTGGCCCTCGAAATTAAGAACTTGCCGACTTTACCTCACACAACATGACTGCATTGGAGCTTCTCTCCTTCATTCATCAGAAGCAACTGGAGGAACTATACCCCAATCTCTGGGTTGCACTAAGAATTGCCTGCACTCTACCTGTGACAGTAGCGTCAGCCGAGAGGAGCTTCTCTAAGATGAAGCTAATCAAGAACTACCTCAGATCATCAATGGGGCAGGATCGCCTCAGTGGCCTTGGCATCATAAGCATCAACCAGGAGTTGGCAGGGAGATTTCATCTGATGATGTTATTGATGATTTCGCCCAGAAAAAATCTAGGAGGCAAAAATTTTGAAGATACAAACTGTTCTGTATAACTGTTAGCTATTACACGATTGTATCGTAGAGTTAGTAATTGTTTGGTAGTTGATAATTGCATTATTTTTTATATACATAGTTCTGTGTCATTTATTCTAAATAAGTATAAACTAATTTTCAGGAATTTCATGAGGAGTATTTTTTCTGTTTGTCTTCTGAAAGTACATATTTGTTGTTTTGGACATAAATGTTTCATTAAAATTGTTTCAATTGTTTTTTATTAACACAGCCATTTTTTGTATGTGTGTGCTGAGGTGATGTAGTAAGGCGTGAGTTGGTGGATGGAGGGGTGGGGCCTCAAATGGGTATACTGCTTAGGGCCCCGAATGGCTAGAAACGGCCCTGTTGCCGCCGCTCACTAAGGCAATTATATATTCATTTCCCTACTTTTCCTGTTATTCCCATATACTGTATTTCAGTTTATGTATTATGATTCCATGGTCACACTTGTCGAACGCTTTAGCAAAGTCTGTGTATAGTACATCATAGTGTTCATGACTTTCCAGTACATCAATAATGTTGTTGTCGTGTTCCATTAGTTGTGATAGGCATGATCTGCCTGACCGAAATACATGTTGGTTATCATTTAATTTTTTCTGAGTTTCC
Organism: Bathynomus jamesi; assembly: GCA_023014485.1. Classification (NCBI taxonomy): domain Eukaryota; kingdom Metazoa; phylum Arthropoda; class Malacostraca; order Isopoda; family Cirolanidae; genus Bathynomus; species Bathynomus jamesi. Next base: position 18,643 of record JAJOZX010002492.1, read on the forward strand.
AAAAAACCATAGATTTTCTGTCTAACTATTGTTTCCTGTCTAACTATTGTTTCAAATATTTTAGTGAGATAAGATGTAAGCGACACTGGCCTGTAGTTTTTGGCCTCGGATCGATCTCTTTCATGTATTGGGACTATGTTCGCGCTCTTCAGGATGCCCGGTATTTCTCTCGTGTCTAGTGATCGCCTCCATATCCAATATAGGGGCTCAGCGATTGCATTACACGACATAATAAATATTTTAATGGTTGTGTTCTCCTAATAATTATTTTACTGATTACGTAAAATGCATATTGGGAAAAAATAACATATATATATATATATATATATATATATATATATATATATATATCAGGGATGGTTTGGCCCTTTTGGCATCCTGTCACATTCCCAAATTCCCCGACTTTTAGTGACTTTTACTGACTCGTTTTAACACATCTGAAAGTTAGAATGGCCTCCTCATTTCCTCTTTGAGCCATTCCCATTGCTCCATTAAATTTATAATAATTTTAATTTCTATTTATTTACTTTTTCAAACATATCTTCACAACAATATTTTACTTCAAACATTTACTAAACTATTAAATCACACTGCAATAATAATAATAATAATAATAATAAAACAAAAATAATAAAAAAGTTCAAGCACTTCGTTACAGTAGCTGCTGCTTCTTATTTGGTACAGTTATGTGAAGATACGAGTAGATAGCGCTAAAAACTTTTACAATGAACGAATACAGCTGACAACTTGGTACTGACATAATCAGCAGAAGTTTTAATAATGCTCGTTATATTTTGGCGCACAATTTCTCATTGTGTCACGTATTTGTCACGTTAGTATCGTCCCATCTAATTTGTATCGTTGTGGTCACATTCGTCATAATTCGTACGCGTATTATATACACGCATATCGTGGATTGTCGGATAAACGGTAGAATGGAAAAATGACAGAAATGAAGTAAATTTCCGTCAAATATATGGTAAATATGAAAAAAAAAATTCTACCTTTTTCTTAAAGTTCAAAATAAAAATAAATAATTCTAAATAATGTAATGCATGGAAAAAAAAAAGAAAATTCAAGGCATTTTCCCGCCATCTTTCTCATATAGTCTGAAATAAGTGATAAATCCGAATCTGGCCGAAATCGACCTAATAAAATTTCATTACATAATAGTATGGAAATAGATACAAAATGACGGTTTCCCCCAAACCTGTTTCTGCCATTTCCTTAATAAAAAGACTTCGAGATGCGTGGAGCTTTATCAAGGAGTGGAGAAGATTTTGACATCAACAATAAATGGTAAGGAAAGAAAAAAGAAAAAAGGCGCGAGAGACTCTAGAATTTATCGAGATTTTTTCACGCTTGATTTCATCTAGAGGTGAAGAAAATAAAAAAAGGGAGGGAAAATTTTTCCCAAAATGAGATTAGAGGTAAAGTTCATGTCCCCAAATCGTTGACATGTACATTTATTGTGAGCGAGTATTCTACTTCTTTCTTTGGTTTTAGATTGAATTAGTTGACTGTTAAGACGGGAATACATCCTTTAAAAACATTTGTAATTTAGTATACGTCAAAAACGCTTTATATTAAATATCTGACTAGTTCAACGTTTTTAGTTACGTTATAATCAGTCAGGAGAGCCAGAAATTGACACATCGATCAGGCTATACGAATTATTATTATTATTATTATTATTATTATTACCAGCAGTATCGAGAGTCGAACTCCCGACCTCAGTCTCTTCAATTCGCTTGCAGTGAAACGATGTTACAAACTGAGTTACGAGCGATGGTTAGTTACTACATATATTAAGATACCTCCAAATAGATATATAAAATTTATAATGTAATATAAATGAATATCTACGAGATTAAGGTTTTATCGAAAAAGGCTAAGGGATATATTATCCCCATACAGTATTTTATATATATATATATATGTATATGAGGATGTCATTAGACGAAAGCGCTTGAGCACCATTTTGTGTTTCCTTTCCTTCGTGGTTTTATTCATCATATATATATATATATATATACTATTACATATACATATATACTATTATATACTATATACATTACATACTATTACATATCTACATATATACTATTACACATATATGTTGTGTAAATTATGAATTATAAACAAGTATCTACGAAAATACAAGGTTTCAATGAAAAAGGCTAGTGAATATATCCTCACATACTATACAATATACATACACATTACATACATACATAAATACACTATTATAAATACATGTTATATACTGCAGTATATACGTATATTGCATAAATTTCAGTATATGCCTGAAAAATGGTTGGTCATACATATAAAGTTAACAGGCTATTTTCATGCTTATTACAACAAATCAGGCTATTTGTTAAGATCACCCTCCTTTACAGTTAATATAAAGTAGGTATATAAAGCAGCTGCAATTACATTTCTAGTGTATAATGTACACCATTAATAATATCACTTTGGTTCCTTCTTCAAATGCTTGCTTATCTCATGCATGCATAAATCTCTCTCTAAATTAAGGATTGTCTGCAACCCAATTTGCTGTCACGCACTTACGTCGTGTATATATATTACGTCATTTCCTTCCCTCTTTTAATTTAAGAAGGCATTTATTTTTATGTACACCCACTTTTCTCCGTCCCCCTACCTAGACACACACACACACACACACACACACACACACAGTTCTGTTCAAGAGCTCAAGACATGAGCAATGTAGAGTTGCGCAAAAAATGTTTGACGAAAGAATATAAAATTTCAAAATATGGCCCCAAAAATTAAAAATTTTTTTGGTTACTCGTTCTAATATTTTACCTTTTTTTAGTTAAAAATTAGGATCAAGTAAAGATAAGCACCCCCAGCCTTTAATTAGCCTTATAAGGTTAACTAACGAAAATATCACGACCTAACCTAACCAATCGTTAAGTCAACTGCACGCCCTTGACGATTGGTTAGGTTAGGTCGTGATATTTTCGTTAGTTAGCCTTATAAGGCTAATTAAAGAAGGCTGGGGTGCTTATCTTTACTTGATCCAAAAATGAAATTAATTAAAAATTTATTAATCAGGGTGGGATTTTCGAAATTTTATCTTTTCGGCGAACTTCTTTCCGCAATAAAAAACTCGTACCGATGTATGATACTTAACAAATTTTTACAAAAACAAGAAAAAAACAAAAAAAAAGTCGCTAAATTTGATAATCCATTCATAAGTGAAATAAGTTACATTCATAGTTTAAGTATGTTAATTAATAAAATTATAACTACACAACAAGATTAAGAATGTAAAATATATTACATTTAAAATCATTAGTAAACGATCTTTGTTTGGATTCTAACACTGAGTATAAGTGTACTTTGGCACAAGTACACGACTTTTTTTTTTTTTAAGAGCTGAAGTAAATTTATGGCGAATCCTGTTCTCACTTGACTCTTAATAAAATAGTTACACATCTACTCTGCATTTAAATGATCTCTTTTACGAAGAGTATAAATTAGTGGAGTTAAAATGGGAGTAAAAAATTATTTCAATAACTTCTTTACATTTTTCTTTTTTAAGGAATTAAAGACTGCTCTTAAAAGCTTGGCAAATAACATTATACTTTCAAAGTATTTGGTACAAATTTTTTGACAGAGTAATTTCCTATAGTGTAATCGTGAGACCAATAAGCATCGTTGATAAAGTTTTTAACAACCTCGAGTGATCCTTTAATAGTATAGAGTGCATCAATTCATAAAGTTAGATAATATAATTAGCTAAACAACTAAATATCAATGTTTTTCACCTTAATTTATCTAGTGTGGTTATTGCACTTTTGTTTTCATATTGAATGAAACAAAATTAAAGTTACAATATGTAGTGGCTCGAATATAAAAATTGCCCGTTTTTATGGTTTTCAGAGCTTCAGCCGAAATGAAATAAAAATAGAAATTGGGCGCTAATGCTGAGCTGCTCTAGAACAGCTGCAGAGCCAGAGCAAGGGCTGCTGTAGGTTATCTAGAGCTGTGGGGTCTTTAATAGTACCGTAGCAAGCCAGATTTGAAATGTGTTGATTGAATATTAAGTTCCTTTAAAGAGTTATCCCAAATTACTTGAAATATTCAAACCTTTTCAGTTCTTACTTTATTAATATAAATCCCAAAATCGCGATGAGGTCTAACAGTGAACATACATACACTTTTGTACATTAACTATTAATTTATTTTTCAGTTGGGTAGATACTGTAGGTGCCCAATCTCCTAATTAACATCCTGCACACCATGTAATGATAATAATAATAATAATAATAACAATAATATCTGTCGGAACGACATCAATCTTCCTTCCTCTATTTGTGATCTTGTCCTTTGGTGAAAGAACCCCAAGTCTTGCTTGCGACACATCGTTTTGCGATGATACATACGTGTGTCAAGTTTCATCAATTTATGTTGAGTATTTGAGTTGACGTCTATTTGTGACCTTGACCTTTGATGCAGAAACCTGACTGTTGCTCATGACACATCGCCTTGTCATCATCCACACGTGTGTGATATTTCAGCAATTTATGTTGAATGGTTCAAAAGTTATAGCCCGGACACAAAAAAAAAAACCATTTGACCTTTGACTTCTGTTTGTGACCTTGTCTTTGTGATTTTTCATCAATTTATGTTGAGTGGTTCAAAAGTTATAGTCCGGACACGAAAGTGTAACGAACAAACGAAAATGCAATTTCAGTATGGCCCCTCCAAATTTATTTGGTCGGGAACATAACAATAGCAACAAATGAAACGTGACCGTTTCATATTTGGAAAATATTTTTATAAAAACTTGTACTCTGACCGTACATGCAGTACTTAATGGGGTGGGAGGGATGAACCATAGACTGTGATCATGCATATAAATCATTCATTATCTTATTTCAGTATAGTGACAAATTCGACTTAATCATTTTCTCAGTGAAACAAGACTATTTCCCGGGCGTGAAAAAAAAAATGAATCTTGGCACCGTTTTCTCCTACTTCTTTCTAATTACGCCATTAAGTGTCGATCCGAAGGTCCACAAATTCAGTCACGAGTGTAGAGCACCAACCACAGGCAAGAGTTATCCTGAAATGGGGCTCCAGCTCAATTTTTCCACCTATTATAGTCGTTTATGGATACCCCAAAAGCAGCAAAAGGTTTAATACTGCAAACCTCCTAAGACCTTTCCTTAATCCACGAAAAACGACAAACCTTTATTCGTGTGTATATATATATATATATATATATATATATATATATATATATATATATATACACACAACCAATTCAAATTTAATTCAACCAAGCAATAACTACGCTAATCATGTTTGTTTTCTGGTAACAAAACTTAGTGGTTGAAGTAGTCATTTGGTTGTTAAATAATTTGGTTATTTTTATCAACCAAGTATTTTCCTCCCTATATATCTCGGATGGGCTCTAGAAGTAAAAGTACAGTTTTCTGAATTCCACTATACATATCCACATACATTCGCGGAAACTAGTTCACCAAAAAAAATCTGTATGGGAAAACGCTAAAAATTTAAAAAAATTCTAATTGGTTGAAAAAATAATCCGACCAATTCGAGTATATCCAGCAACTCGGTTCTCTTTATTGGTCACATTTCTCAACCAATTATAATTTTTTCTTAATTTTGAAATTACCAGTAATTTTCTAAGGATTTCATATCCTCAACAAAACTCCTTTTCATAATTGCAAGTTGAACAAACGTTATAAAAACAATACAATACGAATGAACGATAATAATGTAAAACTTTCGATAACAAATGAAATTCTCTTAACGACTGTTGTTTTTAAATTGGAAATAGCAAATAAGCGTTAATTATAATTTCGCAGAGAAAGAAATTGAAACATAATTAGGGCGAATTTTCGTATGCTAATGAAAGTGTTATTTCACAATAATGGCAAAATCGATGCCTTCCCGCTATACACCCAATTACGCCAAACCAATTCCCCTCTCATATCGCCTAAAAGGATAACACAATTTTTGTGATGAAAGAGAAGATGTAAATATAAGGTTGTAACATATATTCTGCTCATTTTTTAGCTCATTCAGAACAAAAATTAATGGACTTATAAGGACAAATTTATTCGAATTTTTAGTTTATTCACAACAAAAATTAAATGACATAATGACAAATTAATCATCAATATAATTCCCTTCTTTTTCTATAACCTCCTCCCACCTGTAGAAAAGTGTTTTTATGCCACGTTCGAAGAAATCCCTTGGTTTCGAGTTAAAAAAAGCGATCACTTCGTTTTCGATAGCTTCCTGGATTGCAACTTTTGTCCATCTAGATCTAGGTGGTGTTGCAGACTTCTCAATAAATGGTAGTCTGAAGGTGCGATGTCCGGAGAATAAGGTGGATGAGGCATTTTTTCCAAACTAAATGCCTCCAATTGGGCAGTGGTGACTCTAGCAGTGTGGAGGGCGCGCGTTATCCTGGTGGAAAAGAACACCGCTGCGATTAATTAATGCAGGACGTTTTTCTTGTAATGCCATCTTCAATCGTTGGAGTTGTTGACAGTAGACTTCAGCTGTGATTGTTTGGCTATCTGGCAGAAGCTCAAAATGAATAATTCCTTGCATATCCCACCAAACGCATAGCAAAATTTTCTTTGGATGGGGTCCATTCCTTGGCTGAGGTTCAGGCTTTGTTTCACGGCTAAGCCACTGATGTCGACGCTTAATATTGTTATAGAGGACACATTTTTCATCCCCAGTGACGATCCGATTCAAAACGGTGCCTGCAGCTGCCGAGAATGCAGTGATGTGCAAATATCGATTCGATGTTGAAGATTCGCTTGTGGCAAATCATGCGGAACCATTTTCCAACCTTCACTACTTTTCCTATCAGCTTCAAATGACGATGAATGGTCACATGGCTAACGCCGAGTTGCAGACCAAGTTCTCTTGCAGTTACCAATGGGTTTTCCTCCACTGTTGCTTTCAGCAACTCTTCATCTAACTCATTTGGTCGTCCTGTTCGTTGATAATCTTTCAGACTGAAGTCTCCATTTCTGAACTTCTCAAACCATCTCCTACACATCCATTCCTCACATCATTTCCATAAACTCTTTGAATGTTTCTTGCGGATTCACTACGTTAGATCCTTTATGGAACTCATACAGCATCACATGTCGAATATGCTCTTTCGTGGGCTCCATGTTGTTTTCAATTACTGTAATATCGTAGGGGTGACGTTGTAACTGTATGAAAAACACCAGAGAAAATATTCATTAGCTTAATCCTACACTAGCCTAAGCCTACACTAGCGTAAGTCATTCTGTATCATCTGTATCGTGATAAAACATGTGCGAACCTGTCGCCGCGTTATTTTGCAACATTTCTAAAATATTTCACATTATCTTGAGGTTATTCTATTATCTATCGTCCGTTTTCTAATCGAGCAGAATTAATGTTACAACCTGATATTACGCTAAAAGGATAAATAAATAAAAATATTTAATTGTTATCAGAACAGAAGTAATAAACATAAAACTAATAAAAATATTAAAAAATTAAAAACTCTGATGATATATTTATCTACACTGACGACAAAATCTTATAATCCTGAAAATAATTTCTTTTGCTCCATATTTTGAATTAATTTGTACACTTCTTTTTAAATTAAAAGCATTTTACATCATAAGATGTAATTTTGTTGAAGAAAATTATTTAGAATGTTCTTTAATCTCTTTAATCTTTATTTTTTAAAAGATTTTTTTTTTACAGATTTTTCTTTGAAATTAAAAAGTTTGTTTTCCTACTGTACAGTTGATGCAAAAAATGTAGTACGCTGAGTCATACTACCCAAGAGGTAGTGTATCCTGACTTAATGTAGAACCTATGCACTTTTTATCCCCTCGATCAAATTACACTACATATGGACAAACACTTTGTAAATTTAACTTAACACACATTCTATTAAATGTGAATACTTACATTCTGATGTAACTGTACTTGTTACGTTTGTAAAAAAGAAAAAAAATTACTAAACGTTGGAGTACAAACAAGTATTTTCTAAATTACCATAATTTAACACTAACATTCTATTTATTTACATAATAAATACGACTTTCTACTGTAAATTTAATTAGTCGTCTGTGAAAAATAAAAATAAAAAGTACAATATATTTTATGGATATTAATGGAAACCCAACTCCCAACCACGGGTAATATAAACGACCTAAATGAGGAACCGCCCCTAAGTTGATTATATCAGGACTCGGACGAGAGGTCGTTACTATGGAAACTATTCCTTCATTCCAGAAGACCAAAATTAAATGAAAAATTATGATTGAGTAGTCCATTAGGGGTTAGGTGGTTACGGTTAGTGTTAGCTATCTCAACAAACACAAATATTGTGTGTATGTACAGTACAAAGTACAAATTACCTTAGTTATTTTTTAATTGCATATCAAAAGTACTTTAATGACATATTTTCCTGTCCCTGATTACTACTAACTATTAAAAAGAAGAGTTGAAAATACTGTATTAAATATCATCACAGGCAATGTTTCTCAATCTGAGTGTGTCCCGGTGTTTAGCAGAAAAATAAAAAAGCTACGTGGAAAAACTGAAGTTTATTCTCCAGAAAAAATATAAAAATATGTAAAATCAAAGAGACCATTTTTAAAAGTGAAAAACTCGTGTAATGGTTACAGTTTAACTTATTTTATGTTCGTCGTAATCTTCGTAACTGTTAGTGTGTCTTTCAATAGATTAAACACACAAAATAGCACATACAATTAATTTCATTGCTTTATTTTAAGTGTAACCATTGATAAGAAGCCCAATTTGATAAATGTGAGGCTGCAAATGAAATTAAACCATTCACTGCTTCGGACACCATTTCTGGATACTCTCTTTTCCGTGCTATCCAAAATGTACAGAAATTCATCGTGGAGGTTTCCTACAAGTTCGTTAAACTCCACCACCCTTTCAATGAATGGATTCAATATCTACCTCTTAGCAAACCTTCCATCATCACGTGGGAAACAGTTCTGAAGCCGTTTTTGCAGTTGATATGCTGCAACATCATTTAGGAAAGTGGGGTCGCGAATTTGTTTTGTCGGAATAGGGTAGCCAGCACAAAATAGGTTGAGAAACACCGCTCTAGGGCCAAGGCTTAACATTAATATAAAATCTCTTATAATTATTAGACGCATGCTAAATATTTCAATTTATTTTTATAACATTTAGCAATTATTTTAATGTCTATATAATTATCTATATTTTTCGTTTGAAATTTAAAAGCTAAAAAAATTTATTAAGCCTCTCCTGTAGCCTGTTCGTCTAAAAGCTTAATTAAAAAAAAAGTATTTTGTATATCTCGTACAATAAAAAAAAGAAAGTGTTTTTTTAAAGTTTTTTACAATATATAAAAGAATTTTTTTTAACTATACTTATATTTTCTATATAAACGGATTTTCTGTTGGGTAGGGTAAAAATCCGTAAAAATCCGTAAAAATCCCCCACATCCTCAAAAAAAAAAAGGGCAAGCAAAGAAAACTTTGTTGACACTCGTGTCCCTCCTTTGTACTTTAAAATTTTCATTTTCTCTTTAAATTTATTTCTTTCTTTCCTTTCAACCTTTCTTCTTTGCTTTGCTTTAAAACTTTCACTCGTCTTTAAATTTTCTTCCATCTTTTAACTTTCCTCCTTAAACAGACAGCCTCGTCGGGACGAGCCGGTCTGTTACTGTTTCGTGTCCTTTATATTTGTGTTCCTTTGTATTTGTAATACTCTACTGCAACAATCGATCTGAAAAATCCTCGTCAAACTTCATGCTTTTTAACGTGATATTAATCGGTATGAAACATGGAGTACCACGACAAAAGGTTTTAAACTGACTGTACGAGCATGACATACTGTACATTACACTAATATATATATATATATATATATATATATATATATATGTGTGTGTGGTGTGTGTGGTGTGTGTGTGTGTGTGTGTGTGTGCGCATGTGTTTCATGTCATTTTCGTAAGGAAATTATTACATTTGTACTTGTTCAAACTCATTAGTAACGGTAAGAGTCACACGACAGAAGGAACCTACAGCTTTACGTGGGATCCGAACCATCTACGGGTCGATACATCATCTGAACGCGTAGGATGATCACCCATCAGACTATTAAACACGACAACGTCGCTTAACGTCGTTGATTTAAACAGGAAGCGGTGTTGGGACGTGGCCACGATGTAGACTTGTTGTAAGGAAAAGCGCGTTCACTCTTTGTTAAAAACTTTAACTAAACGAAATAGATATAATTCGTGTCTTGCAACAAACGGAAAGAGATACGTCGTAACAGTCCTCCGTTTCCAAATTATTTTGAAACCGTGGCTCGGATCTCGCGTAAAGCCGTAGGTCCCTTCCGTCATATTGACCTTTGATGTTGCGAAGAAGGTTAAACAACCGCATCAAACAAAAAGCAGAAGGTGACTAGGAACAGACTGTAGACACCAATCGACCAAGGAAGTGCTCCGGCGGGGACGTTAGGAAGGAGACGGAGTGCTGGAACTCCCGTTTCTCTCCTGTCATTGTCCTTTTTAGCCGATCTTTTCCCCTGTCTTATCCAGCATGCTTTCAAACACACACACTTCTTCCTCTATTCTTAACTTCTTAACTACGCATACATGTACTTTACACAACACACAATATTTTTTAAAATTATATATATATATATATATATATATATATATATATATATATATAATATATTATAATATATATATATATGATGATGCAAACCCACAAGGAAAAAGAAAAATGATTCCAAGGCCTTTCGTGTATTCAGAAGTACACCTCGTCAGGGAATGTCATTCTCTGACGAGGTGTACTTCTGAATACACGAAAGGCCTGGAATCATTTTTCTTTTTCCTTGTGGGTTTGCATCATATATATATATATATATATATATATATATATATATAATATATATATATATATATATATATATATAATTTTAAAAAATATTGTGTGTTGTGTAAAGTACATGTATGCGTAGTTAAGAAGTTAAGAATAGAGGAAGAAGTGTGTGTGTTTGAAAGCATGCTGGATAAGACAGGGGAAAAGATCGGCTAAAAAGGACAATGACAGGAGAAACGGGAGTTCCAGCACTCCGTCTCCTTCCTAACGTCCCCGCCGGAGCACTTCCTTGGTCGATTGGTGTCTACAGTCTGTTCCTAGTCACCTTCTGCTTTTTGTTTGATGCGGTTGTTTAACCTTCTTCGCAACATCAAAGGTCAATATGACGGAAGGGACCTACGGCTTTACGCGAGATCCGAGCCACGGGTTTCAAAATAATTTGGAAACGGAGGACTGTTACGACGTATCTCCTTTCCGTTTGTTGCAAGACACGAATTTATATCTATTTCGTTTAGTTAAAGTTTTTAACAAAGAGTGAACGCGCGTTTTCCTTACAACAAGTCTACATCGTGGCCACGTCCCAACACCGCTTCCTGTTTAAATCAACGACGTTAAGCGACGTTGTCGTGTTTAATAGTCTGATGGGTGATCATCCTACGCGTTCAGATGATGTATCGACCCGTAGATGGTTCGGATCCCACGTAAAGCTGTAGGTTCCTTCTGTCGTGTGACTCTTACCGTTACTAATGAGTTTGAACAAGTACAAATGTAATAATTTCCTTACGAAAATGACATGAAACACATGCGCACACACCACACACACACACACCCACACACACACACATATATATATATATATATATATATATATATATATTAGTGTAATGTACAGTATGTCATGCTCGTACAGTCAGTTTAAAACCTTTTGTCGTGGTACTCCATGTTTCATACCGATTAATATCACGTTAAAAAGCATGAAGTTTGACGAGGATTTTTCAGATCGATTGTTGCAGTAGAGTATTACAAATACAAAGGAACACAAATATAAAGGACACGAAACAGTAACAGACCGGCTCGTCCCGACGAGGCTGTCTGTTTAAGGAGGAAAGTTAAAAGATGGAAGAAAATTTAAAGACGAGTGAAAGTTTTAAAGCAAAGCAAAGAAGAAAGGTTGAAAGGAAAGAAAGAAATAAATTTAAAGAGAAAATGAAAATTTTAAAGTACAAAGGAGGGACACGAGTGTCAACAAAGTTTTCTTTGCTTGCCCTTTTTTTTTTTTGAGGATGTGGGGGATTTTTACGGATTTTTACGGATTTTTACCCTACCCAACAGAAAATCCGTTTATATAGAAAATATAAGTATAGTTAAAAAAAATTCTTTTTATATATTGTAAAAAACTTTAAAAAAACACTTTCTTTTTTTTATTGTACGAGTATATACAAAATACTTTTTTTTTAATTAAGCTTTTAGACGAACAGGCTACAGGAGAGGCTTAATAAATTTTTTTAGCTTTTAATTTCAAACGAAAATATAGATAATTATATAGACATTAAATAATTGCTAAATGTTATAAAAATAAATTGAAATATTTAGCATGCGTCTAATAATTATAAGAGATTTTATATTAATGTTAAGCCTTGGCCCTAGAGCGGTGTTTCTCAACCTATTTTGTGCTGGCTACCCTATTCCGACAAAACAAATTCGCGACCCCACTTTCCTAAATGATGTTGCAGCATATCAACTGCAAAACGGCTTCAGAACTGTTTCCCACGTGATGATGGAAGGTTTGCTAAGAGGTAGATATTGAATCCATTCATTGAAAGGGTGGTGGAGTTTAAACGAACTTGTAGGAAACCTCCACGATGAATTTCTGTACATTTTGGATAGCACGGAAAAGAGAGTATCCAGAAATGGTGTCCGAAGCAGTGAATGGTTTAATTTCATTTGCAGCCTCACATTTATCAAATTGGGCTTCTTATCAATGGTTACACTTAAAATAAAGCAATGAAATTAATTGTATGTGCTATTTTGTGTGTTTAATCTATTGAAAGACACACTAACAGTTACGAAGATTACGACGAACATAAAATAAGTTAAACTGTAACCATTACACGAGTTTTTCACTTTTAAAAATGGTCTCTTTGATTTTACATATTTTTATATTTTTTCTGGAGAAATAAACTTCAGTTTTTCCACGTAGGCTTTTTTTATTTTTCTGCTAAGCACCGGGACACACTCAGATTGAGAAACATTGCCTGTGATGATATTTAATACAGTAATTTCAACTCTTCTTTTTAATAGTTAGTAGCAATCAAGGACAGGAAAGTATGCCATTAAAGTACTTGTTGATATGCAATTAAAAAATAACTTTAAGGTAATTTGCACTTTGTACTGTACATACACACAATATTTGTGTTTGTTGAGATAGCTAACACTAACCCGTAACCACCTAACCCCTAATGGACTACTTCAATCATAAATTTTTCATTTAATTTTGGTCTTCTGGAATGAAGGAATAGTTTCCATAGTAACGACCTCTCGTCCGAGTCCTGATATAATCAACTTAGTGGGCGGTTCCTCATTTAGGTCGTTTATATTACCCGTGGTTGGGAGTTGGGTTTCCATTAATATCCATAAAATATATTGTACTTTTTATTTTTATTTTTCACAGACGCACTAATTAAATTTACAGTAGAAAGTTCGTATTTATTATGTAAATAAATAGAATGTTAGTGTTAAATTATGGTAATTTAGAAAATACTTGTTTGTACTCCAACGTTTAGTAATTTTTTTTCTTTTTTTACAAACGCAACAAGTACAGTTACATCAGAATGTAAGTATTCACATTTAAATAGAATGTGTTAAGTTAAATTTACAAAGTGTTTGTCCATATGTAGTGTAATTTGATCGAGGGGATAAAAAGTGCATAGGTTCTACATTAAGTCAGGATACACTGACCTCTTGGTAAGTAGTATGACTCAGCGTACTACATTTTTTGCAATCAACTGTACAGTAGGAAAACAAACTTTTTAATTTCAAAGAAAAATCTGTAAAAGAAAAAATCTTTTAAAAAATAAAGATTAAAGAGATTAAAGAACATTCTAAATAATTTTCTTCAACAAAATTACATCTTATGATGTAAAATGCTTTTAATTTAAAAGAAGTGTACAAATCAATTCAAATATGGAGCAAAAGAAATTATTTTCAGGATTATAAGATTTTGTCGTCAGTGTAGATAAATATATGCATCAGAGTTTTTTAATTTTTTAATATTTTTATTTAGTTTTTATGTTTATTACTTCTGTTCTGATGTAACAATTAAATATTTTTATTTATTTATCCTTTTAGCGTAATATCAGGTTGTAACATTAATTCTGCTCGATTAGAAAACGGACGATAGATAATAGAATAACCTCAAGATAATGTGAAATAGTTTTAGAAATGTTGCAAAATAAACGCGGCGACAGGTTCGCACATGTTTTATCACGATACAGAATGATACAGAATGACTTACGCTAGTGTAGGCTTAGGCTAGTGTAGGATTAAGCTAATGAATATTTTCTCTGGTGTTTTTCATACAGTTACAACGTCACCCCTACGATATTACAGTAATTGAAACAACATGGAGCCCACGAAAGAGCATATTCGACATGTGATGCTGTATGAGTTCCATAAAGGATCTAACGCTAGTGAATCCGCAAGAAACATTCAAAGAGTTTATGGAAATGATGTGAGGGAATGGATGTGTAGGAGATGGTTTGAGAAGTTCAGAAATGGAGACTTCAGTCTGAAAGATTATCAACGAACAGGACGACCAAATGAGTTAGATGAAGAGTTGCTGAAAGCACAGTGGAGGAAAACCCATTGGTAACTGCAAGAGAACTTGGTCTGCAACTCGGCGTTAGCCATGTGACCATTCATCGTCATTTGAAGCTGATAGGAAAAGTAGTGAAGGTTGGAAAATGGGTTCCGCATGATTTGTCACAAGCGAATCTTCAACATCGAATCGATATTTGCACATCACTGCATTCTCGGCAGCTGCAGGCACCGTTTTGAATCGGATCGTCACTGGGGATGAAAAATGTGTCCTCTATAACAATATTAAGCGTCGACATCAGTGGCTTAGCCGTGAAACAAAGCCTGAACCTCAGCCAAGGAATGGACCCCATCCAAAGAAAATTTTGCTATGCGTTTGGTGGGATATGCAAGGAATTATTCATTTTGAGCTTCTGCCAGATAGCCAAACAATCACAGCTGAAGTCTACTGTCAACAACTCCAACGATTGAAGATGGCATTACAAGAAAAACGTCCTGCATTAATTAATCGCAGCGGTGTTCTTTTCCACCAGGATAACGCGCGCTCTCACACTGCTAGAGTCACCACTGCCCAATTGGAGGCATTTAGTTGGGAAAAAATGCCTCATCCACCTTATTCTCCGGACATCGCACCTTCAGACTACCATTTATTGAGAAGTCTGCAACACCACCTAGAATCTAGATGGACAAAAGTTGCAATCCAGGGAAGCTATCGAAAACGAAGTGATCGCTTTTTTTAACTCGAAACCAAGGGATTTCTTCGAACGTGGCATAAAAACACTTTTCTACAGGTGGGAGGAGGTTATAGAAAAAGAAGGGAATTATATTGATGATTAATTTGTCATTATGTCATTTAATTTTTGTTGTGAATAAACTAAAAATTCGAATAAATTTGTCCTTATAAGTCCATTAATTTTTGTTCTGAATGAGCTAAAAAATTGAGCAGAATATATGTTACAACCTTATATTTACATCTTCTCTTTCATCACAAAAATTGTGTTATCCTTTTAGGCGATATGAGAGGGGAATTGGTTTGGCGTAATTGGGTGTATAGCGGGAAGGCATCGATTTTGCCATTATTGTGAAATAACACTTTCATTAGCATACGAAAATTCGCCCTAATTATGTTTCAATTTCTTTCTCTGCGAAATTATAATTAACGCTTATTTGCTATTTCCAATTTAAAAACAACAGTCGTTAAGAGAATTTCATTTGTTATCGAAAGTTTTACATTATTATCGTTCATTCGTATTGTATTGTTTTTATAACGTTTGTTCAACTTGCAATTATGAAAAGGAGTTTTGTTGAGGATATGAAATCCTTAGAAAATTACTGGTAATTTCAAAATTAAGAAAAAATTATAATTGGTTGAGAAATGTGACCAATAAAGAGAACCGAGTTGCTGGATATACTCGAATTGGTCGGATTATTTTTTCAACCAATTAGAATTTTTTTAAATTTTTAGCGTTTTCCCATACAGATTTTTTTTGGTGAACTAGTTTCCGCGAATGTATGTGGATATGTATAGTGGAATTCAGAAAACTGTACTTTTACTTCTAGAGCCCATCCGAGATATATAGGGAGGAAAATACTTGGTTGATAAAAATAACCAAATTATTTAACAACCAAATGACTACTTCAACCACTAAGTTTTGTTACCAGAAAACAAACATGATTAGCGTAGTTATTGCTTGGTTGAATTAAATTTGAATTGGTTGTGTGTGTATATATATATATATATATATATATATATATATATATATATATATATATATACACACGAATAAAGGTTTGTCGTTTTTCGTGGATTAAGGAAAGGTCTTAGGAGGTTTGCAGTATTAAACCTTTTGCTGCTTTTGGGGTATCCATAAACGACTATAATAGGTGGAAAAATTGAGCTGGAGCCCCATTTCAGGATAACTCTTGCCTGTGGTTGGTGCTCTACACTCGTGACTGAATTTGTGGACCTTCGGATCGACACTTAATGGCGTAATTAGAAAGAAGTAGGAGAAAACGGTGCCAAGATTCATTTTTTTTTTCACGCCCGGGAAATAGTCTTGTTTCACTGAGAAAATGATTAAGTCGAATTTGTCACTATACTGAAATAAGATAATGAATGATTTATATGCATGATCACAGTCTATGGTTCATCCCTCCCACCCCATTAAGTACTGCATGTACGGTCAGAGTACAAGTTTTTTAAAAATATTTTCCAAATATGAAACGGTCACGTTTCATTTGTTGCTATTGTTATGTTCCCGACCAAATAAATTTGGAGGGGCCATACTGAAATTGCATTTTCGTTTGTTCGTTACACTTTCGTGTCCGGACTATAACTTTTGAACCACTCAACATAAATTGATGAAAAATCACAAAGACAAGGTCACAAACAGAAGTCAAAGGTCAAATGGTTTTTTTTTTGTGTCCGGGCTATAACTTTTGAACCATTCAACATAAATTGCTGAAATATCACACACGTGTGGATGATGACAAGGCGATGTGTCATGAGCAACAGTCAGGTTTCTGCATCAAAGGTCAAGGTCACAAATAGACGTCAACTCAAATACTCAACATAAATTGATGAAACTTGACACACGTATGTATCATCGCAAAACGATGTGTCGCAAGCAAGACTTGGGTTCTTTCACCAAAGGACAAGATCACAAATAGAGGAAGGAAGATTGATGTCGTTCCGACAGATATTATTGTTATTATTATTATTATTATTATCATTACATGGTGTGCAGGATGTTAATTAGGAGATTGGGCACCTACAGTATCTACCCAACTGAAAAATAAATTAATAGTTAATGTACAAAAGTGTATGTATGTTCACTGTTAGACCTCATCGCGATTTGGGATTTATATTAAAAAGTAAGAACTGAAAAGGTTGAATATTTCAAGTAATTTGGGATAACTCTTTAAAGGAACTTAATATTCAATCAAACATTTCAAATCTGGCTTGCTACGGTACTATTAAAGACCCCACAGCTCTAGATAACCTACAGCAGCCCTTGCTCTGGCTCTGCAGCTGTTCTAGAGCAGCTCAGCATTAGCGCCCAATTTCTATTTTTATTTCATTTCGGCTGAAGCTCTGAAAACCATAAAAACGGGCAATTTTTATATTCGAGCCACTACATATTGTAACTTTAATTTTGTTTCATTCAATATGAAAACAAAAGTGCAATAACCACACTAGATAAATTAAGGTGAAAAACATTGATATTTAGTTGTTTAGCTAATTATATTATCTAACTTTATGAATTGATGCACTCTATACTATTAAAGGATCACTCGAGGTTGTTAAAACTTTATCAACGATGCTTATTGGTCTCACGATTACACTATAGGAAATTACTCTGTCAAAAAATTTGTACCAAATACTTTGAAAGTATAATGTTATTTGCCAAGCTTTTAAGAGCAGTCTTTAATTCCTTAAAAAAGAAAATGTAAAGAAGTTATTGAAATAATTTTTTACTCCCATTTTAACTCCACTAATTTATACTCTTCGTAAAAGAGATCATTTAAATGCAGAGTAGATGTGTAACTATTTTATTAAGAGTCAAGTGAGAACAGGATTCGCCATAAATTTACTTCAGCTCTTAAAAAAAAAAAAAAGTCGTGTACTTGTGCCAAAGTACACTTATACTCAGTGTTAGAATCCAAACAAAAGATCGTTTACTAATGATTTTAAATGTAATATATTTTACATTCTTAATCTTGTTGTGTAGTTATAATTTTATTAATTAACATACTTAAAACTATGAATGTAACTTATTTCACTTATGAATGGATTATCAAATTTAGCGACTTTTTTTTTGTTTTTTTCTTGTTTTTAAAAATTTGTTAAGTATCATACATCGGTACGAGTTTTTTATTGCGGAAAGAAGTTCGCCGAAAAGATAAAATTTCGAAAAATCCCACCCTGATTAATAAATTTTTAATTAATTTCATTTTGGATCAAGTAAAGATAAGCACCCCCAGCCTTCTTTAATTAGCCTTATAAGGCTAACTAACGAAAATATCACGACCTAACCTAACCAATCGTCAAGGGCGTGCAGTTGACTTAACGATTGGTTAGGTTAGGTCGTGATATTTTCGTTAGTTAACCTTATAAGGCTAATTAAAGGCTGGGGGTGCTATCTTTACTTGATCCTAATTTTTAACTAAAAAAGGTAAAATATTAGAACGAGTAACCAAAAAAATTTTTAATTTTTGGGGCCATATTTTGAAATTTTATATTCTTTCGTCAAACATTTTTTGCGCAACTCTACATTGCTCATGTCTTGAGCTCTTGAACAGAACTGTGTGGGTGTGTGTGTGTGTGTGTGTGTGTGTCTAGGTAGGGGGACGGAGAAAAGTGGGTGTACATAAAAATAAATGCCTTCTTAAATTAAAAGAGGGAAGGAAATGACGTAATATATACACGACGTAAGTGCGTGACAGCAAATTGGGTTGCAGACAATCCTTAATTTAGAGAGAGATTTATGCATGCATGAGATAAGCAAGCATTTGAAGAAGGAACCAAAGTGATATTATTAATGGTGTACATTATACACTAGAAATGTAATTGCAGCTGCTTTATATACCTACTTTATATTAACTGTAAAGGAGGGTGATCTTAACAAATAGCCTGATTTGTTGTAATAAGCATGAAAATAGCCTGTTAACTTTATATGTATGACCAACCATTTTTCAGGCATATACTGAAATTTATGCAATATACGTATATACTGCAGTATATAACATGTATTTATAATAGTGTATTTATGTATGTATGTAATGTGTATGTATATTGTATAGTATGTGAGGATATATTCACTAGCCTTTTTCATTGAAACCTTGTATTTTCGTAGATACTTGTTTATAATTCATAATTTACACAACATATATGTGTAATAGTATATATATGTAGATATGTAATAGTATGTAATGTATATAGTATATAATAGTATATATGTATATATGTAATAGTATATATATTATATATATATGATGAATAAAACACGAAGGAAAGGAAACACAAAATGGTGCTCAAGCGCTTCGTCTAATGACATCCTCATATACATATATATATATATATAAAATACTGTATGGGGATAATATATCCCTTAGCCTTTTTCGATAAAACCTTAATCTCGTAGATATTCATTTATATTACATTATAAATTTTATATATCTATTTGGAGGTATCTTAATATATGTAGTAACTAACCATCGCTCGTAACTCAGTTTGTAACATCGTTTCACTGCAAGCGAATTGAAGAGACTGAGGTCGGAGTTCGACTCTCGATACTGCTGGTAATAATAATAATAATAATAATATATAATTCGTATAGCCTGATCGATGTGTCAATTTCTGGCTCTCCTGACTGATTATAACGTAACTAAAAAACGTTGAACTAGTCAGATATTTAATATAAAGCGTTTTTGACGTATACTAAATTACAAATGTTTTTAAAGGATGTATTCCCGTCTTAACAGTCAACTAATTCAATCTAAAACCAAAGAAAGAAGTAGAATACTCGCTCACAATAAATGTACATGTCAACGATTTGGGGACAATGAACTTTACCTCTAATCTCATTTTGGGAAAAATTTTCCCTCCCTTTTTTTTATTTTCTTCACCTAGATGAAATCAAGCGTGAAAAAATCTCGATAAATTCTAGAGTCTCTCGCGCCTTTTTTCTTTTTTCTTTCCTTACCATTTATTGTTGATGTCAAAATCTTCTCCACTCCTTGATAAAGCTCCACGCATCTCGAAGTCTTTTTATTAAGGAAATGGCAGAAAAGGTTTGGGGGAAACCGTCATTTTGTATCTATTTCCATACTATTATGTAATGAAATTTTATTAGGTCGATTTCGGCAGATTCGGATTTATCACTTATTTCAGACTATATGAGAAAGATGGCGGGAAAATGCCTTGAATTTTCTTTTTTTTTTCCATGCATTACATTATTTAGAATTATTTATTTTTATTTGAACTTTAAGAAAAAGGTAGAATTTTTTTTTTCATATTTACCATATATTTGACGGAAATTTACTTCATTTCTGTCATTTTTCCATTCTACCGTTTATCCGACAATCCACGATATGCGTGTATATAATACGCGTACGAATTATGACGAATGTGACCACAACGATACAAATTAGATGGGACGATACTAACGTGACAAATACGTGACACAATGAGAAATTGTGCGCCAAAATATAACGAGCATTATTAAAACTTCTGCTGATTATGTCAGTACCAAGTTGTCAGCTGTATTCGTTCATTGTAAAAGTTTTTAGCGCTATCTACTCGTATCTTCACATAACTGTACCAAATAAGAAGCAGCAGCTACTGTAACGAAGTGCTTGAACTTTTTTATTATTTTTGTTTTATTATTATTATTATTATTATTATTGCAGTGTGATTTAATAGTTTAGTAAATGTTTGAAGTAAAATATTGTTGTGAAGATATGTTTGAAAAAGTAAATAAATAGAATTAAAATTATTATAAATTTAATGGAGCAATGGGAATGGCTCAAAGAGGAAATGAGGAGGCCATTCTAACTTTCAGATGTGTTAAAACGAGTCAGTAAAAGTCACTAAAAGTCGGGGAATTTGGGAATGTGACAGGATGCCAAAAGGGCCAAACCATCCCTGATATATATATATATATATATATATATATATATATATATATATATGTTATTTTTTCCCAATATGCATTTTACGTAATCAGTAAAATAATTATTAGGAGAACACAACCATTAAATATTTATTATGTCGTGTAATGCAATCGCTGAGCCCCTATATTGGATATGGAGGCGATCACTAGACACGAGAGAAATACCGGGCATCCTGAAGAGCGCGAACATAGTCCCAATACATGAAGAGATCGATCCGAGGCCAAAAACTACAGGCCAGTGTCGCTTACATCTTATCTCACTAAAATATTTGAAACAATAGTTAGACAGGAAACAATAGTTAGACAGAAAATCTATGGTTTTTTGGAAACTCAGAAAAAATTAAATGATAACCAACATGTATTTCGGTCAGGCAGATCATGCCTATCACAACTAATGGAACACGACAACAACATTATTGATGTACTGGAAAGTCATGAACACTATGATGTACTATACACAGACTTTGCTAAGCGTTCGACAAGTGTGACCATGGGATCATAATACATAAACTGAAATACAGTATATGGGAATAACAGGAAAAGTAGGGAAATGAATATATAATTGCCTTAGTGAGCGGCGGCAACAGGGCCGTTTCTAGCCATTCGGGGCCCTAAGCAGTATACCCATTTGAGGCCCCACCCCTCCATCCACCAACTCACGCCTTACTACATCACCTCAGCACACACATACAAAAAATGGCTGTGTTAATAAAAACAATTGTGAAACAATTTTAATGAAACATTTATGTCCAAAACAACAATATGTACTTTCAGAAGACAAACAGAAAAATACTCCTCATGAAATTCCTGAAAATTAGTTTATACTTTATTTAGAATAAATGACACAGAACTATGTATCATATTAAAAAATAATGCAATTATCAACTACCAAACAATTACTAACTCTACGATACAATCGTGTAATAGCTAACAGTTATACAGAACAGTTTGTATCTTCAAAATTTTTGCCTCCTAGATTTTTCTGGGCGAAATCATCAATAACATCATCAGATGAAATCTCCCTGCCAACTTCCTGGTTGATGCTTATGATGCCAAGGCCACTGAGGCGATCCTGCCCCATTGATGATCTGAGGTAGTTCTTGATTAGCTTCATCTTAGAGAAGCTCCTCTCAGCTGACGCTACTGTCACAGGTAGAGTGCAGGCAATTCTCAGTGCAACCCAGAGATTGGGGTATAGTTCCTCCAGTTGCTTCTGATGAATGAAGGAGAGAAGCTCCAATGCAGTCATGTTGTGTGAGGGTAAAGTCGGCAAGTTCTTAATTTCGAGGGCCAGTTCTCTTCTTTCTTCTTTGAATGTCAGAGTCAGCTCCAGAGCTCAGTATCTTAGAAAGCTTCTCACACTTGCAGGACAAGTCTTCCTTGTTCATTGTGGTGAAGTTTAGGAGAACCCCAAATATGTCCCTCACATCATCTAATGTTTTGAATCTCTCATTTATCGACCCGATGGCACAATCCACCACCACATTGAAAAATTTGACTTCCAGCCTCTTCAAGGCTTCTGTAAATGGTTCGTCAGGAGCTTCGTAAGCAAAGTGCTTTTTTGTGGATCTGAGCCTCTTCTCCTTCAGCACAACCTCCACATTCATTTCCTCACATATGTCCTTAGCTACGACTTGTGCTGCAACAAAACCTGTGTTTCTGTAGCTGGTGAGTGAGTCTTTTGTTTTTGTGAGGAGGTTGACTGCCACATCAAACTGCATTGTAGGAGACTGCAGAAGTTTGCTCACATGGTTAACTGCATGAAGAATGTCATACCATACTACTGTGCAAATCTGAAAGCGATAAGATCGTATCTCCTCTGCAAGTGCTTGTGCTTCAGTCCTGGCTATGGCATCTGTGGCATTGTTTCTGACTTCCGACAGGGCCTCTCTGATGTTGTGGCTCTGATATTGCACAGCCTCAATGCTCTTAAGCCGGCTCTTCCACCTGGTTTCACTCCAAGACTTGAGTGTTATATTCACCTGCTTCTTTAGGATTGTCCATCTCTGTGTAGCTGCTGCAAAAAGGTTGTATAATTTTTGTACGTTGCCAAAGAAGCTGATGGCATCTGTGGAAGCTTTAGCTGCATCAGCCACTACAAGATTCAGAATGTGAGCCCCACATGGAACATAGAGTGCACGACAGTTCTTCTCTAATAACCTTGCCTGAACACCTTTGTTCTTGCCCTTCATGTTCGTTCCGTTGTCATATGACTGTCCTCTGCAGTCATCAAAGTGAATATTCAGTTCATCTAGTCTCTTCAGAATCAGAGCTGATAAACCCAGGCCTGTACTTTTTGAAGCCTCAAGAAAGCCCAAGAAGTATTCTTTTATTTCTGATACTTCACCCATTTTAACAGTTCTAATAATAATCGACATTTGTTCTTGGTGGCTTATGTCTGGAGTGCAGTCTAAAATGAGTGAGTAATATTTAGCTTGTTTTATTTCTGCAACAATGGCATCCAAGATCTCCCCACTAATGGACCCAGTGAGCTCATTTTGAATGATGTTTCCTAGGTAACTTGAATGACTATATTGGCCACTTTCGACTCTGCTAATGTATTGTTTCATCACTGGATCAAATTTGGCAAGCAGCTCAACCTCCTTCAAGAAGTTGCCATTGTCTCGATTGTATAATATAGAGGAAGACCCCCTGAAAGCAAGTTTTCTCTCCGCCAGTGATTGGATTATACTTACAAGACATGTGAGACCATCTCGCCAGCGTCTTCGCTCTACCTCCATTAATGACATTTCAGTTTGGTCAATGGTCCTCCCAGTTTTTAGCCGCAGTTCCAGATCCTTCCATGTTGCCATGTTATCTGCATGTTCTGAACTATTTTCATGGCCTTTCAGAAGCGAACCAACGTTTATCCAGTCTGAAAGTCCATCCGTAATTAGTTTGTACGACTTCCTTGAAAACAACTTGCAGCAGAAGCAATAAAGAGCATCATTCCTTCTAGAGTACATCAGCCAGCTTCGCTTTATTTTTTCCCCATTAATTAATGTTCTGTACATGTAATGGTGATGAAAGCTTCTACCGTCCTCTCTTTTAGGGAATGTGAAATCTGGACTGATTTGAAATGGTCCTCGAAACAACAGATCTGTCTTCAAGGCATCTGACAGGACAACTGGCCAGTCATACGGGCAAGGGTGGAGCAGCTCTTGGTTCTTGTTGCTCAGTAGAAATGCCTGTGTATGGTGTTTGAAGCTGAACAGAAGATGGGCCACTTGTTGGTTCATCAGGCTCTACTTCTACTGGTGTTTGAGGTTGCATAGAGGATGGTCCTGCTGTTGGCTCATGATGCTCATCAGGTTTTGCTGAGGATGGCTTTTCCAAATATTTCAGTAGTGCTCCTGAGAAGAACATAGCATTACATATTCTGTTAGACTTTGCTAAAATACTCTTTCTTATCCTGTTTGATAATTGATCTGTGTGAACAGAATTTGAGGTGATGTGATCAATTAAATTTCACATTTCGAAATATTATAAATATTACGGAGACTAGCTTACTCTACACGATTCCTGAGCACTTGCCGAGCTTGATGGTCTACCTAACCTAGTTGCCTGAACTGTAATCATAAGAATATACAAGTGGCACATCTCACCTGTGCTACTGGAAAGCTTCTCCTCCTCTATTTTCTTCTTTTTCCATTTTTCAGCTCCTGATGGATAATGTCGTTTCGTTTTCCAAGATGCACGAAGTCACCTCTAGTTAACCACAACTAATCTGCTAAATAATAATAATCATGATAATAATGATGATGATGATAATAATAATAATAATCATAATAATAATAATAATAATAATTGTTATAATTGTAACGTTAATCAAATACATTCAAATAGTCAGACCATTTAGGTTTTAACCAACAAAATTCAAATTATCTGAAAAAGATGAGAAAAGAATTAATAAACTTGAAAACAACGAAAATAATCCTAGGTTTTAAAGTGTTACAAAATCTCTTAATAATTAGTAAATTAGTGAAATAATGTTTTACAATACTAGAAAAATTAAGCATTTCGGAAAGTCTAAGCAAATAGTAAGAATAAAGTTAAATAATATAGAAATAAGATCTCACAATAGTTATTTACACATAACGACCAAAACGTTTCGTTTGTCTCCGTTTTATCACATTTGTCTCATACAAAAACTTTGATTAATACGACAATAATAATAATAATAATAATAATAATAATAAGGATAATAATAATAATAATAATAATAATAACAATAATATTAATAACAACTTCAGCTATATTCCTATTCTTGCCCACTGAGCTATGACCTGGGAGCCTGTCTAGGGGCCCCCGAGTATCAGTGGGGCCCTAAACGGCCGCTTAGTCTGCTTATGCCAGGAAACGGCCCTGGGCGGCAAGTCGTTACAGTACAAGGAGTATCTTCATCAGAATCAGAGGTCCTCAGCTCAGTGCCACAGGGAACAGTATTAGCTCCACTACTCTTCGTAATCATGCTAACTGACATGGTGAGGACGTTACCAGAGACAGCACAGTAACATCCTTTGCCGATGACATAAAGATCAGTAGAAAAGTAAGAAACTCAGAAGATATAGGATCTCTATAAACCTACAAGAACAGAATCTACAAGTGGACTGAAGACAACAATATGAAGTTTAACTGAGAAGTTTCAGATGTTACGGTACGGAAAAAGAGAAAACCTAAAATCCATGGAATATTATACCCCAAATGGACAGGAAATTCAGAGAAATTCTAGAGCAAAAGACTTAGGGGTTGTAATGATTGATGATGCGAAATTTGAAAAACAAAATAAGATAGCAGTAAACAAAGCAAAGAGAATAACTGGGCAGATATTGAGAACCTTTAAACGAAGGGATAGGAATATAATGATTCCTCTACTGAAAACACTGATCATAACCAAATTAGAATACTGCTCGGTCCTATCATCCCCATATAAAAAAGAAGACATTAGACAGCTAGACAGCCAGAAGGGATTCAGAAAAGCTTCACAGCCAAAATGAACGGGTGCAAAGAACTAAATTACTGGGAAAGGTTACGCGAACTAAACCGATATTCACTGGAAAGGAGAAAAGAGAAATACACCATCATTTACACTTGGAAAATAATGGAGAAACTAGTCCCCAATCTTACTCTGAACCCTGTAACTCCCCAAACAACGGCGGAAAGCAGAAAAGGAGGACTGTGTCGTGTTCCCAAATTAAAGGTAAGACAGAGAACATCCTTAACCCTGAAAGAAAATAGTTTTGTTGTGAGAGGACCAAAACTGTTTAATCAGCGCTGCCAAAGACCTAAGGAACACGAATGTGTTGCAGTGGAAACCTTCAAAAGAAGATTAGACGTCTGGCTCAGAACAATCCCCGATGAGCCGAGCGTACCTGGCTGTGTGAGGTGGAGAATACAAGAAACCAACTCACTACTTCACCAGGCCAACTCGAGAGGAGGGGCGACAAGCTTGACCTTCGTGAAATGAGGAATCATTGCACGGAACTTTTGAAAGGTTGTATAATACGTAAAATTGAATGGGATAGGCCTAATCTAAACGCGTATTATTTTCACCTTATCACAGAGCTTTAAACCTCCCTCCAATCAGCATCCAAAACTTTACCAATTAATTTTCTACATATATATATTATACCCTTATAAAGAAGCCTGCGAATTTCCTTTCACAACTATGATAGTTTTTGCAATTTTCTGAAAATTTTCTTTGTATCCAATCGTTGCTTTAGAATACCTTTGGTAAGCAAGTTTGTAAAGCTTTAGCGAAACATTTATTCGTGCTGACGTTTCATTCGCTAATATTGCGAAGTCTTAAATTAAGATTAACATGGGTGCAGAATTAAAATTACTTTAATTATAACAATTTGTATGTAATACAGATATCTTAATTTAGATTTTACATACATCCATTATATAAGAACCCCATTTCCCATTCTCTATTGGGTAAGCGCAATGATTGAACTCAGAGGTGAAGAGACCCTAAACATTTTACACATAAGGATATGGCGGATGGGGGTGCCATACCAAGTATCAGTGTTGGCACCAGTATACTGCAATGTAACCATCTTGCTGTATCCACACCCAAGAACTTTCTTGTCATGGCTTTCATCACTCCCATGACTTGCTTGCCTTGATTCACCTTACTTTCATCTCCCACTCTATTTGTACCTCGTTTGTCAAACACCTGATATATTTAAATTATTTCATAACTTTTAAATTTTCTCCACTCATCACAATATTTCATGCTACTTCACACTCTCGACAAATTTTTTTTACTGACATTCGCTTTCAAAATAATGTGTCCCCGCTTAATTATTATTGAAACTTGCCACCGATTCACTTAGAAACACCACATCGTCGGCATACATCAGATCATTCTCTTCCTAATTCAGGTTTATTTCCCTCTCCAACATTCCTACTTTCATTTTATGCATTACCCCATCCATATATATACAAATTAAACAGCCATGGCGACATTACATAACCTTGTCGTACTCCAACATTAATACTAAATCACACACTCAATTCACCCTTAACCAATACACAAGTATTTAATACACACATGTAAAATCTTCATTGCATTTAATAACTCATTTTTAGTATATAGAATCAAAATTAGAACCAGTAAGTTTTTGGTTAGTATCTATGCGGTCCCAGTTTGGAAGCTAATTCGGAGAGGAATCTTTCTTTAAAACTTATTTTGATTTTCAACAGGGAGGCAAAATGTTTAAAATGTTCATTCCCTTACTGAAAGACAAGCTATGTAGATTTATTTATTTGCTGGTAAAATGTAATTTATAAATATGCTTACTAAATTTTAAATGCCTGGAAATTTTTATTTTAGATTGCCAGTGTTTTAAATCCAAAACTTTTTCTTTTGAAGGAGTAATCTGTATTTCTATTTGTTATTCCAGATTACTCGTTAATTCTTTAAAGTACCACACTGTGGGCGAATTATTTTGGAATGATTTTATGAGTAAATAAATATTTAATATTTATTATACCCCATTATGTGGAATAACTGCTAGCAAACTTAACGGGAGACTTAAATATTTTGTCACTGAAGAATGCTAAACATTTTGTTTATGAAGTCTATTGGTTTTCAGCATCAAACAACGTAAAATCAGATTAACAATGTATTGTAATATATTTTTAGAAAGGAGTGAAGTTTTAAAAAGTTTTTTACATATATTTAATATCAGTATACATACATACAAATGGACCTTTTCCAGTTTGTGTACCGTTTTTCATATAATTTATTTTTGAGAATATTTTTGTTAAAACTAACGAAAATATCACGACTTAACGTAACCAATTATCAAGTGCGTACAGTTGATCTATTATTAATTATAACATTGTTTGTTTCTGGAATAGTATTTACTATTTACTAATAGACCAACGATAATTGGTTAGGTTAAGTCGTGATATTTTCGTTAGTTTTAACAAAAATATTCTCAAAAATAAATTATATGAAAAATGGTACACAAACTGGAAAAGGTCCAAAAAATTCGCTTATAAAAATTTTTCTAAAAAAAAAAAATTTATTGTCATCAAAAAGGATAAACTATCCAAAGAAAAACCAAATATATCAATTAGTAACACTTTTATAGAAATAGTTTATAGGCGAACTTTTTTCTCGTTTTTCGAAACTGTACATATGAAATAGTTGCACTAATAGATTTCGCAGTTTATAATAGGGTTTGATGAACGGAACTTCACACAGCGTTTTCTTGGTATTATTTTCTTTAAGGTGAAGTTACCTGTTTAGAATTACAATTTCACTTAACACTTTATCCAATTTATCAACGCAGCCTCTGAAATGAAGTCCTTCCGGTATCAACATCCAGTTTACATGTACATATAATTTATAAACATTTTGCAAATATTCGAATTGTAATATAAGACATTTAATGAAAATTAATTACTAAATGAATTGGATCTCGAATGTCTTACGCAATTAGGGACTAATTAGTTAATTTCACCAATTAGTTTTCATATATATACACAGGGTGATTCAGCAAAGAGTAAATTAACTTGGAGGATGAAATCCTTGGATAATTCTAAACTACAATATCTCTATGGTAAAATGTCAGATTCTGCATAGTTTCCATGTTACAAT
Organism: Bathynomus jamesi; assembly: GCA_023014485.1. Taxonomy (NCBI): domain Eukaryota; kingdom Metazoa; phylum Arthropoda; class Malacostraca; order Isopoda; family Cirolanidae; genus Bathynomus; species Bathynomus jamesi. The sequence goes on from JAJOZX010002492.1 coordinate 48,156, forward strand.
ACATTTAAGATGTTGTATTGATGAGAGTGCAGTGGTGGGCACCGTTAACCAAAAAGTTAACTTCGATAACGATAATCCGTTAACCCCAATTTTTAACTCCGATAACGATAATCCGATAATTTTACTACAATTAACGGAAGTTAACGATAATCCGTTAACGATAACTATTTCTTTACTAACATTTAAAAAAATTAAGGAAAAAAGCTTTAAAACCCATAGAAAATGTTTATTTATGCAAAATCCAACAATAAATAGGTATTTAACTGTATTTTTATCAAGTTTGGCAACTTTTTTGCTTAATAACTTTTTTTTTATTTTTAATAAAAAATGTACTGATTACATGTTTTGAAACCCTTGTAACCACTAACCATTAACTAAATTTTAATTTACCAGGGAATTATTATGGCCGGAACTGAAAGGTAAAATTAAATTTTAGGCACATTTATTAAAGACTATGACACAATGTGCTGGTTGCCCTTCAGAAAGACCAACTTCTCAAAGTTAGGCCCAACTGCCAGTCTTGACCTCTTGGGCCTCAGGATGTCCTTGCCGAGGGAGAAGAGCCGTTCCACTGCGGCAGAGGACGGAATTGGCAGACTGAAGTTATGGCGGTTTGAATTCATTCGCGGAGCGGTGATCTTCCGTGAATGACTCCTCGCAGTTAACGTGTTAACGGACTTTAACAGACTAAATATCGAGTTATCGGAAGTTAACTGGTCCGAAAACGATAAATGGAAATTAACTTCCGTTAATAGTTCGTTAAAAAAAGTTAACTTCGTTAATTAACTGTTATCGGATTAACGCTTTAGTGCCCAACACTGTGAGAGTGAATATGAAGTGAAACCCCCGTAGGTTTTTGTAATCATTTATTCACAGATCTCTACAGTGTGACCTAAAACTAAACTCAATTACCATTCAAACAACACTGGAGAATAGAAGAGGCAGAATGTGTAGTGTTCCCAAATTAAAGGCCCGACATGGGACCTCCTCAACTCTGAAGGAAAATAGCTTGGTTGTCAGGGGGCCAAGACTTTTCAACCAGCTTCCAAAGGACCTCAGAAACGTAACGGGGGTCAAAGTTGAAGTTTTCAAGTGAAGACTGGATGCCTGGCTCAGGACGGTACCAGATGAGCCGGGCGTGCCTGGCTATGTACGGTGGAGAGCGCAAGAAAGCAACTCGCTCTTCCACCAAGCCAGACTTAGAGGCGGGGCCACCAGCTTGACCTCCGTGTGAAGATCCATCTAGGACGTTTTGGCGCCGACATTTTGGCGCTGGACGTTTTGGCGCCGCCGTTTGGGCGCCACCGTTTGGGCACCGCCGTTTGGGCGCGGAGCCGGTTTGGCGCCGCCGTTAATTAGTATTAAGTATTAAGTAGTAATACTTGGTTATTAACCTGAAGTGCTGGCTGTCTTTTCAGATAAGTTGTGTTGTTGCCCTTAATAGCATAAATGTCTGAAAAATATATCAAGTAAGAAAGGGAAACAGAAGTTTTCACATAATGGATATTTGTATGTGTTTGATAAATGTAGCAAGCGCGACCCTTCGTTACTTTTTTGGCGGTGCGAGCAAAAGAGTCAGTGTATTATAAGGTGTATATATAATATGGGTACTTTTCCGTTATCTGCCCCATTGACGATTGGTTAGGTTCAGTCATGATATTTTCGTTAAAACTAACAAAAATATCACAACTTAACCAAACCAATCGTCACTGCCCGGTTAGGTCAACTGTACGCCCTTGACGATTGGGTAGGTTAAGTCGTGATATTTTCGTTAGTTTTAACAAAATATCACGACTTAACCTAACCAATCGTCAAACGGCGCCCAAACGGTGGCGCCCAAACGGCGGCGCCAAAACGTCGGCGCCAGAACGTCGGCGCCAAAACGTCCCATTCCGTATGAAGATAGACCAACGCACGAAACAACATAAGGTTCATAAGGTATAAAGAGGAGACGCCTTTGACACTTTGGTGCCGCTGATTGGGAGGCCCTCAGGCAATACTACGATGATTTTCCATGGAGTAATTACTGCTTCCGTGGCCGGGACCCCTCCGAGTACGCTGAGCGCATCACGGAGGTTATTCTCTCGGACATGGAGGCATACATTCCGTATTCTTTTCCGACTACTAATAAAAAAAAACATGGTTTAACTTTGCTTGTTCTAATACTATGGCAAAAGAGAGAAGGATTTCAGAAGGTACCGTCGCCATCCAACCCCTGATTCTCAATTTATATATTTCTGCCCGAAATCGTGCAAAATCTGTTGTTCGACTTGCCAAAAATTCCTTCATCCGACAAAAATATGAAAACTTATCCGAATCTAATTCTTTCCGCTCTTCCTGGTATCTAGCCAAGAACCTCTCCAACAACTTTACTACTTCTTCCTTCCCTCCTCTTTTCCATACTGACGGCTCAGTTGCCGTCTCTTCTTCGATAAAGCTAAACTATACGCTCAAACTTTCGCTTCCAATTCAACCTGGACGAATCTGGTGCTGTTCCTCTATCGTCTCCTCTCTTCCACTTAATTATGTCTGAAATTATAATCTCCTCCTAAGATATTTCTTCTCCTCCCCTGGGATCAACTCTAAGAAGTCCCTCCTGTTGTTCACAAGAACTGTGCTTCTGTGCTGACACCCTGCCTAGACAAACTTTTTCGTCTTTCTTTGTCTTTGGCTTTCATCTGGTACTTTCCCTTCCTGCTGGAAGTTCGCTTTCATCCAGTCTGTTCCAAAGAATGGTGACTGCTCTCAACCCTCCAACTATTGCCAAATTGCTTTCATTTCTTGCCTTTCTGGAGTTTTTTAATCTATTCTTAATATGAAAATTCTTAAACACCTCTCTTCTCACAATCTTCTTTCAGATCGTCAGTATGGGTTCCGCAAGGGACGCTCTACTGGCGATCTTGTTTACATATCTCTCTGACGCTTGCTCATCCTCCTTTCGGAATTCCGGTGAAACCTTTTCTATTGCGATAGCATATCAAAAGCTTTTGATAGAGTCTGACACAAATCTTTAATTTCCAAACTGCCCTCCATCGGTTTCTCTCCTTCTGTCTGCGACTTCATCCCTAATTTCCTTTCTGGCTTGTCTATGCTGACGTTGTAGATGGCCACTGTTGTTCTCCTAAAGCTATTAATAGTAGTGTTCCTCAGGATTCTGTCCTGTTATCCACTCTTTTCCTTTTATTTATCAATGATTTATTTAAGTCGCACTTCCTGTTTTATCCACTCCTTTGCCGATGATCCCATTCTTCACTTCTCCACTCGATTCACAAAACTTCCCTCTTAACAGTCACTCCATGATTCGCGTAGGACGGCTATGATTCAGCTAACCTCTGAGCTTTCTACTACCTCTGACTAGGGCATTGAAAACCTTTTGTTTTTCAATGCCTCAAAAACTAGGTTCCTTCATCTGTTTACTTGTCATAATCTTCCATACGGCTATCCTCTTACCTTCAACAATACACAACTCAATCCTTCCTCTTCTTTTAACATTCTTGTCGTTTCTTTACTCGTGATCTTTCCTGGAAAGATCACACATACTCCCTCTCTAAAACATCTTCTGAGAGGTTAGGTTGCTGTAATAGCTCCGCAGTTTTTCTACCCGAACTCAGTTGCTGTCTCTGTATAGGGGTCTTGTCCGCTCCTGTATGGAGTACGATTCTCCTGTATGAGGTGGTTCAACCCACACAGCTCTTCTTGACCGGGTGGAATCAAAGGCTTTTTGTCCCATCAATTCCCCGCCTCTTACTGACTGTTTTCAATCCCTCTCTCTCCGCCGCAATGTTGCCTGTCTCCCAATTTACTATCGCTATTATAACGGATACTGCTGTTGTGAACTCTCAAACTGCATGCCTGCTCCTTTAAGGAGAGCACGCAGTACCAGACATTCAACACATTCTCATTCCTTTCCTGTCCAACTATCTAAAGCAAGGGTTAATTGGTATTTTCAATCTTTCAGCTACTCAACCGGTGAACTCTGAAAAATTCTTCCCGAAACCATTTTTCCCCTGTCTGTGACCTCCAATCTTTCAAACGCAGATTGTGCAGGCATCTCGGAAACCTTGGACCTTGATTTTGGCTCTCTTCTTCCTCTATGTGGCGTGGGGCGTTTTTTGCGGGCATTCGCCCTTGATCCTTCCTTCCAGTATATATATATATATATATATACAAAGGTGGGCAGGACCGAGTTCCAAAATGACCGAATTCCAGGAACTCGGTCCTTTTTAAGGACCGTGAGCGGGAAAATCGGTCCTTTTCTCAGTGAGGAGCGACGGTCCATTTTTAAGCAATTCCGGACTGTCCGGTCCGGACGGTCTTTTAGTGATTTTAGTGTGTTTAGTGATTATTTGAAGTTCTAAAGAAGATGGATCGTTTCCTCCAGAAGACTCAGAAAGAGACTGAGACTGAACTGAAACTTGTTTCAACACCTGGAGGAGACGAAGAATCTACTGATGTTAGTGCTTCAACTTCAAGTCAAGCAACTGGAGCTCCTAGCGGAAGAGCTGAACCCGGCAATCCCGGCAATTTTTCATTTTAATCAAATTTTTCACTTATATTATATATAAGGACCGAGGACCGAGTCGTTCCTAGGTCCTATCTTCAGAAAGGACCGGGACCGGGACCGTCGGTCCCTTTTTAGGCCTGGGTGCCCACCTTTGTATATATATATATTAGTGATGGGACGATTGTCATATTTCATACAATCGCTGTTGCGATTGCGATTGCGATTGTCAGAATTTGAAAATCGCGCGATTGCGATTGCGATGTTTTAGCTTTAGCCTCACATAACGCTCATTTATGCTTTAAATATACCTAAACGCGTTACCTACCATAGGGTTAGCTTGATTTTTTAACATTCCAATTTTACATAGAGCAAATAAAGAGGTGTACTTATTGTTATTATTAAACCAATTTTTTATTCTGTTTTCAACTAATTCGCAACCCATTTTCATTTCTGTTTTTGACTTATTTATTATTTATTTATTATTCCGTATTGTTGTTAACTAAACTTTCCTTTAAGTACGCATGAAAGAGCAGCTTTCATAGCAACTTTTGTAGAGATTTAAATCTTTTGTTCACAATCGCAACAATCGCACTCATTAAATGCGATTGCAATTGCGATTGCGATTGTAAAAAATGTGCGATTGTATCGCGATTGCGATTGCGATTGCGATGCATCGTCCATCACTAAATATATATATATATGTGTTTGTACGTATAAGAAATGTTCCCAGCAATTTCATTCAGTTAGATGGTTGAACTGTACACAATTTCCTTCTTAATTTAAGTTTTAAAAGACTTTCTGGTATTTCACAAATATGAGAGAGAGAGAGAGAGAGAGAGAGAGAGAGAGAGAGAGAGAGAGAAGTACCTCAAAAGGCATTGCGGCCCATACCGAGGAGGTACCAATGGCAAGTGAGCCAGGGAAAATTTCCTACACCCTTAAATAGTGTGCAAGATTCGCTCTAACCTTTTCTTGAACTGATCCACAGAGGAACTGTTCACAACTTCTGAAACCTGTTCGACATGTCACAGATTTTATAGGTAAAGTAGTTCCCACACACACTAGTGCTAAACCGTTTCAAATCCAACTCCAACCATTGTTGCGAATTGAGTTATCATTTAAACTAAACATGCTTCTAAAATCGACATCGTTGAACCCGTGTAAGGCTTGAAAACCTCGATGAGTTGACCGCGCAGCCTCCGAGTTTCCAGCGAAAACAAATTCAGGGCGCGTAAGCGTCGATTGTAGCCCACATGCCTAACACAAGGGATTAGCTTCGTGGCCCTCGCCTGGACTCGCTCCAGCCTCTCAATATCTTTCCTGAGGGTGGGCAACCAGAACTGCACAGCATACTCCAGGTGCGGCCGAACCACAGAATTGTACAGAGAGAGCACAATCTCCTTGTTCCGAAATCGAAATTGCCTCCTGATATAACCCAACAGCTTCTTGGCTTTCTTTTCCACCTCTACGCACTGTTTGGTAAACTTAAGGTCGCTGCTAATTAGCACACCCAAGTCCTTTTCCAAATCAATGGTCTCGATATTACTCCCCAAAATGGAGTAGTCCGACTTGGGATTGGTGTAGCCAATGTGCATGACCTTGCATTAACGCAAGTTAAACGGCATTTGCCATTTTTTGGACCACTCTCCTATACTACGTAGGTCCGCACGCAGTTGCTCGATCGCTTAGGGTGTCCCAACATTGGCCCCAAGCTTGGCGTCATCAGCGAATTTGGCGATCCTACTGATGATGCAGCGTCGATATCATTTATGTGAATGATAAACAACATTGGCCCCAAAACGGAACCCTGAGGAACCCTGCTAGTGACCCAGGCCCAACCCGAACTAGCACGTTTAATTACAACCCTCTGCCGACTATTCTTCAGCCGATTTTCAACCCAGCTACCTACTTTCCCACTGATACCCAGCGCGCGGACTTTGCCCATCAGCCGGCGGTGAAGTTCCTTATCAAAGGCTTTCTGAAAGTCGAGATAAAGTATATCAATCACCCTACTCTTATCATACTCACTCCACATGACGTGGAAAAACTCAAGCAGGTTGGTGAGAGACGACCGATGCCGTCTAAACCCATGTTGGGAGTCCACAAGCAGCTTGTAGGAATCCAAATGGTCACCGGTCCTATCCGCTGTTATCCCTTCTAAAATTTACCTACAACCGAAGTGAAACTAATGCGACGATAGTTTCCTGGACTTTCGTGATCCCCTTTCTTAAAGATAGGGGTCACGTTGGCTTCCCTCCAATCACCAGGCACCTGGCCTGTCTCCAACAATTTGTTGAAGACTGTAGCCAGGTGGGGAGCCACCTGGTCGCGCACTTCCCGCAACACTCTAGGGAGGAACTGGTCTGGCCCAGGAACCTTAAACGCGCTCAGTTTGTCTATTCTATAGGCAACGACTGTCGCGGTACACCGAACACTATCCAGGCCAGCACTTTCGTGCCTGACGCCTGGCTCGGGGATGACGCGGGTGTCCTCCCTGGTGAACACTCCCGCAAAGTACTCATTTAGCACATTAGCGACGTCCGCGTCGGAGGTCCGCAGCGCGCCGCTGGGCTTTCTACTATTAACATAACTGAAGGACTTCTTAGGGTTCCCCTTGTAGAGGCTTGCCACCCAGAGTTCTTCGTTACGTTTAGCTAGCCTAACCTTCGCCTTCACTTCCCGGCACAGGTGGGCATACGCCTCAGTGTTCTCATGCGAACGACTGGCCTTTGCCCTCCTATACGCAGCTTTCCTACTTCGGATAGCCGAAGCGATGCCCCGACTGAACCACTTAGGCTCCGTTGAAGCAGGGGTGACCGGTTTTGAGGGTATGGCAGCAAACTGCAGCACCATAAACTGGTCTCGGAATGCACTCCACACTCCCTCAACATCGCCGCCGACCTCTAACCCCATCTCACCTACGCTATCCCGGAGACCAACAAAGTCCGCCCGCCGTAGATCGAGCTTACTGCCTCTCGAGTTACTACGCTTCACCCGAGGGACGCAGACACAGAACCTAATCAGACCGTGATCACTCCCGCCCAACGATTCGTCAACGGTGAGGCCAGTGACAAGGTTGTCTTCGGTCGTGAATACTAAGTCTAGAACGCTTTCACCTCGTGTAGGCCCACTGACCCACTGAGTGAGAAAGTTCTCATTAGCAAAGTCAACTAGCCTCCTCCCTTCAGCATCAGTAGTCCTGTCTTCCCAGTTAATGCCGCGACAGTTGAAGTCTCCTAAAACTACACACATCCTGTCCCCTAGCAGGCTACGGAGTTCTGTGTACAGGGCAGTATCCTCCTGAAAGACGATCGGAACTGGCAGTCAACCGGACTCAACGTGTCCCTGACGTATATTAGTACCCCTCACCCCCCGACGGGTGCGGTCCTTGTGAAACATTCAATACCCCTGAATCTCGAACTCCCCAACGTAGTCCCTACGATCAGTATGAATCAGGACTCTGTGATAGCAACGATATCCTGGTATTCTGATGCTAAGAGCGCCCGTAACTCGCAAAACTTATTCTTAATCGACCTAGCATTAAAAAGCACTGCACGGAGGGAGCCTTCCCTATTCTGACCGCCCCCTAGCATGACCCGTTTCCCGAACAGCTAGGGCTGTCGAGAGTTGAAGAGCCCCTCACCGACGAGGGGGCAACTTCCGCAGGAGGCTGAGCCTGCTCCAACGGGGAAGGAGGGTCCCCCACCTGTACATGAACGCACCCTTCCGTTGAAGGTACGTCCGCCACCGGCTCAAGATCATCTCTCCACGGTGGGGGCCCATCATCAATCCCCGGGCTTGACCTAACCATGCGGTATAGGTGCCGGTCAAGCAGCGTGCCTAGTACACCTTTACCCTTGACATTGAAATGGACACCATCTCTCCGATAAAGGTCTCACCTACCCGAAAACGCGTCGAACGGGTCAACAAACCTCACGCCCAGTGGGACGCACAAGTCTTGCACCCTCTCGTTGATGCCAATGACCTTACTGAGCGCGTGGTCACTGGTATTCATCCGCGGTAAAATACTCATCAACATTCCCCTGTCTGTCTTAGGTTTTAGATCATCCGCAAGAGACATGATCTCGGTGATGATCCCTTCTGTTGAACCTACCCTATCGTCTTTGAGGGACAGGTCATTGCCACCAGCGTGGACAACAATCGCAGTCCTCCGACTAGCCACGCGCAGCTTCTCTAACTCCTTACGTGCGCCGTTCCCCATCCGGGTAAGCACCTTACCTTCACTCCTGTCCCGGTTTGCAGAAGCAAAGTACTTCTCCTGGCCCCTGATATGTGAGTCCCCAATCAAAATAGTGTCTTCCTCCTTCGCGCACAGGAGACTAAAGCGGTTGGAGGTCCTGACAGCGACAACCGGGGTCTCAGGCTTCGGCGTCGCAGCCTTCCTGCCCGATACTTTTCGATACCCATCGCCACCCTTAGACTCAGCCGCACTTACAGTACCCGACCCACCCCGACCGGCACCTACATCCTTCGGTTTCTTTGGGCCATCAGTAGGCCCCTTCCCACCCTTTTTCTTTATTGGCCCCTTCCTACCATTCTCTATCGGCCCCTTCTTTGCGTCCTCCCTTCCCTCCACCTTGTGTCGCGGTTCCGAGCATTCCACGTGGGTCGCTGGCGATTCCTGACACTGATTTTTGCACCTCTACCCTTTCTCCGCGGTCTCGAGCTCTGTCCAGTCCACCGTTGGACTACCTTTCCAGGGCAACTATCCTATCATTAAGCGCCGGGGTGGAGGGCGCAGCCGCGTCAGCGACCGCCGCGCCTCCAACAGCCGATCTGGACGACTCGAGCAGCCGGACCCTCTTCTCTAGCTTCTCGTACAACTGCATGAGTTTGCAAAAGCGACACATGCTGGAGCGGTTGATCTTCTTGAAGCAAGCTTCTTTGAAGTTCGTCACCCACTGGTTTACTCCACACTTCGCACACTCAGCCTTCAGTTTCTGCAGTCCAGTCATTGTAACTTATTTTTTTTCTAATTCCGAATACACTCAATAAGATGAAGCGTTCTAGCAAAGAAAACTATCCAAAACGTTCTGACCAGTACATAAACAAGGAGGGGGTCGGTGAATTCTTCACGCGCAAACCGCATCCGCCTACCTACAACTGACGTTCATCCCATCCAGAAGAGTACACCTCTCACTGCTGCCGCACCGACCAAAGGTCTCCCCAGGGCCGGACAGTCCCAAACGTGTTGCAGCTACCAACTGACAAACACTCGCCACGCAGGCGTCACGGATTTCCCGCCAGGAGCGACAGCGAGATGCAGCTCCTTACTAAGTCTTACTAGTCACTCACAAGCGGCCAGACTCTTAGAATCCAGTGTTCAAGGGATATCCCATCAGACCCAGCAGCTACGCCCGAGACTTTCAGTTGGCCTGGCAGCCAGCTGGGCAGTAAAGCTCTCTCACCTAAGAGCAGTACAGCCAAGCACCATCAATTGGTCACCAAAGAACGGTCGCAGGGGGCTGGCCAGGCCATTACGCGTTAGGAATGGGCTTAACGGGGCACTAGCCACATTCCATTAATCGCGTCCCTACGCCTGGGACCCCCCCATCCCAGTCTCTCACGACCTACAAACGTTAAATGGTGTTATTTATAGAGGTTCTAAAGCCTCTCTTCCTACGCATGAGGTAGCAGTAGGGTCCTTATAGTAAAGGTAGAGAAAAAGACTTAATACTAAAAGAAAAGTTTTTTCTCCAGTCAGTCAGAGGAGAGCACCCTTAACCTAAGCTAAAAGGACAGAGTAGGGATGGGATGGGGTCTTAGTAACCGACGAGACAGGATTGTGCAACAGACTTCACCCGTCCTCCCGAAAGAGAGAGAGAACTTAAAGGAACTGGCAACCAATTTCTCTAGAATCCCACGACTCGGGACCGGGGGGCTGTCACACCCCAAGTATAAAATTTACAACATCCAGAAGAAATGTGCATAATCTTTATACCCCCTGCGGAGAGAGAGAGAGAGAGAGATCCCCTCTTCTCTAGCCTAAGAAGGAAATAGAAAAGTTAGAAATAGCAATGAAAAGAATGCTGAAAACTTACACCATGCTTTCACTTACAAACGTGTAAAGTTTTCACACACGAATTGTAGTAATAGTAAAGTATAGAACAGACATGGCTCTCTCCCTCCTCCGCGAGTCACTGCTGACAGAAAATAGTGGTGAAAGAAGATTTATAGGAAAGTGTGAAAAAGTATAATGAAAAGAATAGGTTCAGAGTTCATTCTCAACATGCGTACACTTATTTCGTGTATCCAGTTCCGCATTAGATAACAGCGAAAAGTAAAGGACAGCATGAATACTAAAGTACTAATCTAATATATGCCATGCATTTTTAAGGGATTCTTTTATTCATTTATTATGTACAAGAAGTCATCACTTCGTCATTGCAGCATTTCTTGATAGCTTACCAAAGCCACCGCACTGAAAATCTATTCATATATTGCGTCCGATTACCCAGATAATACTATGCATTTCCATAAAACATTTATCTAGTCTATTAACAAAGCAGACGAGTGTCTGAGCGTGTTTTCTGTAATTGGATGTCTGTCATGTGTAGGTGTCTGCCAACTCTTTGAATGTCGCATTATTGTCGCAAGCATTCAACTTGGGGTCTCTCCCCGTGAAATATGTTTGTCCGGCAAGTGATATATTGAGTTGTTCATACTTCGCGGTATTGTGCCACCACGAGGGCAGAGAAAATCTATTTCCGGCAAGGAATGTCAGTGGAGGGTTCCTTGTATCTATCCCCGTGTACTTGTCTCTTATGGAGAATGAGTGTTTTGTGGGGTGATCACTCGTTTTCACCACTACGGTGAGTTCAAGTGGTTAGGAGTGATAAAAAATTATGCTCGATGGTTGATTATGCTATATGGGGCACAAAACAATCGGAGGGCTCTCTCTGAAGTAGGAGGAAGACAAAGTGTAGGAGGAAATTTTTAAACAAACAAAGGAACACTGGTCCAAAAGGTAACTTCAACTGGCCAGACCTACAATTTAAGAATTCCCCATGCATAATGGGGAATAATAATGCATACTGTGCATAATTTTTATTTGCGAAATTTATTTATTTTTGTTGTGAAATTTAATGTACAATATTTAAAACTAAAGTTCTACTGTAATTAAGTAGCTTCCCTGGAGATGAGTATAAATTTTCGGAGGTTTTGACTCCCAAGAGATGTCATCAAACTTCCCATCATTTGAGAACTCCCAGTGCTCTGAAGCCAAACCCAGCTAGCACCTACTACATTTATTGCAAAAAGAGAACATTACTACTTCTATATAAAACTATGAAACTTTCTGTAGCTAGCTAAGTTTGATATTCCGCGATTTAACTAAAAAGTACTAACATCCCTACACTGTAAACCCAAGTAGCTTCCCTAAAATTGAAAAAGTCTATTCAGAGGTTTTGGTTCCCAAGAGATCCCATCAAGTTTCCCTTCTCTACCAATGGGGTATCACCTGAGAATTCCCAGTGCTCTGAAACCAGACCCAACCAGCGCCTCCTACTGCATTTATTACAAAGGGAACAATACTACTTGTACTTTATCTTAACGAGCCCTCCCTCAAGCAGCACCATTTTAATAATGGAAATAAAGAAAGAGAAGGGGAGAGAGGAGTGGCTTCCCAAAATAATTTAATTGGGTATTCGGAGTTTTTGACTCCCGAGAGTTCCCATCTATTAGAAATACCCAAATAAAAATAAAAAAGTAAAAAAAAGTATTATTTCAGAATTCCCAGTGCTCTGTAACTACAAAAATTAATTCAGACCAGCCATCAACTACATTTATATCTTATTCATTGTTTCTATCTCAATAACCTATACTAACCAAAAACCATATCCCCAATTTACCCGCCCTTTAATGCAAATTGATGCTACTAAAATACCTATCCAACCTACAGTATTCTTAAACATATGAACTGAAGTGCTTGCCACGACCCGGGGGTTAAACTATTTCACCTCTCCACTATCTTATAGGTGAAGAACCCCCTCGCAACGTTCGTCTCAAATTTTCGACCCCTAATTTTAAAACCATTATTTTTCGTCATCTTCCTATCGTCCAACTTAAAGAAATTATCATAATTTACGTTATCAAAACTATTTAAAATTTTGAAAATCTGAATTAATTCACCTCTTAAACGCAGAGTTTCAAGCGCATACAAACTCGTCTCTTTTAGTCTATCTTCGTATGGTTTACCATGGAAGGTTGGAATAAGCTTTGTTGCACGGGGCTGAACTCTTTCTACTATTTCTATACCCTTCTTCATATAGGGCAACCAAAACTGTACAGTATATTCTTAATGAGTCCTAACAAGCTACTTGCATAATGTTAAAGCAATATCTTTAGATTTATATTAAGAATTATGAGAAATAAAAACCCAATACTCTATTAGCTGGACTGCTTGCAACTGAACGTTGTTTTGAGAACTTGAAATCTTTAGTAACAATGACGCCTAAATCTTTTTCCTCAGAGGCTTCATTTAACACACTCTTTCCCATAGTGTAGTTAAATTTACTGTTGTGGTAACCCATATGTATGACTTTACATTTATCCACGTTAAATTTCATTTGCCGCTTACTAGGCCACTCTATTAAATTATTGAGATCGCGCTGTAGATTCTCTCTATCTAGTAAACTAATTGATTTACTCGCAATTTTAGTATCGTTAGCAAATTTAGAAATTTCACTCACTAAATTCACATCAAGATCGTTAACGTATATTATAAAGAGGACTGGTCCTAAAACGAACCCTTGCAGCCTCTATTTTCAACCATTTAACCAATTATCTATCCAATTAAGAATTTGACCCCTTATTCCGTGAGCTTTAAGTTTTTCTAGGAATCGTTTATGTGGAACTTGGTGCTCTTCCAATATTTGCTCTACCGCGAAACTGTGATCTACCATATTCCAACTAATATTCCATATTCCAGGCTAACTAACGAAAATATCACGACTTAACCTAACCAATCGTCAAGGGCGTATAGTTGACCTAACGATTGGTTAGGTTAAGTCATGATATTTTCGTTAGTTAGCCTTATAAGGCTAGTTTCACGGTAGAGCACGTATTGGAATATGGTAGATCACAGTTTCGCGGTAGAGCACATATTGGAAGAGCACCTGGAACTTTGTCAAACACCTTTTGGAAATCTAAATATATTAGCTCTACTACAGTCATAAATACTAATGACTTCATGAAAACATTTCCAATAAATTTGTTAAATAAGATTTATTTCTATGAAACCCGTGTTGGGTTTGTTTTATGAGATTATTGCTTTTAAGATGCTCGACTATACGATCTCCAGTAACTGTTTCTAAAAGCTTTCCAATTATAGAAGTTAGATTAATAGGCCTATAGTTACAGGCCTGTTGTTTATCGCCCGTTTTAAAAATCAGAGTTACGTTAGCCAATTTAAAATCCGAGAACAACCCCCTGCCAGAGGCGGATTAAGACTCCTTGGGGCCCCGGGGAAATGAACAATATGGGGGCCCCTTTCTATAGCTTTTTATTAACAATACATGTACATGTACAGTACATAGTACATTTACACGAATTATATGTACGATGCTCAGGCTAACTGAGAAACAAACTTAAAAGAACCTTAACACAGTGTATTTTGCCGTTTGCCAAAACCAAACGGTATTAAACAAACTTTACTTTAGGGCCTATAAACATAAAATAAAACAGAGAATTTGTCAGTTTATGTACTCTGTCATATTTAATCAAAGAAGTTTGCGAAATCTCGAATTATATCATCGAAACTCAATTGATTGGCTTCAGCCTCAATAGCCTCAGTGATAATCCGCCACTGCCCCCTTCTATAAAGATTGGTGCTCTTCCAATATGTGCTCTACCGCGAAAATTTACATTCCAATACGTGATCTACCTTAGATTATTCGGATTAGCAGCAGGTACGTTAGTTAGCCTTATAAGGCTAACTAACGAAAATATCACGACTTAACCTAACCAATCGTCAAGGGCGTATAGTTGACCTAACGATTGGTTAGGTTAAGTCATGATATTTTCGTTAGTTAGCCTTATAAGGCTAGTTTCACGGTAGAGCACGTATTGGAATATGGTAGATCACAGTTTCGCGGTAGAGCACATATTGGAAGAGCACCAATAATTCTGGACCTGGCGATTTGTTAATTTTTAACTTATTTATACAATGAGAAATCTCTTCACTGTAAACAGTTATGTCAGTAAGCAATGAAAGTCCCATTTACGTCACTAAGCATATTACTTGTCTCTGGAATAAAAGAAGTGTCTCAACCTTAAAAACTGATGTAATAATATGTTGTCCCTTAAGGAGATTTCTATTTCTCACGTAATCACAAAATTTCTTAGGATTTTCGGTGCTTTCCTGTTAACGGGAATACCCAACCGCCCGCCATCATCTGGACCGGGGTTTCTCAACGGGGGCGATTTTGCCCCTCTGGGGGCGAAAATGAAATTCTTGGGGGGCGAAAGTGGGCGAAAATTTGACTGAAGGGGGGCGAAAATTTATTTAGGCAACGATTAAAATTAAATTATTTTCGAATTGCTCATCAATGGTTTTGAAACACTATTCGGAGTTTGTATTGTGCCGTCGATGACGTTAAAGGGAATTGACCAATGAGAAGTGCAGTGGGGCGGGGTCGTCATTCAAAGCATTCTATAGCGGCTTAGTGACGGTTACGCATACGGTGCGTCAGTTCTTACCTAATTAGAAGCGTGGGCGGGTGTTATTTTTTGTGCTATTATCTATTATCATTGATTTTTCTTTTAGTGCTTTAGTACTTCTTAATTTTCGCGTTTGTCCCTTGTTTCGAGTACGGAGACAATGACCTCGTTGTCACGTTTCTAGTCACTCAATTTAATCACTTAATTAGTGCTTCTTAAGAATAAAATAGAGTTTCGAATGTTCGCATTCTTATCTGATAAAAATTCATAAATAAGGAGTGCTAACACATGTATAAATGTGATTTTCCTTTGAAAACGTTGCAAGGTTTAAGGCGGAGGATGCCAGTTTGGCCTACTTCTCGGGAATGAGGCTACTTGAACTTAAAATTAGGCTTGCGCTACTAAAATGATAACGTGATTATTTTTAGTGCGCTTTTAGTGCTTTTTAGCTGCCAAACTAGTGCCTTTTAAATTTTTTAATTAAAAAAGTAGCCTGATGATTCACATGATTGTGATGAAATGACATCTTGTATAACTAGCATCATAGCAAAATTAAAAGTACAATTATTAGGCCTATTACACCTAGTTTGCTAGTCTGAGTTGGAGATTGAGTCATAAAAACAAAAAATTGAGTAGTTGAGGTTGGAGGTTTTGTGTACTAACTCCACAGCCTTGCTAATGACACATCTAAACCCTTTTTTTCAAATTTCAGATATTTTTTAAATATTTTATCGTTGTCAATTTTTTATTGTAATTACATAATGCACAAGACCCCTTAGTAATGTCAAGTGGAGCAAAGAAAAAGTGTCGCCAATACCTTGGTGAATACCTATCTTACGGTTTTATTGAAAGCCATCTCGATCCAAAAAAGCCTATGTGTCTTTTATGTAATAGTACTCTTTCGAATGAAGCTTTAAAACCTTCAAGACTTCTTGACCATTTCAAAAGGAAGCATCCAGATGAAGCTAATAAAACCGTTGACTATTTCAAAAAGTTGAAAGCCAATTTTGAGCAGCAACCTAACTTACACATTTTGTAAAAAAAGATACCAAATTAGATGAAGCCAACGTTGCGTCATATGAGATTGCAAAAATTGTTGCAAAAAATGGCTGTCCTCATACAATTACTGAGAAAGTCATAAAGCCTATATTAGAAACTGTTATTTCAAATGTGATGCATGAAGATCCTTCAGGTATCTTAAAAAGTTTACCATTAAGCAACGATTCAATTCGAAGACGAATTGATGAAATGTCAGTGAATATTGAAGAACAACTAGTTGAAAGATTGAAAAAAACTAATTTCTCAATTCAGGTTGATGAGTCCACAGTTGTTGATAACAAGGCCCTTCTCATGGCGTATGTACGTTATTTTAATGATGATTGTAAATTGAAAGAAGATATATTATTTGTGAAATACCTAGAAACTGACACTACTGGGGAATCTATTTTTATTGCTTTAAGATCCTGGTTTGATGAAAATAAAGTTCCATTAGAAAATTTGATATCGATTGCAACTGATGGTGCTACCTCAATGGTCGGAAGGCATAAAGGCCTCGTAGCACATTTGAAAAAATATGTCCTGGAATCATTGCAATACATTGCATTGTTCACAGACATAATCTTGTAGCAAAAAATATGGGTCCAATTCTACGTTATTCACTTGGTATAGTTATTAAAACTATCAATAAAATAAAATCACATAGCAAATATGATCGCCTATTCAGGAAGTTTTGTTCTGATCATGATGAACAGTATGTAAGACTTCTTTTACATACGGAAGTCAGATGGCTCTCCAAAGGAAATTGCTTAGCAAGATTTATAAACCTTTTTGATACCATAGTTAACTTTCTAGAAAGTGAAGGGGACGGAGATATTGCTAAAGAAATAAGAAAACATAAAAATAACATGTATTATATGGCTTGGATATTTCGAAAGCTTAATGAGGTATCACTTCAACTTCAAGGAAAATTTATTACATTGATTGATAGTAAAACAGTATTGAAAGCATTTACTGAAAAATTGGAAATTTTTCAAGATAATTTACTTAAAAAAATGTTTCACAGCATGCCTGAGCTGGCAGAAATTTGTTCTTCACTTACCAAAATGGATCTTGAAACGTATTCTGGACACTTATGTTCGTTAAAAAGTGACATGAACAAAAGATTCTCTGATTTATTTTCCTTTGAAGTAAAACCATGGATGTTAGACCCATTTAATTGTGATGTTAGTTCAGCTGAAGAAGAAATTCAAGAAGAATTAATTGAATTACGATGCAATGATAACTCAAAATACATGTATGATAAAGTAGGAAAGACTGAATTCTGGTCATTAAAAGACTGTAAAACACTATATCCAAGGTTATGGATCGAAATGGCCAAAATAATTGTCTGTTTTCCATCATCATATATGGTTGAAACTAGGTTTAGTTCAGTGAATAAATTACTAACAAAGGAAAGAAACAGATTGGATGTATGCAGAAGAGGTGACACAAGAATTAAGCTCAGCGACATTGAACCGAACATTGCATATTTAGTAGAAAAACACCAATCTCAAGGATCTCATTAAATAAAATAGTAAGTTTGAAAGTTTTTTTATTTCACTTTTTTGTGTGTGTAGGGGGGCGATTTGAAAATAGAGTGGGCCAAAAAATTTTCAAGGGGGCGATGGTTAAAAAAAGGTTGAGAACCACTGATCTGGACTCGTATCTTGCGGAATTCATGTGGCGACAACGTACAGAAAGCAGCGACGTTTTTTCTGCGATTTTAGATGACAAAGACATTTTGGCCCCCTACTAACTGATTATCGCTTACATAGTAACTATTTTCATTTAAAGGATTAACAAATTCGGTACTTACGTATTATCGGGACTACCAAACTGTTTATGATGTATTTTTGCTCTCGTCATTTTCGTTTAAACTAACGAAAATATCACAACTTAACCTAACCAATTATCAAAGGCGTACAGTTGACCTAACCGGGCATTTTCGGTTATATTAACCTGTTAGGTTAATTGAATGCCCGGTTAGGTCAATTGAATGCCCAGTTAGGTCAACTGTACACTTTTGATGATTGGTTTGGTTAAGTTGTGATATTTTCGTTAGTTTAAACGAAAATGACGAGCGCAAAAATACATAAACAGTTTGGTGGCGGGCAGTTGGGTATTCCCGTTAACAGGAAAGCACCGGATTTTCTTTACATTCACGAGCTACTTGAATTTCAGAATCGCGTTTAGCAGATCTAATTAAACGCTTCACATTTTTATGTAAATCTATGCAAGTCTGAAAGTGCTGCTGCGCACGATCCCTTTTATACTTCATGTAAGCTACATTTCTATCTGCGATTGATTTTCCTATCTTTCCGTTCCACCATTTTGGTTACATATTTAATTCAACTCTCTTAACTCTCCTTGGTACACAGCGCTCGTTTAAATTTATGAATATACAGTATTTTTCAAATTGTCCCACATGCTAAGAACACTATCCATCGCTAGCAGTTCATCCCAATTTATTAAAGTTAATGAAACTCTAAAGGAATCGAAATTTGTTTTCCTAAAATCGGGCACCATAGTAATGATTGGGGTTGTTTAGCCTCCTTCACGACATCTAAGGTCATATGACGGAGGGGACCTACAGCTTTACGTGGGATCCGAACCACGGGTCGCTACATAATCTGGACACGGAAGACGGTCTCCCATCCAACTACTACCCAGACCCAATGTTGCTTAACTTCGCTGATCAACGGGAAGCGGTGTTACGACATTGGCTACGACGTAGCCCGGGCACCATAAACTTGTTTAATTCTCGAGAAGTTTTAACATTAACCGAAAAACTATCATGCTATGATCGCTATTGCATAAACTTTCTTCGATGTCTACATTCTGAACTAAATTATCATTTGTCGTTAAAAACCAAGTCCAAAATATTCTCATCAGGGGTCGGTTCTAATTAGTGATGTACCGATTAATCGGCATTGCCATCAGCCAAATTTAGCTAATTCTCTCACCGATTCTTTGACATTTTAAAATTTTCATTACAAAACAAAATCTATATAAATTGAACAGACAAAAAACACTATTTATGACAATTTATATTCATTTCAAAGTGTAATTATATAAAACTATTTTACATTCATGAAAAAGGCCAAAGCTTAATAAGTTAAGTTACCATAAATTTACATTTTCTCTAACTAGCTAATCTCTAAATATTATAAACTATTGTAATCTCCTACTCTATATTAATAATAATTCTACATTAAATTGTACCTTATAATTTAGGCCTATATATTAAACCATTTCAAGTACTTTATTTCAAGTATTGTAATAATTTTATAAACCCAAATTTTATATCCAGTTTTTCACTCAAATTGGCCACCAGGGACTTGAAATTTTTAATTAAAATTTTTTGTTGTTGTTTATATTGTTGAAGAAAGAAAATACCTTCAACATAAGGAAAAAAAATTACTTTAAATATTGGTATTTAATTTGTGAAACTAAAAATTTTTTTTTTTATTGTACTGAGTAATAAAACTAGTTAACATCATTTTAGCTACGGTATATGAGTAACAAATTCTGGTACCATATACAGTATTGTGGAGTGAGCTAAGGAAATGTGATTAAACAATTTTGAAATGTAAAAATATGAAAATTGAAAATTTTCACATTAGATTAGTAAAATTTATGAAGGGAATTGATTTTTTAAAATATAGTTAAAGCATCGGCATCGGCTAAATTTTGGAATCGGTACATCACTAGTTCTAATACCTTTTTAAAAAGGAAATTATCTTTTAGAAAATCTATCAAACGTAAACCCACAACATAACTGTTTAAGGTAATGAAATTAATACTTGGGCAGTTAAAATCTCCAACAATAATTGATTCCTTATAGGTAATTATACTCCTTAAAATGTTATACATTTCAACGTCTAATTGTTATTCCTTGTGAAAGAGGTTTATATACGACCGTATGTAGGACAAAAGCCCCCTAGGAAAAATAATAAGAATTTTTTTTAATTATTATTTTCATTCATTATTATTTACAGTTTATGAACACTTCTCTGACATGTAAAATATTACATTTATTATATCATAAGACTGCAATAAGGAAGGCATTATAAGTATTATACAGTAGCACACATTAACGATAATATTTACACAACAATAAAAAATTACATTATAAAAGGATCATCGTGCCTTATCTAGGCAAAGTCAGCTTTATAAGTATTATACAGTAGCACACATTAACACTTGCATTATAAATTTATAGCTCACTATTTTACAGGAGCACAAAATTATTTACACAACCATAAAAATGAACATTATAAAAGGAACATCATACCATATCTAGGGAAAATCAAACAAATAAAGCACAATATTAAAAAGTTCATTAAGTGTTAAGGTTCATTTAAAGTTCATTTTACTTCCACCTAATGCTGTGACCTACACCATTCAGAAATTCATCCAAGGTCTTCCTCTCATTCACGTAGTCCAGACATAGGTTCTTCAAACGCTGTTGATGCTCCTTTCTGGCACGTTCCTAACCTAACCTAACCTAACCATTCAGGTAGACAAAACAGTGATTAACTAGAGTGAATCAACATAGACAAAGATTATAATATTTGTTTAGGATTACTTCATAGCACACGAACAATAATATAAAAAATGAAGGCTTTTGTCCTACTTTGCACTTTAACCGAGGGTTTTTTGTCCTACTTTGCACTTTAACTGAAGGTCTTTTGTCCAGGGGGCTTTTGTCCGGACCCCATATACGACTAACCCCAAAATTAAAGATTAAGTTATTAACGCTAATTTCCTAAATTATATCTAACTGGTCGCTGGCATAAACCGTCTTTTGAACTGGATGAAGATTTTCTTTACACTATAAGAGTACACACCCTCCCATTTTACTGCTTCTATCCTTGTTAAAAAGTTTACGGGTGGATACCATATTAAATGTTATAAAGTCCCAATCTGCACTTTTAATCCACGATTCAGTTATTGCCATAATGTCGTAATTTATTCCTTACGCTGCTCGCATTAAAAAATACTACTTTTAAAACTGTTCGGTGCTACTGTAGTATGCGGTCTACCTACGATTCGGCGGTCTACCTTTTAATTATAGCTTCTTATCTTCTTATTATTTTATTATTAGGTTAATTGTACGCCCTTGACGATTGGTTAGGTTAAGTCGTGATATTTTCGTTAAAACTAACGAAAATATCACGACTTAACCTAACCAATCATCAAGGGCGTACTGTAGTATGCGGTCTACCATTAAGTATGCGGTAGTAGTATGTTTAACTTCTTTAATAATTCCTTAATTGTGTAAATTAAATTATAATTCCTTTCAATTCATTTTCAATTCCTTTTAAATATTTTGAACGGTAGACAGCATACTACAGTAGAAACTTAACGGTAGACCGCATACTACAGTAGAAACTTAACGGTAGACCGCATACTACAGTAGAAACTTAACGGTAGACCGCATACTACAGTAGAAACTTAACGGTAGACCGCATACTACAGTAGCGCCCTGGGTGCTACTGTAGTATGCGGTCTACCTACGATTCGGCGGTCTACCTTTTAATTATAGCTTCTTATCTTCTTATTATTTTATTATTAGGTTAATTGTACGCCCTTGACGATTGGTTAGGTTAAGTCGTGATATTTTCGTTAAAACTAACGAAAATATCACGACTTAACCTAACCAATCATCAAGGTTAAGTATGCGGTAGTAGTATGTTTAACTTCTTTAATAATTCCTTAATTGTGTAAATTAAATTATAATTCCTTTCAATTCATTTTCAATTCCTTTTAAATATTTTGAACGGTAGACAGCATACTACAGTAGAAACTTAACGGTAGACCGCATACTACAGTAGAAACTTAACGGTAGACCGCATACTACAGTAGAAACTTAACGGTAGACCGCATACTACAGTAGAAACTTAACGGTAGACCGCATACTACAGTAGCACCAACTGTTCTTTACGTTACTGTTTGTTCCTCTATACGCGCTAAGTTTCCCCTGAAGCTGGCTAGTTACGTTTCCTAAATGAGAAAGAACTTTTTCATCTTGCTTGCTTTTTAATTAAATCTTACTTAATTTTTGATCAATCCCGAGTCGCAAATTACCTATTTTGTTCAAGTGAACGCCATCTTGAATGAACAAATCCGCCGAGTTAAAATCTGACCATAAGTTAACGAACTCTACTCCTTCAAGGGTGCACATCGCTTCTAATTTAGCATTGAAGTAAATTGTTTTAATTAACAATCTATTACTTTCATAAATTCTCGGAAGAACCCCAGAAATCAGTACATTATTCGACTTATCTTTCAAAGATTTAATCAAACTTCAATATTTAGCTAACAAATCTTCTGTCCTGCATTTGAAATTATACAAGTCATTTCTTCCAACGTGGGAAATTAACATCGAATTTGCAGTTTCTAATTTTAAATTCTTCACTGCCTGTTCAATTCTTTCTATTTTAGCTCCTGGCACGCATATTTCCTTTTGGGATCTTTTCCGTTTGACTGCCGCCATTGAAACATAAGAGGTGAGTGCCCCCAGCCTTCTTTACTTAGCCTTATAAGGCTAACTAACGAAATATCACGACCTAACCTAACCAATCGTTAGGTCAACTGTACGACCTTGACGATTGGTTAGGTTAGGTCGTGATATTTTTGTTAGTTAGCCTTATAAAGCTAACTAAAGAAGGCTGGAGGCCCTGATCTTCAGGTGATCCCCTTATTTTTCTGAGTACACGATTAAAACTTAAAAATTAAGCATGGATCTTGAAAGTAATTAAAATTGTTTATAAGAAACAAAATTTGAAGGGGAAATTAAGAAAAGCTTTTTTATAAAGTAACTTATTTTGTATCATCAAGACATTTCAGTCAAAATACAAAATACAAAAAGTTTAATTATGTTTCAATGGCGGCAGTCAAACGGAAAAGATCCTCCTTTTGTTTTATTCTATTTCTAAAACTATTCTTTATCCATATGCAATGTTGCAATAGACGAACCTAACAACACAGTTTCGTTTTCGTTTCCTACTGTTTCGAGTAGCCTAAATGGATTTTGACAATCCAGCTGAAAACTTGACGGCGCCTTTAGCTTAGTACCTTTTCTAACCAAAGTCAAATTATCAACAGTTCAACTACTACTATTCGATTGAACATCATCAACAGTTTTGTCAACCTTCGCATCAACTTTCTGAACATTATCTTGAACCCGTTCAATACGATCGCACAATTCTCCCACTGAATTCGAAGAATTATCAAGTTCAATTCCCTTTAAGTTATCCTCAACGTTTGAAACTTTTTTATTAAACACACCAAGACTCTTCTGCACGTCAACATTAATTTTTTTTAATTGGCTATCTTCAATTTTTTTGTTAAATTCTTTCTTCAAATTCTTAGAAATTTCATTCTTTAACGCGTTAAACTTTATCAATATAAGACTTTAAATTACAAAACTTGCAAACACTATTCCCGTCTTTCGATTGAACGGCATAAATGTCTCTGATGTACTGGAATAAGCATACCACGCATGCGTATTTTGTAAACGGCATTTTTATACTATGAAATAAATAATTCTCCAACGATTCACAAATCTGGAGTATTAGCACTAATAGATGTAAGAGTTTTCATTTTATAGAAATACAAGATCTCAATAAACAGTCCACAAAATTCTTTTAAGAGGAGCTATAGTACATGTTTTAACTGAGACAGTGTTACAAGGACAAGAGGAAGCCTCAAAGACCTTCCGGTCCACTAGGGAAGGTTTCTGTAATTAAACTAGTTCATTTTTAACCATTCTAACAGTGGTGAAAAACTGGGGAGAAAAGCATTAGGCTCTCTTCCCACATTCACTCCCTCTCCGCCAGAGGCTGGTAGGGAAAAAGGTTGAAAAAATACCTTGACCCTGGAAAATTAGTCGAGGAAATTTTACAGGAAAGAGGATAATATATTTAGCTAGCTCTACAATTGTGCTATGCGCACATAGAAATTGTACACTAGTTAGCACCGTTGTATAAAGTAACAAATATATTTGTGCTGATCTTATATCAATTACTTGGTATCATCACAAAAACTTCGAACATGTGGTTTTGATTTTATACAATATTTACAGCTCTATTTACCGAGGTATCGGGCCAACAAAGACCCCATAACCCACTTCAGGCTAGCCCCAAAGGGGTTAAGAGAGAGGTAAAGGTTAAACTCTTCATGTCAACACCCATATACGCGAAAAGCCATCACGCCGGCAAAGTGATGAAATTTTTCTACAGGAAAGAGGTGGAAACAGGAATTAAGAGCAAAAATCAGATTTTCCACACCATGTCCTCACCCGTCCGGTGCATCCAGCCCTCCAAGAAAAAGAAGAGAAATCATAACAGCGGAAACGCAACTCTACCTCAACTAATCTATGCTTTGCATTTATTATTTTTTTATTTGGTTCGTTATGAAATTGTTTCCACAAAATATTTTTCTACTCTGTTCTTAGACATATTAACAAGGCAGGCAAATGTTTGAGCATGTTTTCAGTAATTGGATGGCTGTCATGTGTATGTGTTTGCCGACTCTTTGAAAGTCCCCGAGTTTCAACTTGAGTCTCCCACCATGATGGGTGTTTATTAGGGTGGCCCACTTTTCAATTTTTTTTTGAAAAGTATAGGCGATAGTGGTTTTTCCCATTATTTGGCACAATACTAGCACATTGGTACCATTTTTACAAAAATTGATCAATATTTAGGGGTCTCGCATCGACCTTGAACTTACTAGTTTTTTTTAAAAAATGCGTACTTTTTAACTTTTTACTGAATCAAGATAAATCATTAAGTAGGGATGTTTTCTGAATCCTCTTAATGAGAGAAGTCGTTTTGTGTGCCTGCCAATGTCATACGACTAACAGTTTAAAGGTTGTGCCTGTATACAGGTAATACCAATGTGCTAGTATAGTGCCAAATAATGGGAAAAACCACGATCACCTATACTTTTCAAAAAAATGAGTCACCATACCCGGGCGGAATGTATAATGTATATAGGTAATTAGAAAATGCACTATGCCTGTGCAGGTACCTAACCTATTTCTTTTTTTGCAGATCATAACATTTTGAAATTCTGTCTGAGTTCCTCATCCTTTGTCATGGACAAATCGATGGCAACCATAACTGGAAGAACTCTTGAAGCTACAAATAGAGAGTCATCAAAAGGAAAGGCGAAAATAACATCGCTACCTTCTCTAAGATTGGCCTCGGAAATTTTTTTAGTTGGCCAACCGTCGTCCTCCATCAGTGGTAGCAAATTGCCAACAACACGGCAGGTTTTGCAATACTTCTTCAGCGTTATCCAGTACACTGCTAACAGGAAAGACGCATTCAAAGAAACCGTAAACAACGTCTTAAAGTTTTGGAACATGGCCCGCATTAAAACAATCACAAAGCTCAACTGCGAACGGAAGCTAGAGGCATTGTGGAAAGAGTAGCACTTACTCCAAAAGAGCAGAAAACGAGAAACTGACGCCGGAGGAAAACGGCAGAAGTTTTCGGACAGTGTGGACAAGCTGTGGGATATCGGAGCATCTGACGCTGTCGAAGATATGAAGAAGAATCGACTGCTGTCCGACAAGGACAAGAAAGAAGACATTGACTTCTACCTCGATCAACATGGTCCTCGGGTGGCAACGATGAGAGGGAACGATAAAGTTTTCGCTCAGTAGGCAGCTGGAGCTCGACGCCGAGCTGGTCGACAAACTGCACAGGATCGTGGTGTTCATCGCTCTTCTGTACGTACCAGCTTGGTTGGCGGCCCCTGTAGCAGCTGATGCGCCGTTGAATGACCTGGTACTATACCAGCGTTTTCTGAGGTATAGGGCAGTGGACCGCGAGGTGGCAGAAGCGTCACTGGCAGTGATGAGGCGGCACTTCTGGTATCTGAGGCCTCAGACCGTCATCTTCGCTCTATGCAGCAACAAGGTGGATGGCACTGTGAAGCAACAGATGGCAGAGAAGCTGTCCCACCTCCCTGTACCCAAAGACTTCACATACGAGAACGTCTCAGTCGACGAGATGACGCTACTCCCCGACCTGATCGACGAGTCCTCCTGGTTCTTATTTGCAGGTCTGAAGATGTATGGGTCTTCGTGGCTCACCCTGCCAACTGATAAGTGGGGCGAGAACGAGGACTTTTGTCGTCTGAAGGATGTGATCTCTAATCTCCAGGTCACCAAAGACGTCGCTGAAAGAGGAGTCCAACTGATACAAGACTATGCGAACACGGTCACAAAGGACGAGGCACAGCTGCAGGATCTTCTGCAAGTGGTGGAAAAGAACCGGAAAGAGCTCGGCGACTTCAAGAAGTCATCACTCGCCACGATGACATAGCACAGAGGGACAACGTTGCAGCCAGTGACGTGTGATAGTGGTCAATACAATACAAAAGTGATTGTTTAAGTTATTGTTTCTTTCTTCTTTATTTGTCTGCTATTTGCTGATTTTTTGAAAAGTATAGGTGATCGTGGTTTTTCCCATTATTTGGCACTATACTAACACATTGGTATTACCTGTATACAGGCACAACTTTTAAACTGTTAGTCGTATGACATTGGAAGGCACACCAAACGACTTCTCTCATCAAGAGGATTCAGAAAACATCCCTACTTAATGATTTATCTTGATTCAGTAAAAAGTTAAAAAGTACGCATTTTTAAAAAAAAACTCGTAATTTCAAGGTCGATGCGAGACCCCTAAATATTGATCAATTTTTGTAAAAATGGTACCAATGTGCTAGTATAGTGCCAAATAATGGGAAAACTACGATAACCTATACTTTTAAAAAAAAATTGAAAAGTGGGCCACCCTAGTGTTTTTGCAGCAAGTGATGTAATGAGTCATTCATACTTCGCAGTATTGTGCCACCACGAGAGTAGAGAAAATATTTTTCGGCGAGGAATATCAATGGGAAGTCCCCGTGTATTTGTCCCTTATGGAGAATGAAAATGTTTCGTGGATGATCACCCGTTGTTGCTGCGGCGAATTCAAGAGTCTCCAACTTAAATGATAAAAATAAGTGATAAAAATAGACGTCTCTCTAAAGTGGGGGAAGATTTAGAGACAGACTGAGACAGACTGAGACTGCTGTACTGTTGAAGGAGGATTCAAACTATTGTCAGCCATCAACAACAGTCATCAGCTTTCGAAAATCATAAATACAACACGGATATTTACTGCAATGCCAGATTTTCAGGTTTGAGGTTTGAACGTGTCAAAACGTCATTGCAGACAATCAGCTTTCAGGTTGGGACATTTAGTTCTTTTTATAAAAAAAAATAATTTACTTTAAAAAGTACAGATGTTCATAAATTATCTTTACAAAATTCGAGTGAATTGAATTTGTGAAGTTGATGGGTATTTAATTTCATATAAGCAATGAATTCCTCTCAATTGTGAACTGTTATTTACCATACAGTCCAGACAATAATGGCAGTAATCTAGATGAATACATCGATTTTTTGTATAAAATTAAGTCGTTTTCAGATAAACCACAATATTTGCAGTGCATAATAAGGAGGGGGACTTTAATGCCGATGTGGAATTAGAATTTTTTGTAGAATTGGGTACCATGTGCAAGATTGCTAAATTAAGTATACTAAGTGGTGTAGAATTTCTATGTACAAACAGTAATACTATGTCAGCGATATGAATGGAAATACTAGATGAATTGATCACTGTCTCATTAGTAATAATTTAATTAAAGGAATGTATTGTAAGTGTTCATATTTTGCATGATTTCCTTCTGTCAGATCATAGACCATTGAAGCTAATAATTAACTGTACCAACTTAAATAAAACAAGACAATAATTCTTCAGCCAGAAATGTACGTGTCTACTGTGGTCTAAAGTTAATATGCAACAGAAAATAGAATATGAAGATAGGACAGAGTACCTTTTTAATAATTTAGAATTATTCCACCTTAACTAGAGTCATTCCTATTCAAATAATTCTTACTTTCAACTTGTTGATAGGTATTATAATTACATAGTATCCATACTAAGGGACACAGGAATGCCTTGGATTGAATAGTACAATTGTTGTACTAAAATTATTCCTGGACGGAATGATTTTATAATCCCCCTGTAAAGGGAATCAAAGGATGCTTACGATATATGGTGTCTGTTTGGTCGTCGAGAATAGAGCAACTTACGTAAATATGAGTAGAAGTAGGGATCACTATAAAGCAGCCTTAAGACGATGTAAACAGGAATAAGACTACATTCAAGCTTCAAAAGCCTGCAAGGCTCATTTAAATAGTAATACTGTAACAAATTCTGGAAATTTGTCAAGAAAGAAACGGGTGCTAAGAATACCATCCCATCAACAATTGATGGAGTGTCTGGGAAGATATAAATAGTTAAGTTATGGAGAATGAAGTACTCAGACATCCTTAACAGCATGGGAAGAGTTAATCTTCATGTAGGCTGCAATGGAACGACATAAGGTGGAGCCAGTGATAATACGAGGACTTCAGTGCCTGAAATAGATGACCTGTCGAATGAGCATTTAAAGTATGCTAATGATGTAATCAGTCTTTATATTTCATTGTTGTTCTCAGCCATGCTTGCCCACAGTTATATTCCTGCATAGTTTGTGAGGGTATATATATATATATATATATATATATATATATATATAATTTATTTATTTATTTTGATGGATTAATTGCTTCTCTAATGAGACAAGAGTGGGATGGTGTATAGGTGACGTGAGGATAAATAACTTGGTTTATGCCGATGATATGGTGTTAATAAGCCCTTCGGTGAAAGGTCTGGATCATCCTATAAAAATTCGTGAATTATATTCACAGAACCATGATATTAATTTTAATGTTACCAAAACTAAGGTTATGCAATTCCATCCCAACACCTCAAACCAAACAGCTAATATTATTTTC
The DNA here is from genome assembly GCA_023014485.1 of Bathynomus jamesi. Lineage (NCBI taxonomy): Eukaryota > Metazoa > Arthropoda > Malacostraca > Isopoda > Cirolanidae > Bathynomus > Bathynomus jamesi. The sequence goes on from JAJOZX010002492.1 coordinate 77,285, forward strand.
AAAATAAGATCTACAGAAGCTAAGAAAAACAAAGACCCTAAGATCCACTCTAAGGTTAGCCCGAGAGAAAGGAAAGAGTAGGGGGTTAAGAGAAGAGAATAAGGGGCTAAGTAAGTAGCAACACCTATCACTCGTGGGTTAACATTCATTCAGAAAAAGAGAAAAAAATTCATCATTCGCCGGCCAATGCCAACAAGTCAGAAAAATAGTCGGAGAGAATAGGAAAGATTGCAGAACGGTCCTCTACTCCATAGGAAAGTAGAGCCCACTCTGCCGGAAAGGGGTGAAAGATGAAAAGTAGTAAAATAAGAACGCTTACAAACCACGCAATACATTCTTAACTCAGAACAACAAATTCTTAACTCAAAGCAATACACTCTTCCAGCTGTTGCAGACCGATCCTCCACTCCATACAGGGGTAGAGAATGCAGCTCACTAGGCTGGAAAGGCATGAAAGACGAAAAGTAAAATAAGAACGCATTACAAACCATGCAACACATTCTTAACTCAAACACTATCATACCATGCAAACTACAGACATGTAATAAAGAGTTACAGACATGCAAATAAGGAGAGAAGAAGTAAAAAGTATAAAGAATAAAAAAAAGTGGGTTAATTTAGTCAACAACCTACAACTAAGTTAGTGTTAATTTTTTATTTTTTTTTGCTGGCATATCACACGCTGGCATGTCACAAGCTGGCATTAGACGTTAACAGACTCATCCCCGATTACTACCCCCAGAGCTCCTGTTGCCAATTGTTTTTTATTTTAAACAACGTTAATATTTTTAAAATGCCTATCTAGATGGTTTTTAAACATATTAATGCTGGTAGAGTTCACGACGGACGCGGGAAGATTATTCCATTTATCAATTACTTTAAACGTAAAGAATTTTTAGCGATATTAGTAATGAAACGTCTGCCACGCAACTTAAATTCGTTATTACGAGTATTGCTATTATCGAAAGTGAACAATTTGTCAAAATTTACGTTATCGATGTTATTAACGATTTGATTTTGAAAACTTCAATAAGCTCCCCCCTTAATCTCCTAGTTTCGAGTGAATGCAAGTCTAACTCTTTAATCCTATATTCATAAGGTTTGTTGCGCAATGATGGAATTAGTTTCGTGGCACGACGCTGAACCTTTTCTAACCTATCAATATCCTCACGCAAATACGGGCACCAAAACTGAACGGCATATTCTAAATGAGGCCTGACTAGGGACTTGTAAAGGGGCAATACAATATCCTTCGATTTAAATCCGAAATTACGCGCTATGAAGCCTAACATCCTATTAGCTTTTGCGCAAGACTCCAGGCACTGGTTCCTAACTTTTAAATCCTTAGATACGCGTACCCCTAAATCTACTTACTCGTCAACGCTGGCTAACTATCATCCATCGTGTAGGTGTAATTATTATTACGAGAACCTATATGCAAAACTTTACATTTGTCTACGTTAAATTGCATCTGCCACTTATCCGTCCACTCCATAATCCTATTTACATCGTCTTGGAGCCTATTTCTATCGTCCTCGTTAACAACCTTACCGCCTATTTTAGTATCGTCCGCGAATTTTGACACGTTACTAGTCAATCCTACATCTATGTCGTTAATGTAAATTACGAATAGCAATGGGCCTAACACTGAACCCTGTGGGACACTGCTACCTACATCCAACCACCCCGATTCACTACCATTAACAACGACCCTCTGGCTCCTAGCACGAAACCATTCCTCTACCCAGTTAGCTGCCTGACCGCGTATACCGTGCGCTTTAACCTCCGCAATTAACCTTCTATGCGCAATTAAGCTTCTAACAAATTAGTTAAACAAGATCTATGGCGTCGAAACCCATGCTGACTACTATTAATCAAATCTCGACTTTCTAAGTGATCGATGATACGATCTCTAACTACAGATTCCAATAGTTTACCGACAAGTGACGTTAAGCTAATGGGCCTATAATTGCTAGCTACTGTGCGGTCACCTTTTTTAAAAATGGGCGTGACGTTAGCTAATTTGAAGTCTTCAGGAATAATCCCCATTTCGAGTGACTGATTAAAAATAATTGTTAAGGGGCCTACGATAACGTCTTTCAAATCTTTCAAATGTCTGTGATAAAAAGCGTCAGGGCCTGGAGCCTTGCTAACTTTTAGCCTATCGATATAATGCGCAATCTCACCCTCGTAAACAGTTATTTCATCCAAAATAGTCTCGCTACTAAATGGAACGATATCGTCCACGTCGGGGACATTATTTACGTCTTCTACGGTAAAAACTGTCGCAAAAAAGTTATTGAAAATACCCGCCATCGCCTGAGCGTCAGAAGCCAAAGCGCCGTTAACATCCACTAGAGGGCCTATGTTATCTTTTATCGGCTTACGATTATTGACGTATTCAAAAAACTTTTTTGGATTATGTTTACTATCCACAGCTATAAGTAACTCTAAATTACGCTTAGCATTCCTAACTGATCTTCTAACCTGACGTCTAAGCTCGATATATCTATTTAAGTTAGCTGCAGTGCCATTGCACTTATTAAGTCTATACACTCTGTTACGCTCGTTTATGAACTCGCCTATTTCCCTAGTCCACCACTTGGGCCTACCATGATTTCTAGCGCGTTTGGGCCTACGAGAAAACTCCCTTTCACTATTCATAAAACTTTCTTTAAACGCCTCCCAATGCAAATTTGTGTCATTACCCATAAATAAGTTATCCCAGCCCACTACTCTCATCCTATCCACAAAACTATCAAAATTAGCCCTACGAAAATCAGGCACTTCTGTTACGTTACTATCCTTAGTGTTTTCTATCAATAACTTAAACCTAAGAATTTGATGATCACTACATCCTAAACTATCGCCTACTTCTAAACCTTCGACTATATTTTCGCCGTTCATCACCACCAAATCTAAAATATTGTCGCCGCGTATTGGTTCGGTAACCATCTGTCGTAAAAAAATATCTTCCATGAACTCAATCAATCTCAAACCCTCCTCATTACCAGTAAAAGTCTCGTAATTAACATTAGGGCAGTTAAAGTCTCCGACAATTATACTATTCCGATTGTAAATAAAGTTACCAAGAAGTGAGTAAAATCTAGTATCGGTATCGAGGGGTTGAACGGGAGGTCGATAAACAACAAAATTAAAACTAATATTACGCGCCCTAACTTCAACGCATATCGCATTAATTGCTACCGGAAAGTCTATCTTAACCTCGATAGCCCTAAGGGAATTACGAATGTACAGCAAAACGCCGCCACCAATCCTATGTAACCTATCATTAGTAAAGAGGGTCATTATGCAGAAAATGACATGGCCTGAAGTTGAAATAAAAAATACATTTTTCTAGTGTATTTTGGTGTGCTCTGTTCAAATATAACCTTAACTCGAAAAAGAAACAAACTGATCTCTCGGTAATCGCCATAGGACCGCCGTTATAAGCTTTAAAATCCGAATACCACCGGTTTACCCAACACCTAACACACGACGCTTTCTGCGACGGCATCGCGCAGTTGAAATTAGTTTATAACCGTCACAAGTTTAAATTAAATTAAGCCGGCACGCTATGAAAACTTCTAAATCACTAAAAACCACTAATATTCAATTACTTAACTATAACAATGTGAATATAAACACAAGTATATAAAATTCAAAACTTTCCAAAAGTAAAATTATTAGCAATATACAAAAGTAGAAGCAATATCAGAGAGCTCAGGAAATGCGTCCGTTCAGTACAGATTCTGGCTGACGAATGACGAACGAATGACGAAGAAACGAACCAATAGAGCAGGTACAAGAATTTAAGTACAGTACCTGGGTCAAACTATCACCAGCTCTTAGAATGGCGACTTAGACATAAGGGAACAATATCGAAGTTATTGTACAAAGACAAACATAATTACAAGAAAATTCAAATTCTGTACAAGCGAAGCTAAAGAGACTTTTTTTTCGTACTTTCTGCACTAATGTTTATAGGCAGCAACTCTGAGTTAATTATAAAAAGGGTTCCTGCAGAACCCTCAGTTTGCTTTGCAACAGATCCTATAGACTGTGACATAAGTTACTTCCCAAGATGCTCAGCCTCTCAAATGTTCCCCAACTGTAACGTTCTGAGCTTCCCTGAGGTAACAAGACCTGTCCAATACAGTCTAATGTGAAAAATTAAAAACTAAGACAATCCATTTGTCCAAGCTATTCATCAGTCCTGCTTTAAGTTTTCTGGACTGAGGACCTCTTGGTATGAAAGCGTTTGTTTGTCTGTAGCTCCACTTTACTGCTGCATTAGCCATCCCATTACATGTACTTTTTATTTTTATAAAGCTGTTATTAATAATTTGTATTATTTCTCGTCTTCTTACGTGTATTATTGTTATTTCTTTATTATCGTATTCCTTTTTTGTTTTTTAAATTTATTGTTTAGTAATTAGTTGTATCGTTGATTACCTTCATGGATATTGTACCTTTTTTTATAGGTAGGTTGAGGGATATGTCTCCTGCCAATAAACATTACTGTCATTATCATTATCAGCATTTTTGTAGGCTCAGTAATGGGTAGTTTTCATTATTACTTGTTTCAGTACGTGTCTTATTTCTGTTTCTCTTTTAGCCATAATTTTTAGTTTTTTTTAAATTTATCGTTTGATTTATCTTATCGTTTATTACCTTCGAGAATATTGTACTATTTTATGGGATTTATATCCTCCCAATAAAGTTCATTATTATCATCATCACTATCAATAAAATAACCCAGAAATCCCATAAACACGAGATTATTTGTTTAAATCAATGTTATTAACAAAAATATGACATTTTATTTGGCTAAATATTATTTTTTTAAGTACCTAATCATGATCATTTCAACTGAGGGCATTATATCGACAAATGTTTTGGGCGTTATATTGAATAAACTTAGGTTACGTTAAGTTAGGTCATTCTGTTGGGGAAAGTTTAAATATACTTTTCTTTTCCTCTATACACTATGTACATTTTACAGGTTTAGAAATAAATTCGCCTTGAAACAAAATTCTAAAAAAAACACAAAAATTACCAATAGTGATAACTGTTTTTCAGATTTTATTAGTGTCATCAAAAAGAATAAACTATCAAAAGAAAAACAGGATATTACCAGTTACTAATTTTTTGTTTCCAGAAAATTATCTACGCGAACTTTTTTCCAAGACTAAATTTTTAGGTTTTCAATTATAAGCTTATGTTAATCAATTAGTTCAGAGAATAATTCAGGATTTCAGGTTAAAACGTATTTTACTCAGTTACGTAATTAATTATTTTGATATTTAAAGGTTGGATTTAATTTAATTTGCACTGAACAGTATTAATTACTGTTTTTAGTTATTAATACATTGTAATTAAAGAGGGATTAACGATTATTATTATTATATATATATATATGTGTGTGTGTGTGTGTGTCTGTGTGTGTGTGTGTGTGTGTGTGCCCAATTTTACACGCACGCATGTTTTCTCTAAAAGGAGGTAAAGATTTGGCCAAACGTTTTGTGCAATTCTTGATATTTAAAGTAACAAAGCATTCTGAGAGATTCATTTTAAATGTTCGCGCTAAGTTTATGTAATATAATTGAAAACGTTCATCTAAGTGTGAATCTCCTCTTTCAGAATAGATTTTATATTAATTGCATAACATTGGAATGTTTTGTGTAACAATTAATTTCTTATTAATTAAGCTTTTCTCGCCTCCGTTCTTCTGTTAGACGAATTTGTGATGTAATCAAAGGCAATAATTAGGTTTATCTGGTGTTCAATATCCTCATCTGTCTCTCTGTCTGTCTGTTTATCTGTCTCTATCTATTATTTTTTCCTCTTCTTACATCGTCTGGTTTTTATTATGCACTTTTCCTATCTCTGATACTTATTCGCAGAGTAAGAAAAAGCATCATTGATTTTCGATGGAATATGCATTTTAGGATGACAGACCATCTGTCCGAGACCACAGAAAGCATTGAAGTTCACACACACACACACACACACACACACACACACACACACACACGGCAGAACACGGAGACCAAAATGATGTCTTATATAGGATAAATAAAAAAGCTTTAAAGACTGTGTTTTTTCTCAAGAGACAAGACTTAACCAAAGTTTATAAATATTACAAAAGTTACATTATGTTATTAACAAAAGCGAGCGGAAAATAACGCCGCAGAAAGCTCACGAACGAATTTTCTTTAATTTTATTTTAAATATTATATTTTTAAAAAATACTTTTTTTAAATATTATATTTTTTAAATATTACTAAAAGGTTTGCTAGTGGAAAACGTAATCTTGTAATGAAAAACAAAAACAAACCCAATTGGGGACATTTATTATTTACATTTAAGTTTAAAAAGAGAATTAGTGTGAGTAGTAAATAGTTATAAACCCATTTTATTTTAATTGTTTTAATTGCTTCAGTTTTAATTCTTAATTAAGCGTTTGTTTTTTCAACTTCAAAATTTAATGTAAAACTTGTTTTTTTTTTTCTGTACTCATGGTTTTAGCGGGCGCTTCTGATATTTTAGTTTCTAATGCCTATTATTTTTTTATTTGCTATTTTAGCATTGTGGATGGTGTTAGTTTAATGTCAAAAGCTCTGAGAATATTAAACGCATTCAGTTGGACGTGTTTTGATCCTCATTATATATATATATATATATATATATATATATATATATACACACGAGGTTTGTTCAAAAGGTATCCGGACTGATGCGATTATAGACAATATGGTACTTACAGAGTTTGGGGCTCCTTCTGAAGCCACACACTTTGCCCAATAATCCTGCCACCTTTGAAAAAAAAATTCGAAAGCACTTTTCGGAATGGCCAAAAGCTGCTCCGTCGAATTTCTTTTAATGGTCTTAACATCATCGAATTGGTTTGCCTTTCTGGGAATGTTTGAGCTTTGGAAACAAAAAAAAAGTCGCATGGAGCCAAATCCGACAAATAATGGAGGCTGCTGTACTTTGGTGTGGTAGAGGTTTTGGTCAAAAATTGCTGGACAAGTTGCGACGAGTGAGATGGCGCGTTATCGTGATGAAGCATTCAGTCTCCAAACTCCCACTTCTGCGGCAGTTTCCTCGGAACTGCTTCACGTAGACATCTCAAAACTTCAGTGTAAAATTCCTTGTTGATTGTTTGTCCCTGTGGAGCATATTCATGGTGCACAACACCTTCACAGTAAAAAGAAAAAAACTCTCCGATATCGTAAGAAATCGCCGCGAAACAAAACAGTTTAACTTTATCGGCTCACCACAGTGGGCTGACGCTGGACTCTATCAGTCAACTTGTCTCGACATGCAGAGACATGTTTAGCACAGTACAACTCCAAGCGTGACCTTGTTCTAAAAATAAATACCCTGTCCAGATACTTTTTGAATAGACCTCGTGTGTATATATATATATATATATATGATGAAAATAACCAGGTAGGAAAAAGGAAACACAGAATGGTGCTCAAGCGCTTTTGTCTAATGACATCCTCAGGAACACTGAAATAAATAACAAGTTCGAGACTATATATAGGTCACAAAAAAAAATAAAAAATAAAATAAAATAGAAAAATAAAAATTGTAGGAGGAGCATACAAATTTATAAGGAAAAACTCCCAGAGTTTTAGCATTTTGCCCCTCTTGTCTAAATCCGTTCTGAACGAATTCAAAATAACAGGATCAAGCGAAAAAAGGCCCTGGCTAATGTTAAAATTATCCAGGGCCAGCCAGGATAATTATTCATTAGCCAGGGCCTTTTTTCGCTTGATCCTGTTGTTTTGAATTCGTTCAGAACGGATTTAGACAAGAGGGACAAAGTGCTAAAACTCTGGTAACTTTTCCTTATCCATTTGGGGTCAATCCCAGAATAGGCACCTGATGTATCTCAATCCCAGATGAAACACCTGCGTTCAACCTCAATCCCAGAATAGGCACCTTGCAAGGAATTAAATAAAAAAAACCTGATGATTACAAAATTTATTGTTTATACAAAGTTTATTACAAATGTAATAAAGGCAAAGTTATAAAAGGTTTAAAGTGGTTTAATGAATAAAGAAAAATTTTAGATATTATAAATTCCTGCAATATGAGCCCGAATGTTTCTGAATCCATCTGAAGCAAATCTATCTTGCCACATAAATTGGTATAGATATAGGTTAGGTTAGGTTAGGTTAGGTTAGAGTTGATTTTTTCAAATATTGATAAAAACAATGAAATTATATCTCTAAAAACTGTTTATATTTTTTTCTCCTCAATCCCAGATTAAGCACCTGTGTTTTGCCTCAATCCCAGATTAAGCACCTAAAAATGATTTCAGGTGCCTATTCTGGGATTGATCCTAAATTTGTTTGCTCCTCCTACAATTTTTATTTTTCTATTTTATTTCTTTTATGACCTATGTATAGTCTCGAACTTGTAATTTATTTCAGTGTTCCTGATGATGTCATTAGAGGAAAGCGCTTGAGCACCATTCTGTGTTTCCTGTTTCCTTCTTGGTTATTTTCATCATAAATATTATTCACGTGTTACTTTCTTGAAATAATTTTCATATATATATATATGTTACGCCCAAACATCGAAATCGCTCAGTGAGCGAAAAAAAAACAGCCACAACGCGTTGTGGATGCACCTAAGTGACCACACACCGATGCTAGATATTTTTTCGCTTCATGGCCGTTCTCAGACAACCACAACGCATTGTGGACGATTCGGATATGACCACAACGCGTTGTGGACGATTTGAAAATTAATGAATGCCTGGTTAGGTTAATTGAATGCCCGGTTAGGTCAACTGTATGCCCTTGACGATTGGTTAGGTTAAGTCGTGATATTTTCGTTAAAACTAACGAAAATATCACAGCTTAACCTAACCATTTGTCAAGGGCGTACAATTAACCTAACCGGGCATTCAGTTAATCTAACCGGTCACTCAGTTGACCTAACCGGGTATTCAATTAACCTAACCAGTTGGTTAATTTTTACATTTACGTCTCATTTTAAAGTTGCTTAAAATTAATCGAAACCTACGGGAAAATTATTGATCATCATTTTTTAAAGGACTTTATCTTTTTTCTAGCATATCTGCTTAACTTTGCTTTTTAATCGGTGAATACGTCGATAAATATACGTCGTGTTTATATCATTTCAATATATGTCGTGTTTAAATAGAGTTTGATGAAAGACATCTGTGTGTGGTCGTTTCAAATCGTCCACCCGAATCGTCCACAACGCGTTGCGGTTGTTTGAGAACGGCCATGAAGCGAAAAAATGTTAACATCGGTGTGTGGTCACTTAGGTGCATCCACAACGCGTTGTGGCTGTTTTTTTCGCTCATTGAGCAATTTCGATGTTTGGGCGTAACATATATGCACACACACACACACACACACACACACATATATATATATATATATACTGTATATATATATAATGGCATAAAAGCCGAAGTTGGTCGGACATTTGTGTAAATTTTATATTTTTAAACTTTTAATCACTTCCGCTTGTATTAAGTTAGAAATTGGGAAGGGGGGGGGTTCTGTGAGAAAGTTTAGAGAAAGCGGTTTGTTTACCGTATACAATAATTATTTTTTCGAATTTCACTCGCGTTAATATTTTAATCCAAAAAAAACCTAAGTCAAATAAATCGTCCTTTACGCTTCCTCAGCTTTTACACACCCTCTGATTTGTTTTAGACTCGGTTCCGTTAGGTTAACGTGAGTTAACCTCTTCTAACTTAGTGTAACCTAATCTCAAAAGTAGGTCGTACCAGAAAATCTGACCTCTGTATATAATAATCCAACTTAACTGCTAAAAAAAGGTGGCTTACCATTGGTGTTACTTGGTGATTTAGGCGCATATATATTATATATATATATATATATATATATATATATATATATCCCAGAAGCATACGTATTACAAAGAATATTAATGTTTCGAGTGTGTGTGTGTGTGTGTGTGTGTGTGTGTGTGTGTGTCTTTACAGGGAAATATTTCGAACTTAAAAGGTGTCGCAAGCGATAAATCGCATTATATCCATAAAGAAACCTGCTAGAAAACTCGTACCATACCAAATGGTGTAAAATTAGAATACGCACGTAAGGGCACAAGAAGACAAAAAACACAGCACAAGATTCAGCTAACCGAACCCCAATGTATTTGGCGATAACATATCTCACAGATAAAAGGTTGAGTAAAATGTTCAGCGCTTGAAGGGCGAAGTGCAAGTTAGGTCATTTGATGGGTGAGTAAATACCATCTTGATGTAATTTTAAAGGATCGACGTATCAGATTGTCGAATTACTGGTGCCAAGCACGTAGCATGTGTTTTAAGTCTCAGGTTCTCACACATGATTTTCCAGTAACTCAACTAATACACAGAAAAAAAAATTGGGGTTTAAATTGTAACGAAGTTATTTGACAACCAATTCGGATGATAATTCAATCAGCTAAGTTTGTTGCAAGAAAAAAAAACCTGGTTGGATGGTGCAAATGAAAGGTCGAATTTACCCTCTGAATTTATTTCTTTAATATATTTTAGTTATCGTTATTTTATTTTTATAATTATTTTTCTTTTCTTTTTCCGTATACTGACAACCAAAACGATTCATCATTCGCCTGTAACATAAGGTATTAAATACTCATTTTAACAAAGATCCTAATTGGATTCACTTTATAAAACAAAAAATCCATATTTTTTTTACACGTTGTATAACAAACTTCATTTTAAACTTTTAAAGGATTCATACGCTTGAAATCTCCTCTCCAGTTTTCTTCGTATATTGTAGTAAATTCCGTGAAATGCATCACTGTAAGGATTTATATCTAAAGTGAAAGACTGGTTGGCATTGCGACTATCGGTATGCTAATACAACAGTGCAGTCTCGTTCTGTATAAGACATAAGTTCAATCGAATGCTATTCGCTCTTTTGAAGTTTAGACTTTGCCGAATTGGTTTGGAGTCGTCTTCGCTTCAACAGTTCAACACTGATTGCAACGTAAACCAACTTAAATTGAACACGTATTGGAAACAGCTGAAGATCAAGAGATCATGAGCAAGGATCCGTTGACAAAGAGCGAACAATAGACAGAGGAGGGGGGGGCGGATTTTATATATATATATATATATATATATATATATTTATTTATTTATTGATGAGATTTGCCATTTGTTCTTGAGGACAATCATTGTGATGTCTTTACTTTGAACAACCTTCTGCAAGAATTTGTAGGAGAACTTCTAGCTATCCAAAAGTTCACATTTTGTGATGGCCTTTGATACGAGCTTGAGGAAAGTGTTAAAATATTATCCTAAGGAGGAAATGTTTATGTATTCCCTTATAGGCAATGTCACTGCGCAAAATGCTTCAAATGTCACTTAAAAAAATGTTTTGCGCAATTTTCACTTTAGCTGGGTATTCGTGTCACACCGGGTATTCACCAATTTATAGTGGCCTCTTGACTGTACGCCCTTTAATAATGTGATTATATTAATTAAAGATTATTTGCTTTGCTTAAGGGGCCACCAGAACTTTCGATCAAAATAATAAATTTCATTAAATAAGGGAGGTTAATGGACTGAGTTTGTTTCCTTTAATGAACAAAATAATAAATGATGAGAATCACAAACGATATCAATACAAAGAACACCAAAGAGCAACAGACCGACTGGTCCCTGCGAGGCTGTCTACTTAAGAAGAAAGGTTAAAATATGTAAGAAAATTTAAGATCAATATTTAGGGGATGCACGCCGCACGGCCTCCGAATTCAGACATGAAAATTAGTTAATCTTGTGTGGTTTTATGTGCTCTATTCATAATTGATCATTTCTTGTGCAATCACTTCAAAGTATAAAAAAATTTCAATTTAAATTTAAAAAAAAAAATTCATATTTCGAAGTGAAAGCACGGAAAATGATAAGGAAATATGAATAAAGCACACAAGATCAACTAATTTTCTTTACTAAAATGAACATAAACCAAACCAAACCAAACCTAACCTACCCTACCCTAACCTTCACTAAAATTGAACCTAACCAAACCTAACCTAACCTTCACTAAATCGACGGAAAAATAACTAACCTTTTATTGTGGCGGCGGATAAAGTTTCGCGATTTCTGGCAAAAAATAATGCAGAATAGTCTTTTGGTCTTTGTGTTCTGCTTGAAATAGGTAGCGCGCAAAGTACTGCTGGTAATGTTGTTTTTTTGTTACCAGCTCTCAAAACCCATGCCTTTATATCTTCCCAAAGTCTTTCTATATTCTGCGTATGCGCGCCACTCTCTGGATGGACGAAATTGTTGGAATGATTCGCAGTTCGGTGTTCATAACCCAAATCAGAGAGCTGACTATAAGCTTTCCAGCAGTCACTAATGACAATTAACCCCGGCAAAATAAAGCGTTGTATAAGTGGAAGTAATGTGTCTTTGCTCCGATCACCGACTGTTAAAAGAAATTTTCGCTTTGAAACTCTTTCAATTCCATCGAAAACCCACACACCTTGTAGTTCACATCCCCGATTGTATTTAGATTTACCAAATTTGCTCTTATCAATTTCCACAATAGTACTGGATGGACCCCCAATTGGTTCTTGATTATTAAGTCAGTCGATACAAACTTCAGAGAAAAATGATTTCCAGTCCACAACAGTTCGTGAATTCAATTCTAAAAAATTCTCACAGTACTTTTGACTAAAAAATTTTCGCAAGAATGTATTTATAAAAAGTAAATTTACACTGGGACGCATTTTGGTATTCTCAAACCACGTGGATTTAAAGAGAGAGAAATATTTCCACGAAATATGCAGCGTTCTGTACGTCCACTTTTTTTGTTACGTAATTTCCAGTAGCGGACGAAAGCTTTTTTATTAAGCCTGTACGACATTGGCTTACAACACTCTGGACACTTTCGACTACGGGAGAGAACACCATGATTGCTGAATATTTCAATTGCTTCAGCATCATTATTCAGAACTTTTTGAATTAAGTGCAAGTGCTGTAATTTGCACCCGTCACACACACAGCCATGGCTTTGAAAGAACTGCGGTTTGAGAAGCGCAACTATACCAGAGAAGTGTTAACCAGAGTTTCTCGGAAAATGTCAGAAAATCGTTAAAGTGAAAAAAATCGATATTTTCCCTTATTTTTTAAAAGCACAAGGTCTAGTTTTTTTAAACTTCATCAAATCATATAGTTAATCTTGTGTTTTTATGTGCTCTATTCATAATTGACCATCATTGCTTATGCAATCACTTCAAAGTATGAAAATTTTTCAATTTAAATTTAAAAAAAAAATTCATATTTCGAAGTGAAAGCACGAGAAATGATGAGGAAATATGAATAAAGCACATAAAAACATACAAGATCAACTAATTTTCTTTACTAAAATGAACATAACCAAACCTAACCTAACCTTCACTAAAACGAACCTAACCAAACCTTCATTAAAACGAACCTAACCTAACCTTCACTAAAACGAACCTAACCTAACCTTCACTAAAACGAACCTAACCAAACCTAACCTAACCTAACCTTCATTAAATCGACAGAAAAATAACTAAGCTTTTATTGTGGCGGTGGATAAAGTTTGTACTGCTGGTAATGTTTTTTTTTGTTACCAGCTCTCAAAACCAGTTTCTCGGAAAATGTCAAAACATCGTTAAAGTGAAAAAAATCGATATCTCCCTTAATTTTTTAAAGCACAAGGTCTAGTTTTTTTTAAAATTCATCAAATCATATGTACTAACGACTAGTATGAATAAAAAATCTGAATTCGGAGGCCATGCATCTCCTAAATATTGACCAAATTTAAAGACGAGTGAAAATTTAAACAAAGCAAAGGGAGATCGAAAGAAAGGAAGAAAATTTAAAGGCAAGTGAAAAGTTTAAAGCAAAGAGGAGAGAATCCGAATGAAAATGCAACAATACTTTTATGCGCTAACAAGATGCTTCTAACTGGAGGGTTTAAGACAATATAAACATCTAGTCTCTTTTTAAAGGACTCGACCGAATTATTTTGAACTACTCTGACTGGCAGCCCGTTGCAAAAATTAACTATGTCTGAAGAAGCAATGTTTAGCGTCATTAAAATTAAAATGTTTATCGACTAATTTCAGACCCCTGATTTCGGCATCAACTTTATCAAAAAACCTCTTAGCATTTAAAAAAATGGATTAAATTTTCTCGAATACGCCTTTTACAAGTGAGAATAAATTTAACATTTCTAAACGGGCGCATTTCTAAATTAGTTTCTAAATGGGTAAGGGAGCTTTTGAGAGACAGAAAAGACCACTTACGAGTAAACTCAACTTGAAGCTGAAGAAAAGGTTAGTAAAGAGCTTGATATGGAGTGTGGTACTGTATGGAGCAGAAACATGGACACTGAAAACAACTGAAAAGAAACTCCTGGAAAGTTTTGAAATGTGGATTTGGAGAAGAATGCTAAAGATAAACTGGAGGGAACACAAAAGTAATGAGGAAGTACTGCAACAGGTGAGGGAGGAAAGAAGACTCATTAAGGTGATAAGAGAAAGACAGAAGAAATGAATCGGACATGTGTTGAGAGGAGAAGGATTATTGAAGGAGGTGATAGAGGTAGATATGAAGGTAGAAGGCTGAGGGGAAGGAAAAGGAAAGCAATGCTGGATGATTTGAAGGCAGGCAGGAAGCTACCATGAGATGAAAAGGATAGCTCAGGATAGAACACTTTGGCGGGACACACGAGTTGGACCTGCCTGATAGGCAAAACACGATGGATGGATTACTAATAATTAAATATATATGTAAGAGGAGAGACTATTGCGCAGTTTATTTCTTTAAGTACCATAGGGTAAAGCTTATCTGGACCTGGACTTGTATTAGGATTAATCTTACCTATGGCCGAGAGTAATTCAGTTTCACTGATGATAAAATCGCGAAGCTTTAAATGATTATTACTGAGCATGATAACGGGAATGTTGTTCATATTTTATTTGTAAACACGGAAGAAAATAATTTATTTAAAACTTCCCTCATTTACAAGTCATCGTAGATTTGCTCGTTCTTTTCGCCTATAAGTGGATCAGTAGTCTGCGAAGCTTCTTTTTATTCCTAACATAATTATAGAATTCCTTTGGAGCCTGTTTAATTTGGTTCACTATATATAGCTCATAGTTGCGCTTACTTTTTCTAATAAGTTTTTTGCTTCGCCTTCTCAATAACTTGTATGCATTTTCATCGGACACATTATTTGTTTATTTAAATTTGAAATACGCGTTCCTTTTTAATATTAAGCCACTTTTAATTTCAGTATTCCACTATTTAGGTTTAACAGACTTCCCCAATCTGTTTGTGTAATGGATATTACTCGATTCTAAATGTTCTTCTTCTTCTTCCGCAGCCTTATTAGCCCACTTCTATGTGGGGTCGCTGTTGCAGATCCTTCTTCTTCATTCACTTCTGTCTTGAGCCACCTCTTCCTCCAGTCCCTTATCACTATCTTTCTTCAGTCTATCCCGCCACCTCATCTTAGGTCTACCTCTTCTTCTCGTGTCTGGAATTTCCATCCTCAGCATCCGTCGTCCCACATACTCCTCCTCCCTCCTCTGGACATGCCCAATGCCCATACCATCTCAATCTCTTTTCCTGTGCCTTCTTGGAGATTTCCGTTACTTTTGTTGTTCCTCTTGTTATAATGGATCTGCATTCATAAGGTTTTGGCAAAAGTTTTACGGCCGGATGCCCTTCCTGCCGCCAACCCTCCTCCTTTCTCCGGGCTTGGGACCTGCTTAGACTTGGGCTGGCTTGCCCACTCCCAGGCGGAGTTACTCGATTCTAAACGTTCAAATAAAAAAAAAAAAAATCCATGTGCCATTTATGTCATCGCGCGATAGAGCCTCATCCCAATTATGGGTTGAAAGTTGCAGTTTCATGTCACAAAATTTAGTTCTCTTAAAATCCCAAATGCATTTCAAATTCTCCAAATTATGATGATTAACTTAAATTTCAAATGTTATTTGCCAATGATAACTGGTGTAAAAGTAGTTTCCTACAGAGATCTATAATATAATTGAGGCAGAAATCGGATACCAAAAATTTTGAAAGGAAATTATTAAGGGAGTGAAAGCTTAATATTTACTTTAAATTCACAAGGAACTTTTGTGAAGCTTAAGAATTTGCCCCCCCAATTACTGGGACCGAAGGCCACAGCACCGCAGGTCTGGCTAAATGGACCCATAGGGCCTACTTTAGCTTAAAAAGAACGCAGCAATGAAAATCTTAAGCTTCACATCCGAACTCATTGTGTCAAGATTTCTGAAGCTTAAGATTTTCACGACTGCGTTCTTTTCTATAGTTTTATTGATCGAACAACTGACTCGCCAGTAATTGGGGGTCCGCAGGCACCCCAATTATTGAGGGCGAAGTTCCCAGCACCGCAAATTTAGCTAAATGGGCCCGTAGGGCCTTGCCATTTGAAAAAGTGAACTTTAAAGCAAACCCTGGTACAGTCGACGACCGGAATTAGACTATAAAGGACCATCTCAATCCCTGTAAGGTAAATTAAGATCTTCCATAATTATCGTATCATGTTCGCTACTTACATAAAAAATTAGTTCCTGAAGTCTATTATCACTATCGACAGTTTGATGGGGAGCATATATACTAACCTTATAATTAATTTCTTTCGTCATTTGTCCTTAATTTCAACGAGCGTTGCAGTTATATTATATTATATTATTTCGATTATATACTTATATTATATTGCGCAGCGTCTTTCCAAAACAGCTTCTAAGAGGTCAGGTGTGCTGTACCAGCTCCGCAGTTTCTTCACCCCCGCTCAGTTGCTGTTTCTGTACGGGGGTTTTGTCCGCCCTGTGTGGAGTATGCTTCTCATGTATGGGGTGGTTCAAACCACACAGCTGTACTTGATCGGGTGGAATCAAAGGCTTTTCGTCTCATCAATTCCCCGCCTCTGACTCACTGTCTTCAATCCCTCTCTCTTTGCCGCAATGTTGCCACACTCTCTTTTTACTATCGCTATTATAACGGACATTGCTCTTCTGAACTCTCTAACTGCATGCCTCCCCCTTTAAGGAGAGCACGCAGCACTAGACTTTCTACATATTCTTATTCCTTTTCTGTCCAACTCTCCAAAGGAAGGGTTAATCGGTATTTTCACTCTTTCATCTACTCAACCGGTCAACTCTGGAACAATCTTTCTCAATCCATCTTTCCTCCTGTCTATGACCTTCAATTTTTCAAATGCAGTGTGTTTAGGCATCTCGTAAACCCTAACCCTTGAGTTTGGCTCTCTTCTTCTTTTGTGGGAGGGGGGACGTTTTTGTGGGGATTCGCCCTTGGCCCGTCCTTCCTGCATAAAAAAAATTATTATATATTTATATTATATCGCGCAGTGAATGACTTTATAATTGATCGAATGCAAATTCACATAATAAACGAGATTTGAATTAGATTATTATTAAACTTCAATTATAGATTTCAGAGTCGAACGAGGTAACGCAATGTGTGATGTCATCTTTAGAGAGGTGAAAGAGGTGAGGTATAGCTCAAAGCCGCTGTCTCTGGCCGAAAACAATGAAGTCTTTATTTGAGGCAGAGAGGCGATCGAAGGAAAAATGGAATTCTTGTGAAAAAAAAAAGAAGAGAATCTTCGAAAATGCCTTGGGGTGTCGCTGAAGAAATGCCTAAAGCGTGTCACACACACACACACACACACACACACACACACATATATATTTATTGCTGTCAACAACTATTGTGTAGACTCTTTCATCTACCACTATAGTTTTGTAGTAATACCACCTGTAAGCATTACAGGTGCAGCATTTGCTGCATTGTCACGTCTTGTTACGTTTCTGTGGAGACTCTTCGGAGTTTCAGTACATCCTAAATCCCTTAAGAAACAGAATGAACAACCAAACTATAAGAGATGTGTTGTTTGTCCGAATCAACAAAAATAAAGACTGAGCTATGTGATGAAAATTATTAAGTGAAAGTTGATTTTTTCCTTTTTACATAATGAAATATAGTACTGTACCGTCTAATTAAACTAAATGTGTTAATCCGAGTATTCAAATTTGACTGATGTTCAGCTGTGAGACGTTACCACAGCTCGTGTATGTTAATAGACCGAACAGATAGGTTTTGTTACAAGTGAAGATGGCGTCTAAGACGGTAAACATCGACTATAGACCTACACCATCTGCCGAAAAAAAAAGGGTTCAGTCTGAAAACATCCATGGAATCAACATTTTTCAAACAATCAGTATGAAACTTACACACGTAAAAGATACATAAAACATCTCCCTGTAAACCAAATTTCAGTTCGAAGCTATCAAAAATAACGATTTATTAAATATTTCTCTAATAAATCCACAACTGATGCTCGACAAACTAATCAAGAATCCTTTATTTTCATTTTCACTTTTGTAACAACATGTCCGCATTTTGGCGGGACTTAAGCAGTGCAGTAGCTAAAACATGTTTTACAATTATACAGATATACGAGTACATACATACGAGTACATACATCTGAATAAAATCGTTGATTGGTCAGTCACACGGCAAATGAGATTTAACGTCAATAATTGCAAAATTTTACATATAGGTTCGCGTAACGGTAATTTTGCGTATAGTATGTCAGGGAAGGAGTTGGCAAGCGTAGAGCAGGAAAAAGATTTAGGAGTTACAGTCACTGGTGATTTAAAAGTAGCGAAACAAAGTACAGCAGCGGTCAATAAAGCGAACAAAGTGTTAGGTTTTATAGCTCTGAATTTTGAGTACAAATCGCGCGATATTATAGTTCCTCTTTATAAATCATTAGTTAGACCCCATTTGGAATACGCGATCCAATTTTGGAATCCGCACATGGGAAAAGATATAGACAAACTCGAAAGAGTTCAAAGACGAGCAACTAAGATGATTCCGTCGCTTAGGTCGAAGTCGTACGAGGATAGGCTTAAGGAGTTAAAATTGACTACACTCGAGACTAGGAGGCTAAGGGGTGATCTAATCCAGGTTTTTAAAATTATGAATGTGTTCGATAACGTAGATAGAGATAGCTTTTTCGAAATATCTCAATATAATAGGACTAGAAATAACGGGTGTAAGTTCACAAGTAGAAGGTTCGAGACAGCAGTTGCTAAAAACTTTTTTACGCATAGAATAGTAAATAGGCGGAATAGTTTGCTGGGAGAAGTAATTAGTAGCACGTCTATAAACATGTTTAAAAATCGACTAGACGCATATGTTGATAGAAAGGGTATAGTTTAAGGTAGTAAAATTAAGGCTTCGTGGTTCGGAACCCACGTAAAATTGTGGGTCCTCTCCGCCACCACGGAGGACATGCACAATACACAATTACGAACACAGTTAGGTAGACCAGCCATGAGTGGATCCTAGGGTCTTTGTTGGTCTGAAACATTATAACATTATAACGTTATAACATAACATGCATAAATTATTTTGAATATTCTTTGTGGAAGTACTAAGTTGTTATACTGTCATGGGGACTCGGAAAACATTGGAAGACAAAAGAACCAGGAAGGAAAATGAGTCCAACATGAATTTGCAATGTATCTCGTTGATGTAATGCAGGAGTTGATGATGTAGCGGATGCTTATAATGGTCTTACATTAGCTGCCATGTATTTAAGAATATAAATGATAAAATACATCTGTTTGAATGTTTGTACATTATAGCACCACTCTGTTATACTGTAATTTATTATCTTATGGAGGAAATAAATTGCATTGAAAAAAAAACTTTTTATATGCTTTTCTAATAAGTGCATATAACAAAAATAGTGTACCCCTATTTTTTTGTAGGTCACATATTCTCAGAAATTGAAATTTTTTTTCTTAAAAATAATGTGCTTATAAATTGTCCAGATTTATTTCAATTATACGGGACTGTGGGTTGGGAGGATACTTTTCTTTAGAGGATGGAGGAGAGGTATCTGGATTTACCGAAATGAAAAGGTGGCAACACTAGTTACGTAACTGGAACAGCCGTTGAAATAAGTTGAACATAAATTGACACTACTTTACGATGCATTTGCTTGCCAGAGAATGTATTAAACTTTTATCAATGCAGCTTCGCGATATGAATGCTTACGAAGCAGATGGAATCATAAATACGACGGCTATACGAATGTCAAAATAACATAACAGTAAAAATCGGCAAGAAAGCGTGCTGGACGATTCTAGCACGACTTCATGATGTAAATACAGTACTTGGAAGGGAATGCCCATCCGTTTCGTTATTATACGGCAGATCTTACATCTGCCTGCTGAACGTGCTCTAATAAATTTTAACCAGGTTTTCATAATTTTTTCGATATCACACAATTGTTGCATCGCGTGAATTAGCGAAATTGGAGATTTGTTGATTGAAGGGATTTATTGTACATTATGCAGATGGAAATAGTTGTTTTTGTCTTTGATTGGTTTTAATTCACACACACACACCACCACACACATATATATATATATATATATATATATATATGATGAATAAAACCACGAAGGAAAGGAAACACAAAACGGTGCTCAAGCGCTTTCGTCTAATGACATCCTCAGGAACACTGAAATACATAAAAGGTTCCGGCCTATATATAGGTTACAGAAATATAAATAAATAACATACATACACACAAACACATATACATATACTGTATATATATATATATATATATATATATACATACATATCTACACACATACACATATATATACATATATATGCGATAAACGGAGAAGTAAAAATAAAACTTAAAAATTAAGGATTAGAGGATTAACAAAGAGGCAAATCGATTTTTAGCACAAGATCAAATGAGTTATAAAAATAATACAAATTTATACTGGAGATACGCCCGGGTTTAACACTTGCCTTCTTAGAGTCAAGTTTCGATATATATATAATAAATTGAAGATTAAAAGTAAATAAAGTAGCTTACAAGTTTACCAAAGATTGAGTGTCCTACCCTTTTTATCTAGGTTTGTTTTAAAGGAATTCAAAACAACAGGATCGAGTTGAAAAAGACCTTTGCTTATGTTGAAGTTATTTGAAAGTTGAATAATGGCAGACTCAAGAATATTTCTATTGACAATATTGCTCGAATGAAATAAAACTGAAGCATTATTCCAATCAATACAGTGGGATAACTCTGACAAATGGACAAAAAGAGCACTGGACAACTGTCCTGTTCTGACGGAATATTGATGCTGTTTTATACGTGTGTGCAAATCCTTTCCCGTCTGACCTATGTAAAAGGAATCACATTGTTTACACCCAATTTTATAGATAATGCCTGAATTATTGGTAGGGCTATTTTTTACTATGATATTTTTCACAATATTGTTATATGAAAATACTACATTAATATCCAAAAGTTTAAGTACATTAGCAATGCCTAAAAGCCCGGGAAAAATGGAAGTACTAAAATATTTTTTGACAAAGTACGAGTGTTATTATTGACACGATAGAAAGTTCGTTTTGCCTTGTTGAGACAAGATTCCATAAACGCAGATGGGTAACACAGATCACTTCCAATACCGTTGATTTTTTCCAATTCGGCATCGATGTATTCCGGACTGGCGATCCTAAGGGCGCGGAGAAACATTGATGAAAAGATGGCCTTCTTAGTGGGGGTGTCATGTCCCGAGTAAAAGTGTACGTAGGACAAGTTGTTTGTTGTTTTCCGATAGATACTAAACTTAAAACCTGGGCTTTCCCTATGTACACGCACATCCAAAAATGGGATTGACTTGTCTTGTTCCACTTCTAAAGTAAACTTAATGGAGGGGACTTGATCATTTAACTGAAGGAGGAAGTTATCCAGGTCACGATTCATGGGCCAGATACACAAAATATCGTCGACGTACCGCAACCAAGGGATGCCAACCCCCAGGATTCTCGGAATGTAAGTAATTTCGAAAAACTCCATATAAATATTGGAGAGGAGGGGCGATAAGGGGTTGCCCATGGCCATCCCAAACACTTGTTGATAATACTCGTTATTGAAAGTGAATTTACAGTCTTTAATGCAAAGCTTAATAAGTTCCAAAACAATGTGTGAAGGTAGTGGCAGGTCATACTTATGTAATTCTTGGGAGAGAAAGTCAAGCATATCATCAATCGGCACTTTTGTAAACAATGAACAAACATCAAAACTGATCAATCTATCGTTAGTTTCAGTACGTGCATTATTCAATTTTTCAGTAAGATCCATGGAATTTTTTACATGTGAATCAGAGATAGTTCCGAGAATGGGGGACAAGACTTTGACAAGCCATTTGGAGAGTTTATAAGTAATAGAGCCCACCGAGCTAATAATAGGGCGCATAGGGTTGCCAGGTTTGTGGGTTTTAATAAGACCGTAAAGGTAGGGCAGAGAAGGTGAAGTGGACATGAAACGCGGAATTAAGTCCTTATGATCTTTGAGAATGCGTTTCAAGCCACTATTAAATGATTTGATGACGTCATCCTGCGGGTACTTCCTAAGTTTGCTGTATGTGGCGGGGTCCTGGAGAAGCTCGTTCATCTTTCCGATGTAGTCCACTTTGTCCATAATAACTATGGTGTTAGCCTTGTCTGCTTTAGTAATATGGAGCTCCCCATCTTTTTTAATTGTGAGAGGCCATCGCAAAACCGTTTAGGAAAGTTATCTTCGTAATTACCATTCGCCGTACTATAAACAAGGCCTTTAACTATGTTAAACAAATACTGAGGGAGATTACACTGTTTTTCAAAACACGCGAGACTGTAACAAATTTGTAAAGCCGAAGGTTTTTTAACAATAAAAAAGGACATACCATATCCAAGGGCACTTTTTGCATCGTCACTAATGTTTTTCGAAGAAAGGTTCAAAACACACTTTGAGCTTGCTTTTTTACTCCACTGACTATTTCGAATGAGACCTGGATAACTTCCTCCTTCAGTTAAATGATCAAGTCCCCTCCATTAAGTTTACTTTAGAAGTGGAACAAGACAAGTCAATCCCATTTTTGGATGTGCGTGTACATAGGGAAAGCCCAGGTTTTAAGTTTAGTATCTATCGGAAAACAACAAACAACTTGTCCTACGTACACTTTTACTCGGGACATGACACCCCCACTAAGAAGGCCATCTTTTCATCAATGTTTCTCCGCGCCCTTAGGATCGCCAGTCCGGAATACATCGATGCCGAATTGGAAAAAATCAACGGTATTGGAAGTGATCTGTGTTACCCATCTGCGTTTATGGAATCTTGTCTCAACAAGGCAAAACGAACTTTCTATCGTGTCAATAATAACACTCGTACTTTGTCAAAAAATATTTTAGTACTTCCATTTTTGCCGGGCTTTTTAGGCATTGCTAATGTACTTAAACTTTTGGATATTAATGTAGTATTTTCATATAACAATATTGTGAAAAATATCATAGTAAAAAATAGCCCTACCAATAATTCAGGCATTATCTATAAAATTGGGTGTAAACAATGTGATTCCTTTTACATAGGTCAGACGGGAAAGGATTTGCACACACGTATAAAACAGCATCAATATTCCGTCAGAACAGGACAGTTGTCCAGTGCTCTTTTTGTCCATTTGTCAGAGTTATCCCACTGTATTGATTGGAATAATGCTTCAGTTTTATTTCATTCGAGCAATATTGTCAATAGAAATATTCTTGAGTCTGCCATTATTCAACTTTCAAATAACTTCAACATAAGCAAAGGTATTTTTCAACTCGATCCTGTTGTTTTGAATTCCTTTAAAACAAACCTAGATAAAAAGGGTAGGACACTCAATCTTTGGTAAACTTGTAAGCTACTTTATTTACTTTTAATCTTCAATTTATTTATATATATATCGAAACTTGACTCTAAGAAGGCAAGTGTTAAACCCGGGCGTATCTCCAGTATAAATTTGTATTATTTTTATAACTCATTTGATCTTGTGCTAAAATCGATTTGCCTCTTTGTTAATCCTCTAATCCTTAATTTTTAAGTTTTATTTTTACTTCTCCGTTTATCGCATATATATGTATATATATGTGTATGTGTGTAGATATGTATGTAATATATATATATATATGTATATGTGTTTGTGTGTATGTATGTTATTTATTTATATTTCTGTAACCTATATATAGGCCGGAACCTTTTATGTATTTCAGTGTTCCTGAGGATGTCATTAGACGAAAGCGCTTGAGCACCGTTTTGTGTTTCCTTTCCTTCGTGGTTTTATTCATCATAAATATTTTTCACGTGTTACTTTCGTGAAATAATTTTCATATATATATATATATATATATATATATATATATATTATATATATATTAGGGTGGTCCAAATCCATAGGGGGAAATTTCAAAATTGTCTTGGATAGTCTCCACAAGTGTGGTTTTTGTTCATTTAGTGTCCACATGGTCTGTGCAAAATTGCAGCGTGATTGGTGAATATTTAGAGGTCGCCCCACTCTGAATATATATTATTATATAATGTACTTTTTCTTCCGTAGGTCTGATGGCTCAAACTCGATCAATTCCAAAAGTTTGGCTTCTAGGGATGGCAACTGGAACTTTATCCATGTCAAGGCTCCCTACATGCCTTGACGCCCTCCTCTTGGGGCAATACCACCACATCAATCAAAAGCAAACCACCTCCGACAGTCTGAACCAGGCATGCCAGAGGGTGATTGAAGTCTGGACCCGAGCGCGGATCCCAACTCAATGGATCGACTCCTGTGTCCGTAAGCTTTCAAAGCTTTTAGACCGCTAAAAACACTCAAGAAGCACAGGACCAGGCAACGTGCCAGCGATAGAATGAATGAAGACATCTTCAAAGCGGACATCCAGGAACTGTTTGACATCGCAACCAGTGATGCCATGAGCACAATCGTCAACGTTGAGGACCGAAATTTCCTGTCCATGCAGCGCAAGGACGTCAATTCTTGCAGCATGGCTGGCATTGATAAGGAAACGACTACACAAGAGGACAGAAAGCGATCCAGAATGGAGAAGGAAGCCAAGAGGAAGGCAAGGCATGAAGCAACACATAAAGATTTGGAAGAAGCAGGAGTGTCATCAATTGATCTTTCCTCTTCTTCTTCTTCCCTTTTTTCGCAAGACGACGACGACGACTATAGACCATCGGTTCCGATTCCTTCTTCGTCTGAAGCTCCGGCACCAAAGCGTCCCAAGAACAAGGTTACGAACATTTTCCAATCTCCAGAAGTCATTGGAGCAATGGATCGTACCAATCTTTCTGACTGGAATGCTGTTTTCGTAACTGGAGCTGTATTACAGGCCGCGGGGCATGATCTGTCTGGGATGACGTGCTCTCGGAGCTCTATTCATCGCTACAGAGAAAGTGGGCGAGAACAGGCAGCTCGAGAAGACCTAGAATCATTCTCTCTAGAAGACCCTGTCCTTCTCCATTGGGACGGAAAGCTTCTCCCGGCATTGAAGAAGGATTGAAGAAGCATTGGGTCACGAGCTAGTTTGGATCGGTTGTCGACATCATATACTTGAAGTCGTACTTGCTGATGTCTTTGCCTCAATATTTGGCTCAACAGGAAGTCCTGAAACAGGCCTTTTTAAGCGATTTCAAAAGGAATGGCCATCTCTCTCCCACGAAGCATTTGTCTCAGCATCGGACAGCTTGTTCGAGAACCCTCAACTCCAAGAGATGAGAAAAGAGATGCTCACTTACTTACCTAACGCTCTTCAGGCAAGCCAACCTCATGACGACTACAAGGAGTTCCTTGAACTATCTTTGCTCTTCCTGGGGGAAAGACTGGTGGTCAACTCTTTATCCGAGCTCCGGGTCCCATGCACCACGCGAGATGGATGGCGAAGGCGATTTATGCACTCAAAATCTACCTCTTTCACTATCAATTCAAGCTCACAGCACGCGAAGAACGAAACGTGACTCAGCTGGCTTTATTTGTCAGTCTGATTTACGTCAAGTACTGGCATGAAGCGCCAATGGGGACACAAGCTCCTCTCAATGATCTCAAAATGCTGCATCTTCTGGAAAAATATCCACACAGAGGAGCTGCACAAGCGGCGAAGACAGCTCTAAGACGCCACCTGTGGTACTTGTCGGAGCATCTGATTGGACTGGCCTTCTTCGATAATAGGATCGATCCTGATACCAAAAGGAGAATGGTTCAACACCTCCAACATCCCCAAAAGAATGCCCCCAACGAATCGACATGGCGGAAGCTGGTGTTGAAAATGATGTGGCATCCTTCGTCACGAAAAGGACATTGACCCTCTTTGATGCCTTGAAAGTTGGAGGTAAGGAGGAAGCGTGCCAGTTACTTCAAAAAGATCCATGGGAATGGCCAAATGACAAGAACTACAGGGAACTTAGAGATCGCGCCTTAAAGATGAAAGTCGTCAATGATGCTGCCGAGCTAGGTATTGCTCTCGCACAACGCTACAATGACACTTTGACACGAAACGAGGACCAGAAGCAGTACCTCCTACAACTCGTAGCCGCCCACCGAAAACAGATACCAATACCATCCAAGGCGACTCTGATGCAGAAGAAATAATGAAGATACACCCATTATCATGTCCTATTGTCTTACTGTTTTCTTTCATATTCTTTGAGAACCAAAAAAAAATTTAGTTATTCAGTTGTCTATATATTTTCCCAAATTTTCAAAAAGGGGGCAAGTGGGGCGACCCCTAAATATTAACCGAATAACGTGAAACTTTGCACAAATACTGTCCACACCAAGAGGCATAAAACCAACCTTGTGGAGAGAACTTAGTCGATGCTTTAACCTTTTGGACCACCCTAATATATATATACATACACAGGGTGATTCAGCAAAGAGTACATTAAATTGGAGGATGAAATCCTTGGATAATTCTAAACCACAATGTCTCTATGGTAAAATGTCAGATTCTGCATAGTTTCCATGTTACAATACATTTAAGATGTTGTATTAATGAGAGTGAATATGAAGTGAAACCCCGTAGGTTTTTGCAATTATTTATTCACAGATCTCTACAGTGTGACCCCTCTTTGTTACAACCTAAAGAAAATGTTCAAAGTTGCCCCCTTCTGCCTCAATGCAGGCCTGTACACGTCGTACCATTGAATGTCTGACGCGTTCCAGAATGCCTGGACTATGTTTAATTTGTTCGCACCTGTCACGACCACGTAGCCATAATTCCTCTCTTGTTTGAACCTCTGTATCATACACCAACGTCTTTAAATGGCCCCACAGGTGGAAATCCAAAGGGTTAAGATCTGGGGAGCAGGGTGGCCAGGGAACGGGGCCACCACGCCCCATCCACCTGTTGGGATAAACAGTATCCAGATATTCCTTTGATGCTCTGGCAAAATGGGCAGGTGCACCATCATGCATGAACCACATGCGACGTCGTACTTGCAGTGGCACATCTTCAAGTAGCACTGGCAGTGTCTCCTCGAGGAAATGCCTGTAGACGTCTCCGGTCAGCCACTGTAGTAGCAGATAAGGGCCGATAATGTTATCTCCAATAATGCCAGCCCATACGTTTATTGAAAACCTCACCTGGTGTGCTCTACTTACTGTTGAATGAGGGTTATCCTCCCCCCATGTATGCATGTTGTGAGTGTTGAAAGTACCATCTCTTGCGAATGTTGCCTCATCTGTGAATAAAACATTACTAGTGAACCGAGGATCAACAGCATGGTGTCGTAAAAACCACTGACAGAATTCGATCCGTCGTGGATAGTCGTCAGGATCCAGTCCTTGCACCTTCTGATGATGATATGGATACAGGAGGTTTGTATGCAGGCACCTCCAAACTGCTGACTGTGGCACATGCACAACAGCTCCAACTGTTCGTGTACTAGTAGATGGATCATCTTCTACCAGTTTCAGAATTTGCTCGTCTGTGGCGTCCCTGTGTCGGTTATGTCCTCCAATATCTGCTGCAAATCGACGGAAAGATCCCCTTTCCCTCAGCCTCCGATCAACAGCGATGAATGTTCGGGGGTTTGGCAGCCTTCGGTTTGGATACCGTTCTTCATACAGTTGTACAGCCTGTGCAGCATTTCCACCTGCTGCCCCTAACACAAGGTGCATATCAGCATATTCACCATCTGTGTACTGCTCCATGTTGTAGTGCACTCTGATACGGCACCTGACCGTGACCTACAGAAGTAAGATAACAGATAGTGACAGATACAATTACGAGGTGCAGTTACGATGTTAGGAAATACCACAACATTACCGTATCACTTCAGTACAGATTGGCATAACATGTAAACAATAGCCAATTCAGGAATAATTGTATGATCTACAAATTTGGCAATCAAATCAGTAAAAACCTGTAATACGACGTATCCTCCCACACAGTGGATGGTGATATGGGTCCGCCCCGTCCTGTGGCAACGATGGGAGTGGTCTGGGGCGCACACCAGCCAGTCCACATTACCTCCCATCCTCCTCCCCTTCCTAGGGGGGTCAAACAAGAGAGGAATTATGGATACGTGGTCGTGACAGGTGCTAGCAAATTAAACATAGTCCAGGCATTCTGGAACGCGCCAGACATTCAATGGTACGACGTGTACAGGCCTGCATTGAGGCAGAAGGGGGCAACTCTCATTAATACAACTCTCATTAATACAACTCTCATTAATACAACACCTTAAATGTATTGTAACATGGAAACTATGCAGAATCTGACATTTTACCATTTAATGTACTCTTTGCTGAATCACCCTGTATATTTGTGGTGCTTTCATGGTAGACCCAGATTAGGACTAGTATACATGAATATGTGTAGAAGCAGGGGTCAGTATAAGGCGGCCATAAAGTGATGTAAACAGGAAGAAGAGTCTATTCGAGCATCAAAAGCCTGTAAAGCTCGCATAAATAACGATAATAACAAATTTTGGAAATTTGTTAAGAATCAAACGGGTGTCAAAAGTGTCCCCCCCCCGACAATCGATGGGGTGTCGTGGTAGGATGAAATTGCAAAGCTGTGAAAAAACCACTACTCTAACATTCTTAACAGTGTGAGTAGGGATAATCTTAAGATAGATTGCAGCGAAACGACTGTGGGAAGGACAAGGGAAAATACTTTGATATCAGTTCCTGAAGTAAAGAGGTTAATTAAAGAGTTAAAGACTGGTACTTAAAGAAACAATATCTAAATACATTGACAATAATTCAACTATTTATAGCTGTTTCCTAGATATAAGTAAGGCATATGATAGAGTGAACCACAATATTTTATTTAAAAAACTAGAAGACAGGAAGGTTCCCATGTACATATTAAGTTTATTAAAATGTTGGTATTCCCACCAATCTTTTATCATTAGGTGAGGCAATGTACTATCCGAATGTTTTGGTTCCTCTTGAGACAAGGCTCCTTGCTCTCCCCTATGCTGTTTAATGTGCATAGGCAACAGTGGGATGTCGCATAGATAACAAAAGGATAAATAACTTAGTTTATGCCGATGATATGGTGTTAATAAGTCCCTCTGTTAAAGGTCTGGATCGTCTACTAAAAGTCTGCGAAGTGTATTCGCAGAAACATGATATTCTTTTTAATGTTACAAAAACTAAGGTTATGCAATTTCATCCTAAAAACTGTAAGCAGCCAGCTGATATTAGGTTTAAAATGAAAGGTGAAGTAATTGAGGAAGTACAGGAGTTTAAGTATTTCGGTCAAACTATTACAAGCTCCTTGAGTGATGACTCTGGTATAAGTAAACTGTACAAGTGCAGCGAAAGACACTCTCTTTCGTACTTTCTGCAGTAATATTTACGAACAGCAACTCTGGGTGAATTATAAAAAAGGCTCTGGCAGAACCCTAAATTTGCTGTAGAACAACAAGTCTTTTAGACTCTTACATAAATTACCCCCGAGATGCTCAGCTTCGCAAATGTTTGCTACCCGCAATGTCCCGAGCTTCCCGGAGGTAACAAGACGTGCTCAATACAGTCTGATGCAAAGAATTAAAAAATGAACCAACCTGATTATCCAAGCTATCCATGAGTCCTGCCGTTTATCCTCTAAGCCAGGGGTTTTCAAACTGTGTTCCGCGGAACCCTAGGGTTCCGCGAGAACTTGATGGGGTTCCGTGGGGCATTTCATGAGAAACTGAGAAGGAGAGAGAGGTAAGATAAAATAATATCAACTGGCATGGATGAATTTACGATATACTCATATATTCTGCGAATTCAATGATTGTATTTTAAAAGGCGTAGGCAAAGAGAGAGTGGGCAAGAGAGAGAATTTTAATTCAAACGATGAGATATCCAGAATAAGTGTTGCCCTCTTGCAGCCACAGTAAGAAACAGGAGCCCATTTTGTAGACAAAACAAAGCTGATGACCACAAGCACTGGTCTGATTGATTTGTTTTTTTCTATGTTTTTAGGTTTAGTTTTCTCAGTTCACGGAAGTTATGATCACAGTAATGTTATTAAATGCAGTGTAAATGTGTGTTAGCTTTCACAATGCATATTACACAAATATATGATGATGTTTTATAAAGATCTTTGCTAACGAAAATATAAGTTCGTCAGTAGTAGGCTACAAATAATGATTCCATTTTTTTTTATGTTTTCCTGCTAAATTATGATTATATTATCACTATATAACAAAATATATTGGTACTTGAAGATATTTTTATGAAAATATTTGTAGTAAAATTTTCTTCGTTAATGGTTGAATGAATTATATTTTTAACTCACTCTGTGTTTTCCGTGTGGCAGGTAACATCAATTGCTCCAAATATTGAACTTTTATCCAAAGAAAAGCAATCACATCAAGTCATTGAACATTTATTTGTTTGATTAACTATTAAAATTACTCCTCAATAACTGTGAAATTCCTCACTTTTAATTATTTTGCATTGAAAACTTTAATTTTATAATAAACATGATATTTTTTATACGTATAATTTCTTTTATGCTGACAGTAATGTGGGGAGGGGAATTTAAAAGAAATAGGTCAATAAAAGTAAATTGTCTTTTTTTTTCTTGTAAATTTCTAAACTTATATATATATTTTTTTTTGTGAAATTCATATAATTGTATATGTAAATTTCATAAATTACATAAATAAACTGCAGTGAGCATAAATTGTGTTTTATTACCATTTGCCTTATATCATTAAAATTTTACCTGTTGGTCAAGGTTCCATGAATTTTTTTCTTTTAAATAAAGGTTCCGTGAATCTTTTTCTTTTAAATAAAGGTTCCGTGATTTTTTTCTTTTAAATAAAGGTTCTGTGAATTTTTTTCTTTTAAATAAAGGTTCCGTGAATTTTTTTCTTTAAAAAAAGGTTCCGTGGCTTCAAAAAGTTTGAAAAACTCTGCTCTAAGCTATGGAATTCTTGGGAGGAAAACGTGTCTGTAGCTCCACTTAACTTCGACATTACTGTATTATTTCTAATCAACTGTATATATTCCTATCCTTAGTATATGAACTGCATTGTATTAATAATATTTGTCATATGGACTATAGTCTGCCAATAAGCCTTTTCATTTTCATTCATATATATATATATATATATATATATATATATATATATATATACACACACAGCATACATTTTAGATAGCAATGATTTATTTTCTGTAACTGTGAAATATTTTTCAAAAATTCCTTACAAATAAAAGTTAATATAATTAGGTTAGGTTAGATTAGATAAAATTTGTTGGTTAGGTAAAAAAATTAATTTTAAAAGAAAAGGAATTTCTCTGTCCCATTAATTTAGTTGTTCTTTGGTCAGAATCATCAGATTTGAAAGGTCACACAGCCATAATTACTCTTACAGCAAACTATTATTTCACGTTGGCATTTACATCGTGACGTTATTAAAAAATATATTAAATTTGCATTGTTTACTTAAAGTAAATTAATTGAAAGATTTGAAAACTAAATAGTAATTATTTTTCTGGGTTACTAAATATATTTATTTTGTTGATCCGATTTTGTCGGAACTTGCATTACGATATCATGAATTATTATCACTCTCTTTACGCGAGATCCAAACCACGGGTCGTTATATAATCTGGACGCCGTCTCCCATCCAGCTAGATTACAGTGGTCGGGGAACAGGGGTAAATTACCCAAATGGGGTAAATTTAAAACTTTTGGGGGTAATGCGTGCGGTATGAGAGACACTTTGTGCTGATATTTTTTTCGTATATTTTTATTTTATTTTGTTACATAAATGTGGCGTTATTCTAAATTTTAGAATATTACGAATTTACGTCCTGATTACGTCCTCAAATATATTTTGGGGTAATACCCAAAAAAGTTCGCCGACCACTGACTGCTAGAACCAATGTTACTTAAACTTCTGCCGCGTTTCCATTTTCCAGCTTGTGAACCGCCGCTTTCTCTTTCACTTCATCCATGGCTATGTTCTCAGGCATTCTGCCACACATCCTCCTCACACTACCAAATCCCATCACATTTATGTTTGCATGACTCTCATCTCTTCCACTCATCAAACTCTCGAAATATTTCGTCCATTTCTTCCTTAGATCCACATCCGCTGTGAACATTTTTCCATTTTCATCCCTTACTCTCAAACTTTCTTAGTTTCATTCCTACATTTCCGCACTTCCTTCCAGAACAGGTTCCCGTTCTCTACATACATTCATACTTCTTCCAAACTCTTTAATTTCTCCGTTTTTTCTGCTGCACAAGATTTAATATATAATCATTTTCAGAAAATTTAAAAAGTTAATAGTCGTTTATATAGAGAGTCTATTTTTAAGAAAATAAAGTCACCCAAAATAGTTAAAGTACTTACCAAAGAAAGCGAGAAAAGGCATTCAGACTCTAAAAAACGGGTTATAAATGATGCCAAACTAAATAAACTATATACACAAAAGACTAGAAAAATATTTTATTTCCACACCTCTGGAAAATTAAAATTCTGGAAAAATTTCTCACCCTAGAAAGTCTTGAAAAATGTCATGGAAAGTGGTCAGAAGTAAAGTCCTGGAATTTTGTCGGAGGTAACTATGTCATGTGCCAGAATTTCAGTATCAGTGCTACAGCATATTGAATGTCTTGAGCACAAAGGGTTCTCCTTCAGTCAAATTTAATGATGAGGTCATATTATGTGATCTAAAAGTATGTGTAAAAGAAAAAATAAATAGATCCTTAAAAAATTTCGAATAAAAAAATAATTTAGGAAAAAACTTTTGAAAAACAGTCGGTGGATCGGGATGGCTGTAAGAAGAAGAAGAGGAGGAGGACGCCACCGCCTTCTCAACACAAAATTATTAGCTATACTCTTACCTTTCCTAGATAATTCGGATCACCTGAAGATCAGGGCTCCCAGCCTTCGTTAGTTAGCCTTATAAGGCTAACTAACGAAAATATCACGACTTAACCTAAACAACTGTCGAGGGCGTACAATTGACCTAACGATTGGTTAGGTTAAGTCGTGATATTTTCGTTAGTTAGCCTTATAAGGCTAACTAACGAAGGTTGGGGGTTCTGATATTCAGGTGATCCGATAATTCTTTAGGTACTCTTTCATTTTCTATCGTAACTTTGGACAGTCCGTACTAGTACAACCGTTGACCTTTACCTTTGTAAATGGTAAAGAATTAAGTCCTGGAAAAGTAATGGAAAATTAATTTATTTTATGGGAATTATATATATATATATATATATATATATATATATATGGGATGAATTTTACAATTAAATATCAAGTTAAGAGATGCTACACGCCCAAAATGAAAAACAAAAAGCGATCGTAAGATCAGGGAATAAGGGGAAAAATGCAAGAAACGGCGTATATATTCGTATGCCTGTACAGCGTAAACAAAATAGAAAGAATTATAAAAAAATTAACAAGTACTGATTGAGGGAAAAATGTATTTTAAGATGATGCAGTTCAGTTTCCCTTACTAGGAGATAGGCCCAACGTTCTGCATTTATTTCTTACCTCTCATCCTTCTTTGTCAAACTTTTTTCTTGTTGGGTTCCTTAGACCACAATCTCGTATCTGCTTCCTCTCCTATCGCTCCAATTCGGCCTTTGGATCCTCCCAAGAGGAGGCGTCTTTGGCACTTTGGCGCCGCTGATTGGGAAGCCCTTAGGCAATACTTATATGATTTCCCATGGAATAATTACGACTTCCGTAGTCGGGGCCCTTCCGGGTGTGCTGAGCACATCACGGAGGTGATTCTCTCGGGCATGGAGGCGTACATTCCATATTCTATTCCTACTACTAATGCAAAAAACATTGGTTTAACTTGTTCTAATGCTATCCGCAACAGAGAGGAGGCTTTCAGAAGGTTCCGTCGCCATCCGACTCCTGACTCTCACTCAGCTTATATTTCTGCCCGGAATCGTGCAAAATATGTTCTTCGACTCGCCAAAAATTCTTTCACCCCACAAAAATGTGAAAACCTACCCAATTCTAATTCTTTTCTCTCTCTTTTTGGCATCTAGCTAAGAACCTCTTCAACAACTTTACTTCCTCTTCTTTCCCTCCTCTTTTCCATTCCAACGGCTCAGTTGCCATCTCTTCTCCTGACAAAGCTGAACTCTTCGTTCAAACTTTCGCCTCCAACTCAACCCTGGACGATTCCGATGCTGTTCCAGCATCTCCCTCTGACTTTATTATATCTAAAATTAAAGTCCAAATATGTTTTTTCTGCCCTATCTGGGCTCAACTCTAGGAAGGCATACGGTCTTGATGGTGTTCCTCCTGTTTTTTTCAAGAACTGTGCTTCTGTGCTGACACCCTGCCTAGGCAAACTCTTTCGTCTTTGTCGTTCATCTGGTACTCTTCCTTCCTGGTGGAAGTTCGCTTTCATTCAGCCTTTCCCAAAGAAGGGTGACCGCTCTCAACCCTCCAACTATTGTTCAACTGCTTTTGATTTCTTGCCTTTCTAAAGTTTTTGAATCTATCCTTAGTTATATCTTTATTTTCTACGAGAATTCTAGAACTTTCCAAATATGTTTTTTCTGCCCTATCTGGGCTCAACTCTAGGAAGGCATACGGTCTTGATGGTGTTCCTCCTGTTGTTTTCAAGAACTGTGCTTCTGTGCTGACACCCTGTCTAGGCAAACTCTTTCGTCTTTGTCTTTCATCTGGTACTCTTCCTTCCTGGTGGAAGTTCGCTTTCATTCAGCCTTTCCCAAAGAAGGGTGACCGCTCTCAACCCTCCAACTATTGTTCAACTGCTTTGATTTCTTGCCTTTCTAAAGTTTTTGAATCTATCCTTAGTTATATCTTTATTTTCTACGAGAATTCTAGAACTTTCCAAATATGTTTTTTTCTGCCCTATCTGGGCTCAACTCTAGGAAGGCATACGGTCTTGATGGTGTTCCTCCTGTTGTTTTCAAGAACTGTGCTTCTGTGCTGACACCCTGTCTAGGCAAACTCTTTCGTCTTTGTCTTTCATCTGGTACTCTTCCTTCCTGGTGGAAGTTCGCTTTCATTCAGCCTTTCCCAAAGAAGGGTGACCGCTCTCAACCCTCCAACTATTGTTCAACTGCTTTGATTTCTTGCCTTTCTAAAGTTTTTGAATCTATCCTTAGTTATATCTTTATTTTCTACAAGAATTCTAGAACTTTCGAATTAATAAGCAAATTAATTCAGATTTGAAGTTTTTGTTTTTTTGCAAGCCTACTATAATAATAATTCATATATTCACTTTTTTCTGACCATCACCCCGATGGAATCTTCATTTGTTTCTTATGTGTTTCTCAGAGCATTAAGAGTTGTTAGCCCTGAATTTTTAGATTTTGAGTTATGCAGTATTTATGAACATTGGTATTAAACTATGTTATCCTACTCCATTTCTAAAAAACTGTTCAAAAATAGCTAGAAAAAGATATAATAGTGTAGTTCACAAGACGTTCGATCATAGAAATGTCCTAAGCCTACCTCACCTTGTAAATTTTAAACACTTTTAAACACATAGTTTTAAAGTATGGGAATATTGTTGAATCTCTTCTAAAGAAAAAAAAAAAATCGCAGATAATGCAGTTGGTTGTGTCTATTCTTTTGGATGTAAACAACATAATTCACTTTATAGTTCAAACGGAAAAAAATTTAGATAGGGGTGGGTAATTATTTCGATCGAATAGCCAATTAAAAAAGTTGGGCTACAATCGTGCGCCAGTTAGCCTTCACAATAATAGAGTTTGTAAATAATTACAGCTTAAAGTAACATTCACCTAGCACACACACACACACACACACATATATATATATATGTGTGTGTGGGATAAATTTCACAATTAAACACGTGAAATGAATGAATGATGGAAAACCACAAGGCAAAGGAAAAATGATTCCAAGGCCTTTCGTGTATTCAGAAGTACACCTCGTCAGGGAATGAAGGGACGAGGTGTACTTCTGAATACAGTACAAGAAAGACCTTGGAATCATTTTTACTTTTCCTTGTGGGTTTGCATCATACATATATATATATATATATATATATATATATATATATATATATATATATATATATATATATATATATATAATAACGGTTTTTAAAATATTTTCAGTTAATGGTTAACAGTGTACATGAAAAAATTACAAAAAAAATATCGTTTAGGATTTTAATTTTAATTATTTATTAAATTTCCATGAAGTATTTTGTTGGGTATGGATTAAATAAATGCACATCGACGTTTTGTCGCACGACAGCTTGGGGTTGTTTTATTAATAATTTCTATTCGACAGCGCGGGCCGAATTAAATCTTGTGAAGAGCCGTATTTTGCCCACTTCTGCTTTAGATGTTATATCGAAAACTATAAATATGCTTGTAGGACCACGAATTATTATAATGCATCGT
This sequence comes from Bathynomus jamesi, assembly GCA_023014485.1. Lineage (NCBI taxonomy): Eukaryota > Metazoa > Arthropoda > Malacostraca > Isopoda > Cirolanidae > Bathynomus > Bathynomus jamesi. The sequence continues at coordinate 114,099 of JAJOZX010002492.1, forward strand.
TTAACCGTAAGTTAACCGTAAGTTGATTACAGCATCAATTAGGAAATTTCTAAAATTCTAAAAAAAAAAAAAGAAAATAAACAACTGAAAGGAATATTGCGTAAAATGTATCTTCATATACTTTGTAAATAATTTCAGTAGTATTTTGGGAACTTGTAAAATGGATCATAGCTATTAAAATACCTTTTTTCCTTAATCCATACTGTATCATTTTTATCATCGATTTCATTTGTCGAGATAATGGACTGCCACCTAAAGGAACTGGGACGCAGTGTATCTTCATAGGTCGCGTGACAAAGGGGTCTTACAGCTTTATGCAAGATCCGAGTCATAGACTCACCAAAGAAAACCCAGAGAATTCTTCAATCGCTCAAATGGAACCTAGGACCTCCATATTAACATCCCGTCGATCGACCACTAGGCTATCCTTTGGTGCAAATTGCACCTACACACACACACACACACACACACACACACACACACACACACACACATATATATATATATATATATATATATATATATATATATTATACTGTGTTGTTTGCAGTTAAAATGTAATATATATATATATATAAAATGTGTGCGTGCTTGCATGCGTGCGTGCAAATACAACGAAAAAAATGTCTCGAAATTCTGAATAAAATATTTAGTAAAAATAACAACCATTTCTTGTCTGACTTGTGAATAAAAACATTTAAATCTGTATCAAGATCATTCAGAAGGTTTTCAATACATTTTTTTGCTAAATTTATAAGCCGAGTTTAGGATGTCGTACTTTATATTAATCGTTGCTATTTAATACTTTGTCAGTATTAATAACATAATAAGTTACTTCATTTATGCAAGACAGGTTAAGCTTATTAGGCTACGCTAATTATTTTGTTATTTCATAGCATCACCGTTTAGATTTTTGCGGCGCCATCATGGATACAGGGCTGCCACATTGAGTAAAAGTCGCAAATTGGGCTACTTTTAAACTTGTCGTGCCACTTAAAATCAAATTTTGCGACTTGTGACCTGTGGGTTACTTTCAACCTTCCTAACGTGAATTTTATGTTTTTGCTACCTATAACTTGTGTAAATACAAAAAGACTAGAACACCTGAAGTTCAGGGCCCCCTGCCTTCGTTAGTTATCCTTATAAGGCTAACTAACGAAAATATCACGACTTAACCTAACCAATCGTCAAGGGTGTACAGTTGACCTAATGATTGGTTAGGTTAAGTCGTGATATTTTCGTTAGTTAGCTTTATAAGGCTAACTAACGAAGGTTGGGGCCCCTGATCTTCAGGTGATCCAAAGACTAGAACAGACATTAAATATAATCATAAAATAAATATAATCATGAAATAAAGATGACATAGATATCTTAGTTGAGACAGGAGTTCAACCGGAGATTCATCGGAGTTGAGATTAGGTTTAAGTTTTAAGATCAATAATGATTCCATGATTTTAAGTTTAAGGTCAGCGTTGCTACTAAAAACTAAAATTTGCTATTAAAGTTGCTATTAAAATTTGACTGCGAAATCGTATGATCGTTATTATGTGCGTAATTACGTACATAAAAGTTGGTTTGGTTTGCTGAGAGGTTGCTTTGTATGAACTGACTTTCTAAAGTGTTCGAAAATACCAGATTTGAGGGGTCTTATATAAACTACGGAGGATCTAAAGAGTGTAAGAACAGTATCTTTATGAATTTAAAGAAATGAAGAACTGATCTGGTCGGAGCGAGAATAACTTTGATACGGAATTGAGGCTAGAATTCTTAAAGTACCGGGTGTCTCAAAATAGATGGAACCCATTGACATGATAATAATTTATTACTCAGAAAATAAACTCCAAAAAAGATTACATTTCCTGGAAGCTGATATGATAACAATTAAAAACTGAAGATTTGAGGTCTCTAGATCAAAGGATACATTTATTAGAGCACATGTTCCAAATGACCGCCGTTGCGCTGCAGACACACTTGAAGCCGACGAGCGAAGTTGTCAATCACCCTGACACCCTGCACAGAGTGCAAGGGCCTCTGAAGCACCTCGTCTGGGGCTTGTGTACCCCAGAGCACATTGTTCTTGCTATTGACATACCCACTGAGCAAGAAGTGTGCTTCGTCGCTGAACCAAACATCATCAAGAAAGTCAGGATCCTCTTCGATCTTGTTCTCGAACCACCGGCACATCACAACACGTTTTGCCATGTCAGCTGGTGTGAGTTTATGCTTGATCTGGATCCTGTATGGGTACAGCTGAAGATCCTTGATCAAGATTCTTTGCACTGACGCACGTGAAAGACCCAGATCTTGGCAACGTCTTCGGATTGACTTTTTCGGACTCCTTCCGACAGAATCTCTCACCGCATTCACATTGTCAGGAGATCTTGCAGTCACCTTCCTGCCAGATCTGGGTGTTTCTGCTTTCTTGTTGAGATTGTTTACTGATCCTGTGGCTTGAAATTGTGTGCCCAACGATAAATTTGGCTTTTCTGGGGATAATTGTTGAAGTTGAACTTCCTGCGAAATTTCGCTTGCACAGTTTTGAATGATTTCGTCTCCAAATAAGTAGTGACGCAAATTTTTTTTCCTCCTTTGTCCAAGGCATTTTGATTGATAATTATTAGTTGTTATCGTCTCCTCTCTTCAAATCTGAGAAAATAGAACGAGAACATTAATATTGGCAGAATTATTAGCAGTGACATGGGTTGCATGTATATTGAGACACCCTGTAATTTCGGAAGTTTGTTTCTTATATTGAAACTTAAAGTTCCTATGTAGGACAAAGTAAAGAATAAGATGTAGGGTGGCCAGACGTCCGGCTTTTGGCGGACAGTCCTCCTTTTGAGCACTCTGTCCTTAGGGTGGCCATTTCCAAATTTCCAAAAAGGAGGACACTGCGTATGTGGCCGTACATTAACATATATATAAAATATATATATATGTTAACGTACGGTCACATACGCAGTGTCCTCCTTTTTAAATGGCCACCCTAATAAGATGTCTGTAGGGACTGTAATTACGTCCCTAGTTGTGGAGTTAAACTGTTTAAAGTCCTACCAATTGTAGTTCCCACCAGTCTCCTGTTCAAACCATTCGTAGTAAGAAGCTGTTTTTAAATTCCAATTGATCATGAAGGTTAAGGAAATCAGATTAGATGTTAAAAGCTCGATAAGTCAATTTTAAGATTAAATTTCGCTTGAAATTCAAGGGGATAAAAGACAAGAAATTGGTGGTGAGGTCAGTGAAAGTGGGTTTGCGATAAACCAAAGTTTCAAAAGCGTACCGAGTTTATATATATATATCTGGTGGTGTAATGGTTAGCATCGCTGACTACAAATCCATCGGTCCCGAGTTCGATTCCTGATGACGGCAGGCGGCGCGCAGCTAACACAACTTTAAATCCTTCCACAAAATAAAAATTGGTTGGTAGATAAATGGGTACCCTGGGTAGTCTAGTGGTTAAGACGCTAGGCTGCTGATCGAGAGGTCGTGAGATCGAGTCTTGTAAGGACTTTGTAATTTCTGACTGCCCGTCTTGGGTCGTGGTTCGGATTCCACGTTAAGCTGTAGGTCTAAGGTTCGGCAGCAAGAATGACATTCGACAAAATAAAGAATTCTGGCGGAAGCAAAACGAAGGTTACCAAGGTAGCATATATATATTATATATATATATATATATATATATATATTGTGTGTGTGTGTGTGTGTGTGTGTGTGTGTGTATATGTAAAAATGGACAATGAATAATCAATATTCATTTTTACATAAGAACCAAAATCGCTTAACGCGAGTTTGGATAATAATTTTACTTGTAGCTTCCTATTTTTTTGTTCGTGTCACAACCCTACGATCTACCATATCTATGGTTTAGTCGTATCCATTTTCCATTTGTTATAGAAGTTATTATAATTAATTATGATTGTCTTGCATCTCACCCTCGACCCTAGATTATACATACATTGCATATAAGAGGATTGGAAACCGTAGTTGTGCTTCTTAGTCCTTGATACCCACTCTGTCTTTAATTCGTTTCTTTTAGGTCCTCCCAAATAATGACTTACAGTTATACTGTACGTATGACATAATGTGAATAACTATGACGTCATAAAGTAACTTAATTCTCTTCACGTTTTCCATACCTTGAACACTGAATCACGTGTTTAGTATTTGGACATCTTCCGTATTGAATGTATGGTAAATTCCTTAATAATAATAATAATAATAATAATAATAATAATAATAATAAAAAGAAAAAAAAAACTTCATTCTCTATATATCATTATTTATGTTGTTTCCTACCTATTGTCTACTGATACCTATCAACCTATCAGTCCATATTTTACGCGTCTCTATATTACGCACACAACCTATTGTATTACGTACATGTGCGTTCACCCCTCACAAGACATTCATTAGGCTTACAGTAGTTGAGTGGTCGAATTCGCGAATCACAGCAGAATTGAACGTTTCTAAGATAAACAACATCTTTCGCTCTGATCCAAAATTCATAACATATTATAATGTAATATAACATATTATGTTGTATATAAATTATCTTGTCATGTCTCATGTACTTATGTTGTACTAATAACCATATATATAATAACCATATATAATAACCATATATAATCTAACCATATAATCTGACCATATAATCTAACCATATAATCTAACCATATAATCTAACCATATAATCTAACCATATAATATAACCATATAATATAACCATATATATATATATAAACACTGTAAGAATGGTAACGACGTAATGTACTTCAATGAAACTATAATTAAATGTAATGATTTAATTTATAATGTAAGAATGTACTTTAATAGAACTGTAAGGGACAATCATAAGCGAATGGGAAGTAATCCATAATCGAAATCATAATTGTAATAAACCCAAACAAAAATGTACTCAGTCGTGTACTTCAATTGTACTTGTGTACGACTATGAAATGATATCGCCTTCAGAAATGAAGAGTCGGCAAAAAAAAAAAAGATTAGTTTTTATTTTTATTTATTTTTTTAAAATCTTTATTGGAATCTTTCAAACATCTGATCGTGTTTAAAAGGGGGGAAACTTAACCTCCAACTGCCGTTCCCCAACATTCAGGCTTATATATTATACATGTATTTGTAAAATGGAGAACACTTCATTACGGCTCTCTGCTTAGGTCACTGTTAGGAGACTCCCCTTGTTAGCAGCCTCGCTGCGGGGAGGGGGCAGAGGCCCCTTGCCCCCTTAATATTTTTAGATTCCGGCCTGAGCTATGGTCGAAAGAGGTCGAACCTCTACCCCTGTAAATTCAGAGCAGTACCTGTATATTTTTAAGAAGTAAATCACAGCAAGCGAAACTTTTTATTTTCCCCCTCGAGTTGGGCTATCTTCAGAGGAATTTAGTCAGTAAAGTAGAAGTATCAGAGTATTATTGAAAGAAAAGAATTAACAGAGTGTCGACCCCATAAAGCGAGAGAAAAGAATTAGAAAGTTATAGAAGAAAAGTATATAGAAGAAATATCCGTTGGTTGCCTCCGTAACTAGAACCCCCGTCGATCCGAACCAACCCAGGGCCATAGACGGAGGGGTTAACAGACTGGCGACCCTATAGCCAGGATAAACACATAGAAGAAGGAAGATAACAAGACTGGACCCTTTACCAGGATCTTAACAGATTTTAAGAAGAAGAAGATTACTTTAAGAGAAGATTACTTTAAGAAGAAGATTACTTTAAGAAGAAGATTACTTTAAGAAGAAGATTACTTTAAGAAGAGGCCACTCTTTGGCCAAGATAGAAATTACCCTGCATCAGGATAAAACCAGTTGACCGGCGTGTCACGACTTCTAGTTCGTAACATCCACCCTTGAAACGGTGTCACGACTCCAAGTTCTCCACGCCTAGTTTTCATCCAAGAAGAAGTAGCCAGCAAGACGTCTTCAGGACACGTCTCTGAGGATTTTGCCAGTAGAACTTTTGTTAAGTACATTTTGTTTTTTTAAGTAATTTATAAACACTTGAAAAGTCAGTATTATTAACAGTTAATATTTAGTATTGAGTCAGAATTTACAAGAAACACAGTGAACATTTCAGACACCAGTGATACATTTTTTTTTAATGTAACAAGTTAAATGTAAGAGAAATTAAATGTAAGAGAAGTTAAATGTAAGAGAAGTTAATTGTAACAGAGAGTTAATTTCAAAGAGAGTTAATTTCAAAGAGAGTTAATTTCAAAGAGAGTTAATTTCAAAGAGAGTTAATTTCAAAGAGAGTTAATTTCAAAGAGAGAGAATTTCAAAAAGAGTTAATTTCAGTTATTTTCACTGTTATATTCAGTATAGAATAATTTTATTTTATGTACCAAACATAATAGTACAGTACCTTCGCGTACATTAGAGTGAAATGTTGTTTACATTTTTTTATTTTTGTTTACAATTTTTTTCAATTTATTGAATTGAATTGACTTGCAAATTAAGAGAGAGAGTGTTTATAGAGAGTTTATAGATTTAGAGAGATATTTGAAGTCAGTTTTAGTTGCAAATAAGTTGCAAGTCAGTTTTTAAGTCAGTTTTCGTTGCAAATAAGTTGCAAGTCAGTTTTCGTTGCAAATAAGTTGCAAGTCAGTTTTGAAGTCAGTTTTAGTTGCAAAGAAGTTGCAAGTCAGTTTTGAAGTCAGTTTTAGTTGCAAAGAAGTTGCAAGTCAGTTTTGAAGTCAGTTTTGAAGTCAGTTTTAGTTGCAAAGAAGTTGCAAGTCAGTTTTGAAGTCAGTTTTAGTTGCAAAGAAGTTGCAAGTCAGTTTTGAAGTCAGTTTTAGTTGCAAAGAAGTTGCAAGTCAGTTTTGAAGTAAGTTTTAGTTGCAAAGAAGTTGCAAGTCAGTTTTGAAGTCAGTTTTAGTTGCAAAGAAGTTGCAAGTCAGTTTTGAAGTCAGTTTTAGTTGCAAAGAAGTTGCAAGTCAGTTTTGAAGTCAGTTTTGAAGTCAGTTTTAGTTGCAAAGAAGTTGCAAGTCAGTTTTGAAGTCAGTTTTAGTTGCAAAGAAGTTGAAAGTCAGTTTTGAAGTCAGTTTTAGTTGCAAAGAAGTTGCAAGTCAGTTTTGAAGTCAGTTTTAGTTGCAAAGAAGTTGCAAGTCAGTTTTGAAGTCAGTTTTAGTTGCGAAGAAGTTGCAAGTCAGTTTTGAAGTCAGTTTTAGTTGCAAATAAGTTGCAAGTCAGTTTTGAAGTCAGTTTTGAAGTCAGTTTTAGTTGCAAATAAGTTGCAAGTCAGTTTTGAAGTCAGTTTTAGTTGCAAAGAAGTTGCAAGTCAGTTTTGAAGTCAGTTTTAGTTGCAAAGAAGTTGCAAGTCGGTTTTGAGGTCAGTTTTAGTTGCAAAGAAGTTGCAAGTCAGTTTTAAAGTCAGTTTTGAAGTCAGTTTTAGTTGCAAAGAAGTTGCAAGTCAGTTTTGAAGTCAGTTTTAGTTGCAAAGAAGTTGCAAGTCAGTTTTGAAGTCAGTTTTAGTTGCAAAGAAGTTGCAAGTCAGTTTTGAAGTCAGTTTTAGTTGCAAAGAAGTTGCAAGTCAGTTTTAGTTGCAAAGAAGTTGCAAGTCAGTTTTGAAGTCAGTTTTAGTTGCAAATAAGTTGCAAGTCAGTTTTGAAGTCAGTTTTGAAGTCAGTTTTAGTTGCAAATAAGTTGCAAGTCAGTTTTGAAGTCAGTTTTGAAGTCAGTTTTAGTTGCAAATAAGTTGCAAGTCAGTTTTCGTTGCAAATAAGTTGCAAATAAGTTTTGAAGTCAGAAGGTTGCGCCAAGATGGACAACCGCCCCCAGAGATTTATAGAAATACTTGACAAGAGGTCAAGTCAGAAGGTTGCGCCAAGATGGACAACCGCCCCCAGAGATTTATAGAAATACTTGGCAAGAGGTCAAGTCAGAAGGTTGCGCCAAGATGGACAACCGCCCCCAGAGATTTATAGAAATACTTGACAAGAGGTCAAGTCAGAAGGTTGCGCCAAGATGGACAACCGCCCCCAGAGATTTATAGAAATACTTGACAAGAGGTCAAGTCAGAAGGTTGCGCCAAGATGGACAACCGCCCCAGAGATTATAGAAATACTTGGCAAGAGGTCAAGTCAGAAGGTTGCGCCAAGATGGACAACCGCCCCAGAGATTATAGAAATACTTGGCAGAGGTCAAGTCAGAAGGTTGCGCCAAGAGGACAACCGCCCCAGATTTGAAGACAGAGGTCAAGTCAGTTGAAGAAGCCAGTTAAGAAGTCAGTTTTGAAGAAGCCAGTTTTGAAGAAGCCAGTTTTGAAGAAGCCAGTTTTGAAGAAGCCAGTTTTGAAGCAGTTAGTTTTGAAGCAGTTAGTTTTGAAGCAGTTAGTTTTGAAGCAGTTAGTTTTGAAGCAGTTAGTTTTGAAGAAGTTAGTTTTTAAGAAGTCAGTTTTTAAGTCCCAAGTCATTTCAATGCAGTCAATTGAATTCAACTTTTTCTTTGTAAGTTAAGAGAATTTAATTTAAGAAAATGTAATTTAAGAATTTAATTCAACCTTTTTTTTGTGTTGTAAAGAGAATTTAATTCAACCTGAATTGACCGGGTTGCGTCTTTAGTTAACCTTTCTTTGTTTTGTTGTAAGAAGGAAATGGACCGATTTGTCTTTTCTTTTTCATGCCATTGTTGCGTATAAAAATATATAGGTAAAATGACATATTTTATTGTTGGCAACCAAAACCGTTTTTACAAATGTTGGTAACGAGTTTTATAATTATTGCGATTATATGATGACAGAAATAGTGTAATAATTAATCGATCATGTACCTAATTTATCTTGCTCTGTATGGTCGGGAAATTTACCCGTAGGACCGCACATACCCTAAATTTCAGTTGTGTTTATTCTTTTTTGTCATTTAATTTTAATAAAACTTCTACACAATAAAACATGTATTTATCATATGCAAACAAGTTTTCAGACTAAAATATCAAATAATTCAGTCTATCAACATTTAACGAAAGAGTATAATTTTTCTACTTAACATGCAAAAATTATTAAACCTTTTTAATATTTTTTTTAGTATATAAAAATAATTTTTAATGTAAAATTTACCTGAAATTATTAAAAGAAAAGATTGTTCGAAATGCTTTCCTTCCATTTCAATAACACTTTTATTCTTGGCCGAAACTCATCTAAGGTTCGATTTACTTTTATTTTTAAGAATATTATAAAATTAGTTTAGCTCATTAAAATGCATAAATTGAGTTTATATTTTTAATTTGTATTCTTAATTTTCTTAATTCAATTATCGTACCGATACTTCTGGTTAATGTTAATGGTTATATAGTTCATATATAGCTAGGAATGTTACTAGTCGAATTTAATTCCATCTTCAAAATTCAATTTTTAAACCGTGAGATTTACTTTCATCAATTGTAAGTCCTCTAAGTACATTTCTTTTTATTACCTTAATACGTGTAACTGATTTAATTAAATACTTAAATACTACCTTGAACTTAAAGGATTTTATGATAATAATAATAATAACAACAATAATTGACTCAAAAGATTTTATAACCCTAAACCCATCTTAAATTATTATACATTATTTTTAAACTTTGTTAATTCAAAAACCTCCCAAATCCCTACACATACACACGCATGTATGCGCACTATATATATATATATATATATATATATATATATATATATATATATATATATATACAAACCTTATGCTAAAATCATTGGATGTCACAATAAACTATTTCATAGCGTGTAAGTGCTAACTATGCTATTTATATAGTCCTACGCATTTTTGCTTACTATATATAAATTTTTGCTCAGGCGTTTATTCAGTTAATTTAAAAATCCTCTCAGCTAATCTGTCCCTCAAAATTATAAGATACACACTTTGTATCTAATACACACACATACACACTAGACCACAGGTCTATACATCATCCATTACGTAATTCGATTTTTTACCTACAATAGTCAATAAAATTAGTTATAGACTGCACGATCAGGGTAACTTTGGAAAATAATTTATATTTTTCCCTTTTACCTACTATTCAGTATGTATGTAATTTTCCCCACAGAATTTTTTTTTTAAATTAACAATATCATTCTTTGCCTAACTTAATTGTTTGTCCAAATTAATGTATTAATCCTTTTATTCTGTTTGCATAAATTAAAATATTAATCTTTGAATTTTTTATATTTTATAAGCAAGTGTCATTTTAAAGATTTGATTACTCTCCATTGTACGCAACCACCGAACTCACTTGTTCTGTATAAAAATTTGTAATGTAAAGAAAAATTCGTCATCTAACTTGTAGTAGTTAGGATGTTATTTTCTCATTTGTATTGTATTAATGGTACCCTACTAGATTATTGTATAAATATCATTTTTAAAAGGGGAGAGCAATGTAAAAATGGACAATGAATAATCAATATTCATTTTTACATAAGAACCAAAATCGCTTAACGCGAGTTTGGATAATAATTTTACTTGTAGCTTCCTATTTTTTTGTTCGTGTCACAACCCTACGATCTACCATATCTATGGTTTAGTCGTATCCATTTTCCATTTGTTATAGAAGTTATTATAATTAATTATGATTGTCTTGCATCTCACCCTCGACCCTAGATTATACATACGCATTGCATATAAGAGGATTGGAACCCGTAGTTGTGCTTCTTAGTCCTTGATACCCACTCTGTCTTTAATTCGTTTCTTTTAGGTCCTCCCAAATAATGACTTACAGTTATACTGTACGTATGACATAATGTGAATAACTATGACGTCATAAAGTAACTTAATTCTCTTCACGTTTTCCATACCTTGAACACTGAATCACGTGTTTAGTATTTGGACATCTTCCGTATTGAATGTATGGTAAATTCCTTAATAATAATAAATAATAAATAATAATAATAATAATAATAAAAAGAAAAAAAATTCATTCTCTATATATCATTATTTATGTTGTTTCCTACCTATTGTCTACTGATACCTATCAACCTATCAGTCCATATTTTACGCGCGTCTCTATATTACGCACACAACCTATTGTATTACGTACATGTGCGTTCACCCCTCACAAGACATTCATTAGGCTTACAGTAGTTGAGTGGTCGAATTCGCGAATCACAGCAGAATTGAACGTTTCTAAGATAAACAACATCTTTCGCTCTGATCCAAAATTCATAACATATTATAATGTAATATAACATATTATGTTGTATATAAATTATCTTGTCATGTCTCATGTACTTGTGTTGTACTAATAACCATATATATAATAACCATATATAATAACCATATATAATCTAACCATATAATCTGACCATATAATCTGACCATATAATCTAACCATATAATCTAACCATATAATCTAACCATATAATCTAACCATATAATATAACCATATATATAACCATATATATATATATATAAACACTGTAAAATGGTAACGACGTAATGTACTTCAATGAAACTATAATTAAATGTAATGATTTAATTTATAATGTAAGAATGTACTTTAATAGAACTGTAAGGGACAATCATAAGCGAATGGGAAGTAATCCATAATCGAAATCATAATTGTAATAAACCCAAACAAAAATGTACTCAGTCGTGTACTTCAATTGTACTTGTGTACGACTATGAAATGATATCGCCTTCAGAAATGAAGAGTCGGCAAAAAAAAATAAGATTAGTTTTTATTTTTATTTATTTTTTTAAATCTTTATTGGAATCTTTCAAACATCTGATCGTGTTTAAAAGGGGGGAAACTTAACCTCCAACTGCCGTTCCCCAACATTCAGGCTTATATATTATACATGTATTTGTAAAATGAAGGACACTTCATTACGGCTCTCTGCTTTGGTCACTGCTAAGAGACTCCCCTTGTTAGCAGCCTCGCTGCGGGAGGGGGCAGAGGCCCCTTGCCCCTTAATATTTTTAGATTCCGGCCTGAGCTATGGTCGAAAGAGGTCGAACCTCTACCCCTGTAAATTCAGAGCAGTACCTGTATATTTTTAAGAAGTAAATCACAGCAAGCGAAACTTTTTATTTTCCCCCTCGAGTTGGGCTATCTTCAGAGGAATTTAGTCAGTAAAGTAGAAGTATCAGAGTATTATTGAAAGAAAAGAATTAACAGAGTGTCGACCCCATAAAGCGAGAGAAAAGAATTAGAAAGTTATAGAAGAAAAGTATATAGAAGAAATATCCGTTGCTTGCCTCCGTAACTAGAACCCCCGTCGATCCGAACCAACCCAGGGCCATAGACGGAGGGGTTAACATATATATATATATATATATATATATATATATATATATGTGTGTGTGTGTGGTTGTGTGTGTATACTGGATATGGAGACGATCACTACACACGGAAGAAATATCGGGCATCCTGAAGAGCGCGAACATAGTCCCAATATATAAAGGCGATCGATCCGAGGCCAAAAACTATAGGCCAGTGTCGCTTACATCTCATCTCACTGAAATATTTGAAAGAATAGTTAGACATAAAATCTATGACTTTTTGGAAACTCAGAAAAAATTCAATGATAACCAACATGGGTTTCGGTCAGGCAGATCATGCCTGTGGAACACTACAACAACATTATTGATGCACTTGAAAGTAATGAAAACTATGATGTACTATACACAGACTTTGCTAAAGCGTTCGACAAGTGTGACCATGGAATCATAATACATAAACTGAAATATATGGGAATAACAGGAAAAGTAGGGAAATGGATATATAATTTCCTTAGTGAGCGGTGGCAAGTCGTTACAGTACAAGGGGTGTCTTCATCGGAATCAGAGGTCCTCAGCTCAGTACCACAAGGAACAGTATTAGCTCCACTATTCTTCATAATCATGCTAACTGACATAGATGAGGACGTTACCAGAGACAGCACAGTAACATCCTTCGCCGATGACACAAAGATCAGTAGAAAAATAAGAAACCCAGAAGATGTAGGATCTCTACAAACCGACATAAACAGAATCTACAAGTGGACGGAAGACAACAATATGAAGTTTAACACCGAGAAATTTCAGCTATTATCGTACGGAAAAAGAGAAGACCTAAAATCCATGGAATATTATACCCCAAATGGACAGGAAATTCAGAGAAATTCTAGAGCAAAAGATTTAGGGGTTGTAAAGACAGATGATGCGAAATTTGAAGCACAAAATAAGATAGCAGTAAACAGAGCAAAGAGAATAACTGGGCAGATATTGAGAACCTTTAAACGAAGGGATAGGAATGTAATGATTCCTCTACTGAAAACCCTGCTCGGTCCTATCATCCCCATATAAAAAAGAAGACATTAGACAGCTGGAAGGGAACACACACACACACACACACACACACACACACACACACACTTTGCAGACTTACTTATCAACCAATACAGTATGCATTAAACTGTAGAATTTTATTTCTACTTCTGTTACAGTCACGGTAAATAATTAAGCAGCTTACATTCTAAAAGAATTTAGACATTTTGATATGCAAATGAAATATCAACTCAGCATTTCAATAAAAGATTAAAACTGATGAGTTTGAGATGTACGTGTAATCAGGTCATATAATGGTCATATGTGGTCAGCCCAGCCATAAATTAAGAACATCATTTGCATTAATCAAATGATGTGGCTATATATTGATTGCAGCATTAATTAAGTTTGGTTGGTCGGTGTAGGTAATTCATTGAATATATTTCTTCCACCGATTTAGACATGATTGTTCAGGTTTACTTTAGTGGCCTACTAAATGTGCAACTATGGGTAGCACCTTTGACAAGTGTGCCCGTGACATCAGATTTCATTTAAAAGTTTAGTGTACAGGGTGTCCCATAAGTCCGGCATCATAGGAAAAATAATAAAAAAAGGCAAAACAAAAGCTTTTATTTACAGAACGTGCTCAATATGTCCACCATTGTTTTCAATACACAAATTCAGACGTGATACCCAGTCAGCAAGCACGCGGTGAATGATGTCAGGAGTAATGGTGTTACATGCCCCAATAATGCGCTGCCGCAAATGTTCAACACTCCTAATTTTCTCTGCGTATACCAGCGCTTTCAAGTGGCTCCAGAGATAAAAATCTAGTGGCGTGAGATCCGGGCTTCTAGCTGGCCATTCCACAGGCCCTCGACGTCCTATCCAATGACCAGGGAATTGTTGGTACAGGTATTCCCTTATTTGGGAATACTTGGGAATGTCTCCTATTATGCCGGACTTATGGGACACCCTGTATATTGATGCCGTTTCGACAATTGTTATTATTATTAATACTAATTTTTTTAAAGTCAGAATTTTGCAGTTACGAGTGAAATTTTTATAAAATTTTCGTTGTTGCTTATATTTTTAACTAAATTGATCTAAATTCGAATTTCTTTTTTCCGTAAACGCAAAAGACGTTGTTTATCAAGCTACTTTAAGCGTTGTCCTCCGACTATATAATGAATGTTTTCAAGAAAAGAACGTGGGCCCCTACAATTATTGATTCGCAAGAGATTTATTCATTCCTCATGTAAAGGTTTGCAGACATTGTATTTTGGATTAATTGTTTAAACACAATTCAGAAACTATCCTAATGAACCAACGTTCGCAAAATCAACTAAATTATATGGGCATGAATTTGGCATGGAGTTGAATAATAGACTGTACTTTAGTTCATAGATACACTTCAAAATCTTGTGTAACTTCCTCGGTCATCATTATTGTATATCTTTAACTTGGTCATTATTATTGTATATTTTAACTTGGTCATCATTATTGTATATTTTAACTTGGTCATCATTATTGTATATTTTAACTTGGTCATCATTATTGTACATGTTTAACTTCCTTGTTATCATTATTGTATATTTTTAACTTCCTTGGTCATCGTTATTGTATATTTTTAACTTCCTTGGTCATCGTTATTGTATATTTTTAACTTCCTTGGTCATCGTTATTGTATATTTTTAACTTCCTTGGTCATCGTTATTGTATATTTTTAACTTCCTTGGTCATCGTTATTGTATATTTTTAACTTCCTTGGTCATCATTATTGTATATTTTTAACTTCCTTGGTCATCAGTTAGTACAAATCCTCTCGGCAGATTTCACGGGGTTGATAATGTTTATTCTTATTCTTCTTCTTGGAAGATTGACATTAATTTGTTTAATAAGTCATTTTGCCAATAAAAATTAAACCTGAGCTCTTTGATATGCTCTCCTGCTAAATTAGCGTTCCTATAAGGATTTTTTTTTCTGAAGATTGTAAATTGGAATTGAGTGATAACTCGGTATGAATAAGTATTTCTTTTTTGAAGAACCCTGTGAACACAGCCGAAGCATTCTTTGAGGGAAGAAAAAAATAGGATTATCTGAAGATCAGGGCCCTCAGCCTTCGTTAGTTAACCTTATAAGGCTAACTAACGAGAATATCACGAATTAACCTGATCAACCGTTAGGTCAATTGTATGCCCTTAACGATTGGTTGGGTTAAGTCTTGATATTTTCATTAGTTAGCCTTATAAAGCTAACTAAAGAAGGCTGGGGGCCCTGATTTTCAGGTGATCCAAAAAATAAGTGGACTCGAACTCACTCTTCAACCTTTCATCATTGGCGTTGGAAGAACCTTGTATTCCATGCAGTATTGCTTAATATTCTTTAACGGCTGTTTTTATTAATTTAAATCTTTCATTGAAGTAGTCAATATTCTACTTAAAATGGTTAGTGTCCTATCCAAAATCTCGTTTGATGTGAACATTGGAGCTATTGAAGAATAGGCACCTCAGCCTTCTTTAGTTAGGCTTATAAGGCTAACTAACGAAAATATCTCGACCTAACCTAACCATTCGTTAGGTTAACTGTACGCCCTTGACGATTGGTTAGGTTAGGTCATGATATTTTCGTTAGTTAGCCTTATAAAGCTAACTAAAGAAGGCTGGGGTCCCTATTCTTCAATAGCTCCTGAACATTTATCCAGAAAGTCAACCAACTTTTCAACCCTTCTGTCCGATTTAGATCTCTGCATTCATTTGTTTTTTCACTCGTTCCAAATTTCATTGAAAATAAATTGAATCTTGTGAAGCAACACGAACTCTGTTTTTCCCCTTAAATTTTAATTTTGTGGTTTGTTTATTTCTACTCTTTTCTAGTGTTATCTTTTATCCAGAAAGGTGCCTATAAACTTGTAATTTGGTACCATTTAAAATCACGCATTTCAAAATCTCCGGTTTGGTTCCAACCTATACATTCTTGTTTCCTTTCCTATTGCTATTAAATTGCATTCCAAACGCAATTTCATTGCATGGTATTTAATTTTATTTTGACTTCAACCGGTTTTTAACGTTTGAACTGCAAAGTTGATTGTATGTAATGAATTCATACTTTTGTAATGGGAAATTGTACATCGTTTATGAAATGTTTTTCTATTAATAAAATGCACCATAAAGTAGTGAGTATTTTTATCCAATACATTTGATATAAATGTAAATCCTCTAAAAGTAAATGGTAAATAATTAAGAAATAATTAATTTTCCAGGAGAAAATAAACACTAGTTAACAAATTAAGTTTAACCTCATCAAACTGTTATCAAACACTACAGATACAAATGCAATCCAGACAAATAAGTGCTGAAATAAATTTACTACAATTATTTAACAGAAACTAGATTGCTTTATTTCAACTGCAATGAATGAATATTGAATATATATATAATTATATATATATATATATATATATATATATATATATATTATATATATATATATATATATATACAGTATGTATATATATTCTGTTTAAATAAGAGGTAATTTTTAATTTTATGAGGTTTAAGAATAGCAATAACAAAAGTTTAAAGTTAGCAAAAGAGGTATTTACTTAAAGATGAAATGATTAGTTTTTCTAAACACAAAAACAACAAGAATTTGCGATTAACATACACGATCAAAGTCAAGAATTCTTGTTAGAAAGTGTAAAATATTATTAAATTTTCCTATACATTTTTTTGGTGCATAAATGCATAAATGCTCTTGTCTGCAAATTCAAAGTTTATTCCTCACAAGGATTCGAACCCGGGCCCTCTGAATCGGAGATACGGATGCTGACCATTCGACTAGAACAGGATGAAAGTTAATAACAACCCGGCGACATTTCATCACCTAAGGGAAACGCCAGCGTTTTCACGTTAATGATACTCTAGTGCTTTCCAGGTAGATATGAAATTAAATGGTTTCTCTTGGTTCAAGTGCACGATGTTAATGTAAAAATACCTCTGGCTGTGAAAACGCCGAATGTTTCCTTCGGGTGATGAAATGTCGCCAGATTAACTTTCATCCTGTCGTATATATTTCGTATACACTGTATGTCGTATATATATATAAACTTTGATTGCATTTACCGCAACAATATAATATCACTCAAACCCGCAAGAAAAAAATTATAAAACAGTGTTTAATAAAGCTTAAAAAAGCCTTTTCAAACAGTTTTTGAATTTTTTCCTTGCGGATTTGAGTGATAATATATATATATATATTATATATAATATATATATATATATATATATATATACACAAACTCAGAATGGTTCCCTGAGAACATTATATGTTAAACACAGACCGTGCGAGAGACCCGTTGCCCACGTCGGGCTAAAATCATGAAAAAGGAAAAAAACTATGGTATTTGTCATTTACCATTACTTATTCGGACTATAGTGGATTTAATTTTCCCAGAAGAGTTCCTTGTTCCATGCACGGTCTGTGTTTAACATATAATGTTCTCAGGGAACCATTCTGAGTTTGTGTATACTAAACGGACGTGTTTCGTGCCTTGAAAAGTGGACGCTCAATGTCCCGGTTGAGGTTTAAGTTTTGGTTTTTTTTGGCTAAAAATACAATAGTTACCCCCTTTTTCTTTGATTTATTCAACACGACGTGAATGCAACGAGTCTTTTACTTATATAGAGGTTCTGAGTGTAGGGATCTAGGCTTGCTTTAAACCCTAGATCCACGTCCCAAAGCTGGATCCTGTCTGCTTTGCAGATAGCTGGTGAGGGAAGCTATATTTATGGGATCTCTTTGCGAGAGACCCGTTGCCCACGTCGGGCTAAAATCATGAAAAAGGAAAAAAACTATGGTATTTGTCATTTACCATTACTTATTCGGACTATAGTGGATTTAATTTTCCCAGAAGAGTTCCTTGTTCCATGCACGGTCTGTGTTTAACATATAATGTTCTCAGGGAACCATTCTGAGTTTGTGTATACTAAACGGACGTGTTTCGTGCCTTGAAAAGTGGACGCTCAATGTCCCGGTTGAGGTTTAAGTTTTGGTTTTTTTTGGCTAAAAATACAATAGTTACCCCCTTTTTCTTTGATTTATTCAACACGACGTGAATGCAACGAGTCTTTTACTTATATAGAGGTTCTGAGTGTAGGGATCTAGGCTTGCTTTAAACCCTAGATCCACGTCCCAAAGCTGGATCCTGTCTGCTTTGCAGATAGCTGGTGAGGGAAGCTATATTTATGGGATCTCTTTGCGAGAGACCCGTTGCCCACGTCGGGCTAAAATCATGAAAAAGGAAAAAAACTATGGTATTTGTCATTTACCATTACTTATTCGGACTATAGTGGATTTAATTTTCCCAGAAGAGTTCCTTGTTCCATGCACGGTCTGTGTTTAACATATAATGTTCTCAGGGAACCATTCTGAGTTTGTGTATACTAAACGGACGTGTTTCGTGCCTTGAAAAGTGGACGCTCAATGTCCCGGTTGAGGTTTAAGTTTTGGTTTTTTTTGGCTAAAAATACAATAGTTACCCCCTTTTTCTTTGATTTATTCAACACGACGTGAATGCAACGAGTCTTTTACTTATATAGAGGTTCTGAGTGTAGGGATCTAGGCTTGCTTTAAACCCTAGATCCACGTCCCAAAGCTGGATCCTGTCTGCTTTGCAGATAGCTGGTGAGGGAAGCTATATTTATGGGATCTCTTTGCGAGAGACCCGTTGCCCACGTCGGGCTAAAATCATGAAAAAGGAAAAAAACTATGGTATTTGTCATTTACCATTACTTATTCGGACTATAGTGGATTTAATTTTCCCAGAAGAGTTCCTTGTTCCATGCACGGTCTGTGTTTAACATATAATGTTCTCAGGGAACCATTCTGAGTTTGTGTATACTAAACGGACGTGTTTCGTGCCTTGAAAAGTGGACGCTCAATGTCCCGGTTGAGGTTTAAGTTTTGGTTTTTTTTGGCTAAAAATACAATAGTTACCCCCTTTTTCTTTGATTTATTCAACACGACGTGAATGCAACGAGTCTTTTACTTATATAGAGGTTCTGAGTGTAGGGATCTAGGCTTGCTTTAAACCCTAGATCCACGTCCCAAAGCTGGATCCTGTCTGCTTTGCAGATAGCTGGTGAGGGAAGCTATATTTATGGGATCTCTTTGCGAGAGACCCGTTGCCCACGTCGGGCTAAAATCATGAAAAAGGAAAAAAACTATGGTATTTGTCATTTACCATTACTTATTCGGACTATAGTGGATTTAATTTTCCCAGAAGAGTTCCTTGTTCCATGCACGGTCTGTGTTTAACATATAATGTTCTCAGGGAACCATTCTGAGTTTGTGTATACTAAACGGACGTGTTTCGTGCCTTGAAAAGTGGACGCTCAATGTCCCGGTTGAGGTTTAAGTTTTGGTTTTTTTTGGCTAAAAATACAATAGTTACCCCCTTTTTCTTTGATTTATTCAACACGACGTGAATGCAACGAGTCTTTTACTTATATAGAGGTTCTGAGTGTAGGGATCTAGGCTTGCTTTAAACCCTAGATCCACGTCCCAAAGCTGGATCCTGTCTGCTTTGCAGATAGCTGGTGAGGGAAGCTATATTTATGGGATCTCTTTGCGAGAGACCCGTTGCCCACGTCGGGCTAAAATCATGAAAAAGGAAAAAAACTATGGTATTTGTCATTTACCATTACTTATTCGGACTATAGTGGATTTAATTTTCCCAGAAGAGTTCCTTGTTCCATGCACGGTCTGTGTTTAACATATAATGTTCTCAGGGAACCATTCTGAGTTTGTGTATACTAAACGGACGTGTTTCGTGCCTTGAAAAGTGGACGCTCAATGTCCCGGTTGAGGTTTAAGTTTTGGTTTTTTTTTGGCTAAAAATACAATAGTTACCCCCTTTTTCTTTGATTTATTCAACACGACGTGAATGCAACGAGTCTTTTACTTATATAGAGGTTCTGAGTGTAGGGATCTAGGCTTGCTTTAAACCCTAGATCCACGTCCCAAAGCTGGATCCTGTCTGCTTTGCAGATAGCTGGTGAGGGAAGCTATATTTATGGGATCTCTTTGCGAGAGACCCGTTGCCCACGTCGGGCTAAAATCATGAAAAAGGAAAAAAACTATGGTATTTGTCATTTACCATTACTTATTCGGACTATAGTGGATTTAATTTTCCCAGAAGAGTTCCTTGTTCCATGCACGGTCTGTGTTTAACATATAATGTTCTCAGGGAACCATTCTGAGTTTGTGTATACTAAACGGACGTGTTTCGTGCCTTGAAAAGTGGACGCTCAATGTCCCGGTTGAGGTTTAAGTTTTGGTTTTTTTGGCTAAAAATACAATAGTTACCCCCTTTTTCTTTGATTTATTCAACACGACGTGAATGCAACGAGTCTTTTACTTATATAGAGGTTCTGAGTGTAGGGATCTAGGCTTGCTTTAAACCCTAGATCCACGTCCCAAAGCTGGATCCTGTCTGCTTTGCAGATAGCTGGTGAGGGAAGCTATATTTATGGGATCTCTTTGCGAGAGACCCGTTGCCCACGTCGGGCTAAAATCATGAAAAAGGAAAAAAACTATGGTATTTGTCATTTACCATTACTTATTCGGACTATAGTGGATTTAATTTTCCCAGAAGAGTTCCTTGTTCCATGCACGGTCTGTGTTTAACATATAATGTTCTCAGGGAACCATTCTGAGTTTGTGTATACTAAACGGACGTGTTTCGTGCCTTGAAAAGTGGACGCTCAATGTCCCGGTTGAGGTTTAAGTTTTGGTTTTTTTTTGGCTAAAAATACAATAGTTACCCCCTTTTTCTTTGATTTATTCAACACGACGTGAATGCAACGAGTCTTTTACTTATATAGAGGTTCTGAGTGTAGGGATCTAGGCTTGCTTTAAACCCTAGATCCACGTCCCAAAGCTGGATCCTGTCTGCTTTGCAGATAGCTGGTGAGGGAAGCTATATTTATGGGATCTCTTTGCGAGAGACCCGTTGCCCACGTCGGGCTAAAATCATGAAAAAGGAAAAAAACTATGGTATTTGTCATTTACCATTACTTATTCGGACTATAGTGGATTTAATTTTCCCAGAAGAGTTCCTTGTTCCATGCACGGTCTGTGTTTAACATATAATGTTCTCAGGGAACCATTCTGAGTTTGTGTATACTAAACGGACGTGTTTCGTGCCTTGAAAAGTGGACGCTCAATGTCCCGGTTGAGGTTTAAGTTTTGGTTTTTTTTGGCTAAAAATACAATAGTTACCCCCTTTTTCTTTGATTTATTCAACACGATGAATGCAACGAGTCTTTTACTTATATAGAGGTTCTGAGTGTAGGGATCTAGGCTTGCTTTAAACCCTAGATCCACGTCCCAAAGCTGGATCCTGTCTGCTTTGCAGATAGCTGGTGAGGGAAGCTATATTTATGGGATCTCTTTGCGAGAGACCCGTTGCCCACGTCGGGCTAAAATCATGAAAAAGGAAAAAAACTATGGTATTTGTCATTTACCATTACTTATTCGGACTATAGTGGATTTAATTTTCCCAGAAGAGTTCCTTGTTCCATGCACGGTCTGTGTTTAACATATATATATATATATATATTACATGTCATAAATGCCTAAGTAGGCTGAACATTTGTGTAAGTTTTCGTCTATGCTTATATTTTAACCAGTAGGCCCAATAGGTTATATATTTTAGATTTTTCAAATTTTAAATCACTTTCGCTTGTGTTAAGGTAGGTGTGTCGGGGTGGGAGGGAGCGGTTCTCTCAGGAAGTTGAGAAAGCGTTGCTTTTTTTTTTTTACCGTATATAATTAGTTTCTCAAATTTCACCCGCGTTAGTATTTCGGTTAAAAAAAACTCGGTCGGTCAAGTAAAAGTAAACCCATCTTCATGCTACCTCAGGCTTTTACACACTCGGTGATTTGTTTTAGGTTTTAGTTAACCTACGTAACGTAATCTCAAAAAAGTAGGTCATAAAAGAAAATTCGACTTAATTGGTAAAACAGTGCTTTACCATTAGCGCTATTTGGGGAGTTAAGCGAGGCCGTCAGGTTATAAACACCGCTAACAGACCCTCACCAAGCCACAGAGTAAGGGAGGGGCCTCCTATCCCCCAAAGGTTGTGCCACCCATCCCCCAGGCAGGCGTATCCTGCCTCAGGGAGATCGAGGGAGGAGGACGACGGGTGGGTAACTGTTAACAGGCGCCCTTCCCGAAGGTTTCCTCAACCGGTCTCCGCGGCGAGGCCACCGATGGGGAATCTCACCCTATTTGTGTCGCGAATTCAGCTCTCAAACGAGGCAAGCGATATTCGACACATGATGGAAGAAGTCATTGGTGAACAGAGTATATTGATAGTTAATAAACTAAACACGAAATCTCCGTATTATAACTCATTTAAAGTAATAATTAAAGGTGTAAATGCGCATTTCAACCCGTATAATATGAGTCAATGGCCAGACGGTTTATTGTTAAGGAGTTTATTCACTTTTACAGGAGATTTGATAACAGGCAAAATAATAATAATAATAATAATAATAATAGGCGCCCTAACGGTAATGCCTGAAAGTTGTACTGCGTATAATAATAACACTGGGGAACAAATTTCAAATTTTTGTCTATTGAATTAGATTTGACAGTTAGTTCTAGGTAATTTGGGTGCGCTGAGCACGAATTTTTACTCGGTTTTGCTCTATCAGGTCCTGATTTTGCTCAACACCCCTCCTCTTTCGTCGTATTCATAAAAAGGTTTTTTTCTCAATACTCGCTAAGTCTTTTTGCAGTTACACATTATGCAACTAGGTTTTTATCTAGGTATTTTTACCTATTGTTATGGTATTGTTGTATTATGTATATTTTTATATGTAACACCCTAAAAATATTTTTAATTTTGTCATTTTTAACCCATTTTAATATTAGTAAATTAAGCTAAAAATATCATAGAATTCTAAAATTTTCTCGAGCGTTCCTGTTCTCTGTAGAGTATTCTAGAGGGACAACTAAAATATATAAAAGCGACTCGTTTCCAGAGTTAATCAGTCAATTCAATCAGTCAGTCAGTCAGTCAGTCAGTTGAGTTAGTTAATTAAGTTTGGGCATTAACATAATTTTGAATTGGCATATGATTTAGTGAGTAATTTTGTCATCGTGATTTAATATAGTTGATTTAATTAGACGTAATTTATATTGTACCTACTCATCCGTGTTTCTAGTTTAATTTCATAGATTGTAAGTACCTATTTCATAATAAGTACCTATTTAAACTAATTTTTGTGTTTATATTTCAGATTTTCTTAAATTTATATGAATTAAGGGCTTTAAATACCTTTACAAATTGGCAGAACAGTCAAGCAATATGTCATCAAGCACTAGAAAGTTCAAATGCAAAAACAACCCTGATTCCTTCTGTTATATATGTGGAAATTTTACACTTCCACATCAACGAGCAAATATAACTGACTTCGTAAAAAGAGCTTACTTAGCTTATTTTGGCATAAAACTGGGGACCAAGATAAATCGTGGGCTCCACATAAAGCCTGCACTATATGCATTGAAAGACTGCGACATTGGACGAAGGGTTCGGATTCAAAAATACCTTTTGAAGTTCCGATGGTAAGTTTATGATTTCATAAAACTACGTAATTTAATCACTAGTATACTGTAACTTACCTAAATGTAATTGTAACTTAGGTACATAAACAAAAATTTACAGAAAATGTTTATAAGAATCTCAAATATTGCATAAGGTTGAAACACATAGAAATGTTAAATGTTTGGGTGATAACTTTTGATAAAATTCATAAAACAAGTCTCTCGTCGCTTTTGTTAACGCTTTACAATTTTTTTCCATATCAGGTGTGGCGAGAGCCTACTAACCACGAGACCGATTGCTACCTTTGCTTTGTCAAGACTTCGGGCTTCACTAAGAAAAATAAACATTGTATCGAGTACCCAAATTTCGACACCGCGATACGACCTGTGCTACATTCAAATGAGATCCCCATTCCAAAATTTAAGGGTCTGCCAACTCAAGAATTAGTTGAAGATGTTCCTGAAAATATTGTTATGCACTTTGAGGAGTCAGACACCGATTTTGACCCCAGCGTATTTGAAAGTCAAAACGATCCGCAAAAGTTTAACCAGGCCGAGTTGAATGATCTTGTAAGGGATCTAAATTTGCCAAAAAAGGCTGCGGAAATTTTAGCTTCAAGACTTAAAGAGAAAAACTTGCTTACTTCAAACACATACATTTCATTTTACAGAAAAAGAGAAGAAGAACTTGTTAAATATTTTAGAACAGAGGATAGTTTAGTATATTGCTGAGACATAGTTGGTTTGTTAAAGAAGATGGGGGTTGAGTCTTACGATGCAAATGATTGGCGCTTGTTTTTAGACAGTTCGAAAAGAAGTCTTAAGTGTGTGTTGTTGCATAATGGCAATCTATACGGCTCGATACCGATTGGGCACTCAACAAAATTAAAAGAAAAGTATGAACATATAGAAAAGGTTTTAAATCTTATCAAATATAGGGAGCACGAGTGGATCATATGTGTTGACTTAAAAATGGTTAATTTTCTGCTAGGACAACAAGGAGGGTATACTAAATATCCCTGCTTCCTTTGCTTATGGGACAGCAGAGCCAAGGAAGAACATTATTTCAAACAAATCTGGCCAGCACGAACATCACTTACTGTCGGAGAAAAAAACGTAATTAATCCACCTTTAGTGAGCAGAGATAAAATCATATTTCCTCCTCTGCATATAAAACTAGGCCTCATTAAACAATATGTAAAAGCTTTAGATACGAACGGCGAGTGTTTCAAATACATAACTTCAAAATTTCCAAGTTTAAGTTATGAAAAAATCAAGGCGGGAATTTTCGATGGTCCACAAATAAGAACAATGATTAAAGACAGCAATTTTCCTAATGTCATGAATGAACGCGAAAAAAATGGCTGGTTCTCATTCGTGGACTTGATAGAAAACTTTTTAGGCAATTATAGGGCAGATAACTACGAAGAAATCGTAAAAAAACTTTTAAGGGACTACAAAGAGTTAGGTTGCAATATGAGCATAAAAATGCATTTTTTGAATAGCCATCTTGACCAATTTCCAAGTAATTTAGGTGATGTAAGTGACGAACAAGGGGAGAGATTCCACCAAGATATCAAAATTATGGAGGAACGGTACCAAGGCCGCTGGGATTCCCACATGATGGCTGATTACTGCTGGTGCTTGAAAAGAGACCTGCCATCAACAAGCAAATACGCTAGAAAGTCTTACAAAAGAAAATTTTTGCCACAGTGAAAGCTTCATATCTGTTTGTTTTTTTATTTTAAGTCATTTCTATCGTTATAATGTAATTTTACTGTAGTTTGAACTGCTTGTATTCATGAAACTTGAAAAAAAAATTTAACACATGACTTAATTTTTTAGTCCTAATTTGAAAAATCTGGAAAATGGCACATAGGCTGTCGACAAGAATCAGGACCTGATAGAGCCAAACCGAGTTGAAATTCGTATTCAGCGCACCCAAATTACCTAGAATCAAGTGTCAGATATCATTCAATAAAATACGTGTTGCCCAGTGTAATAATCTTACTAATAATAAATTCTCTATCAGTCATGGTGGATAACTTGTTGAAAATAGTCCCATATAATGTAAGGTCAGTGAGGAATTCAACTGTTGATGTTCATAAAATCTGCGACAGTGCAGATTTGATACACCTGCAGGAGCACTGGTTACCTAAGCAAGAGCTAAAATTCCTCTCTACCATCCATGATGCTTTATGTACCGTGCGTCATCAGTAGTAGACTTGTCAGATGAATTAATGTACGGTAGGCCTTTTGGTGGTGTTGCTTTCTTAATAAGGAAAATTTTCAAAACGTATAAGATTTTTAACAAGCGATAATGTAAGGTTAGGCATTGAATTACAAGTGAACAATGATTGCATATTAATTGTAAACTGCTATTTACCATATAACAACGGCAGTAATCTAGATGAATACATTGATTTGCTGTACAAAATTAAGTCATTATTAGATAACCCCAAATATTCTCACTGTATAATAATGGGGGACTTTAACGCACATGTGAACTCGGAATTCTTTGTAGCATTGGGTAACATGTGCGAGTCGGCCAATTTAAGTGTAAGTGATGTAGATGTATTAGGGGTAGCCAGTGGTAGTTTTACATACGTTAGTGATATGAGTGCTACCACCAGGTGGATTGATCATTGGCTCACTAGTAATAATCTAAAGGATCGAATTGTTAGAGTTCATATTCTGCATGATTTCCTTCTTACTGATCATAGACCATTAGAAATATTAATTAACGTTACCAATTTATGCGCAACACGACTTAACAAGAACTCAATCGGTAAGAATAATCGCGTCGATTGGTCCAAGGTTACGATGCAGCAGAGAAGACAATACAAAGACAGAACAAGTCACCTCTTTAATAATTTAGAAATTTTGCACCTTGCCTGTAATAATCCTTGCTCAAATGATTCTCACTGTAAACTCATAGATACGTATTATAGTAAGATAATATCCCTGTTAAGAGAAGCAGGAAGCCCCCTGATTAAATCTTACAACTATCATATTAAGATTATTCCTGGATGGAATGATTTTATTGCCCCCCTGAAGAGGGAATCGAAAGACGCCTATGATTTGTGGTGCTTTCATGGTAGACCCAGATTAGGACCAGTATACATGAATATGTGTAGAAGTCGGGGTCAGTATAAGGAGGCCATAATGCGATGTAAACAGGAAGAAGAGTCTGTTCGAGCATCAAAAGCCTGTGAAGCTCGCATAAATAACGATAATAACACATTTTAGAAATTTGTTAAGAATCAAACGGGTGTCAAAAATGTCCTCCCTCCGACAATCAATGGGGGTGTCGGGGGAGGATGAAATTGCAAAGCTGTGGAAAAACCACTATTCTAACATTCTTAACAGTGTGAATAGGGATAATCTTAAGATAGATTGCAGCGAAACGATTGTGGGAGGGACAAGGGAAAATACTTTGATATCATTTTCTGAAGTAAAGAGGTTAATTAAAGAGTTAAAGACTTGTTCTGCGTCAGGGGTAGATGACTTATCGAATGAGCACTTAAAATATGCAAATGACGTAGTATGTCTGCATATATCATTGCTCCTATCAGCCATGCTTGCTCATAGCTATATCCCTGCAGTGTTCATGAGGGTACATATCTTGCCCCTGGTCAAAAATAAGTACGGAGACATTCTGTCCAGCAATAATTACAGGCCTACTGCTGTCGCTTCCTTCTTCTCGAAATTACTAGAAAAACTCTTGTTACGCCGACTAAATGATTTCCTATGAAGCTCTCCTAATCAGTTTGGCTTTAAAAGGTCCCACTCAACTGACCTGTGTATCTATGTACTTAAAGAAACAATATCTAAATACATTGACAGTAATTCAACTATTTATAGCTGTTTCCTTGATATAAGTAAGGCATATGATAGGGTGAACCACAATATTTTATTTGCAAAACTAGAAGACAGGAAGGTTCCCATGTGTATATATTAAATTTATTGAAATTTTGGTATTCCCACCAATCTTTCACTGTTAGGTGGGGCAATGTACTATCCGAGTGTTTTGCCTCCTCTTGCGGGGTGAGACAAGGCTCCTTGCTCTCCCCTACGCTGTTTAATGTGTATATCGACGGATTAATTGCTTCACTTAATGAGGCAACAGTGGGATGTTGTATAGATAACACAAGAATAAATAGCATAGTTTATGCCGATGATATGGTGTTAGTAAGTCCCTCTATTAAAGGTCTGGATCGTCTACTAAAAGTCTGCGAAGTGTATTCGCAGAAACATGATATTCTTTTTAATGTTACAAAAACTAAGGTTATGCAATTTCATCCTAAAAGCTGTAATCAGCCAGCTGATATAAGGTTTAAAATGAATGGTGAAGTAATTGAGGAAGTACAAGAGTTTAAGTATTTGGGTCAAACTATTACCAGCTCCTTGAGTGATGACTCGGATATAAGAAAACAATCTCGAAGTCTTTATGCTAAAGCGAATATGACTATAAGGAACTTTCGATTCTGTACAAGTGAAGCTAAAGACACTCTCTTTCGTACTTTCTGCAGTAATATATACGGACAGCAACTCTGGGTGAATTATAAAAAAGGTTCTGGCAGGACCCTAAATTTGCTGTACAACAGGTCTTTTAGACTCTTACATAAATTACCCCCGAGATGCTCAGCTTCGCAAATGTTTGCTACCCGCAATGTCCTGAGCTTCCCGGAGGTAACAAGACGAACTCAACACAGTCTAATGCAAAGAATTAAAAAATCAACCAACCAGATCATCTAAGCTATCCATGAGTCCTGCCATTTATCCTCTAAGCTAAGGACTTCTTGGTACAAAAACGTCTGTCTGTAGCTCCACTTAACTTCGACATTACAGTATTATTTCTAATAAATTGTATGTATTTCTATCCTTAGTATATGAACGTCACTGTATTAATAATATTTGTCATATGGACTATAGTCTGCCAATAAACCTTTTCATTTTCATTTTGTTTTCATATATACACAGGGTGTTCGGAAAGTCACTGTGCACTTATATTTATTTAATAGCATACAATAGTATAACATTGCATATATGATAGAGGTTATGGATGGGACCATCAGAACTTATAAAAGGTGTTGAAAGTGATGTCCTTTAACAGCAATACAGGCCTGACCCGTCTTATTTTATTTTAAACACCTTTGTCAGTTCTTCTTTTGAAATGGACCTTATGTACGCAGTTATTGCAGTTTTCAGGTCATCAAGCGTGAGTGGACTATCTCGATTATATACCGTATATAAAATAAAATTACTGGCTAGAAAAACCGGGACACGATATAATTTTCATAAAAATAAGAGTATAAATATCTCTCATCCTGACGGTAATGTCTTCAAATTCGACGCAGTCTTGGAATAATCAACGAACGCAGTATCGATGTCATAAATAGAGGTTGTGTTTGCTTGTATATGGGCAAAGCTTCTCGTTCGTGAGTTACTGGGTATCTTCAGCAATACATGAAAATGACCAGGAACAACTGCATAAATGCTGATAACATAAGTGTTTTGCATGGACATACAGCAAAGTCTCTTCAACAGATATCTAGTGACCTAAATACAATATATCAAAATCAGCTGTGCACCGAATCATACAGAAATACATTTGCAATAGCACAGTCGTGAACAGGATGCGGGGAAATGTGGAGAGAAAGAAGATAAACACTCCAAAAGACGACTCAAAATTTTAATTGGAACGCGGCATGGCCTGCATTCCACCATCTAAAAAGCCCTCGTTAACAGCACAGATGCATGCAAAGAGGCTGTAATGGGCACGAAAGTACAAAGAGTAAACCACTGCCAAACAGATAACGTGTCGGGAATGTACAGCTGTGGCCAAAATAGTTGAAACACCTTAGATTGTGTTGTGTGTGTGTGTGTGTGTGTGTGTGTGTGTGTGTGTGTGCGTGCGTGTGTGCTTGACTCGTGTCACTATCAGCTAGATTTAAATGGTATTAAATTTATATCTATAAGGCTTTTTTATTTTCCCCATAGACTTTAAAAGAAACCATCAGAAAAAGTCATTACGGCATATATATATATATATATATTTATATATATATATATATACACACATATTATATATATATATATATATATATATATATATATATATATATATATATACATACACACAGCTTTTGGCCAAAAGAAGTGTTTCACTCTAGAGCATTTTCAGTTTGGCTGATTATGTCAAATGAAACCTGCATGCTGCTTTTGAGTAATGATGTGCTGTTGATGTAATGAATTTCATACCACTTTGTAGTTTAAAGATTCTTACTAAAAAACTGCAGAAACTTAAAATGTATGACATATTATTAAATTTAATATAGCAAATGTTAATTATATCAAATCTTTCTAAGGAAGTTCATAAATCTTGTCAAGTGCTATTAAATTCATTACCAGTTCTGAAAATACATCAGTGACGCTATAAGTAATTTATCTTGATACCTCTCTTATTCTAAAAATTTTTAAGGTGTTTTAATTCTTTTGGACATTGCACGACTTTTTCTATATATAAAAGAAAAGTATAAACCTAAGTTTGTGATTCATTTTCCAGTCGCCTCTAATGGATATAATTAACGTTATTTACTAACTTTTTACTGTTATAAGATACTAGACATCCATTTTACAAACTAAAAAAATACTACAGCTATGAATAGCTGCATGTTCACAGGTGTGACGTTCATTATCTGGTCTCATTTTCTGGTCTGCAGAGTTCGAACACTTTTCATAAAGAAAATGAATAATAATGATTAGGTTTGTTTAACCTCCTTCGCAACATCTAAGGTCATATGTCGGAGGGGACCTACAACTTTACGTGGGATCCGGACCACGGATCGCCACATAGACTGGACGCAGCGGACGGTCTCCCATCCAACTACTATCCGACCCAATGTCGCTTAACTTCGCTGATCAATGGGAAGCGATGTTACGACATTGGATACGACGTAGCCCTAAGGAAAATGAAGGGTACTAGAAGATCAATTAATTATTAACCTATTTTGCACCACGAAGCATCCTGAGAATCTTATGCGTTGGTCCTGCTTTGGAATCCATAGAACAGAAATTTGTTTTTGTGTTAATGGAATGATGAATAGCCAAAGATACAGTATATACCAATGTTAAAAGAAAAGTTGTTGCCTCGCTAACAACTGCATGGTTTGGACGCAGAAAATGGTGGTTTCAACAAAATATGGCACCATGTCATTCAGCAAATTTTGGGAAAAAGGTTTTTGAGAAAAATGGCATTGAAATATTAGATTTCACCAGATCTGAATCCAATCGAAACTCTCTGATCAATTTTGAAGAGACGAATGCAAAAGCAAGACATTTCAACTAAGAAAAAGCTTATAAGACGCCTTCGTGAGTGCTGGCTGAGTGATCCAGAGAATATCAACATTTGTAAATTATTGGTGAAGTTGATGCCAAGATGAGTTGGAGACTTTAAAAGCAAAAGTGGATCACACAAATTATTAGGATAAAAATACTTATTTCATTCCTAAATATAATGTAGGGTGTTCAAAAATTATCTTTAAAAATCAATTTAATTTTACTTGATTTTGTAAAGATAATTTCAAAATTCCATTGCATAGTAACGTAAAAGCAGTATTCCATTTTTCTGGCAAGTGCTGCATATATATATATATATATATATATATATATATATATATATATATATATATATACACTAGTGATGGATCGAATAACCGCAACCGCAACCGCAACCGCACTACAACCGCACAAAAATTCACAACCGCAACCGCAACCGCCGTTCCATAAGTGCGGTTGCGGTTGTAAAAGCTTAGTTAATTTTAATTTTAGGTTAATTAGAAATATTTCTTTTTTTAAAAAGAAAATGATGGGTCTCCTTATGCGTGCTTAAACGTGACGTCATACGGCTGCCGTAGTAAAATTGGTTTAAACTGCGCTCTAAGTTATTACTCTGTGAGCTCCATGAAGTAACATTTATTTTTATTTAATTTTCTTAAAACTAAAATCGCCTTTAGTACAATAGTCAATAAAGCTTATTCCTGCTCGACGGACCTCTCGGGTTCGTGTAACTTGGTCAATGGCCTTGGTTGGCCAAAGGGGTGGTTTCTCGAACATGACTCCCCCCAAAAGGGGGTAAAGAAGTGGTCAGTGTTAAAACGGACCTGCGCAGTCTCAACTCGCTGCTAGTTGACAACATCAGTCCTCGTTCTGCTTTGATTGTTATCGGTGTAATGTTATGAGCTCTTCATATCTACAACGGTTTTTCATATTGTGTAATGTTTAGTTTATTGAATAACGATACAACTGTGATTGCATTATTGCTCTTAACTGTTACTGTATTGTAATTGCAAGAACATATCTTGCTTGCCCTTCAAGTACATTCCAAGCGAGCAGCTCTTCAGTGGAGCGGGAACGTTGTACGATGAGAGGCGTTGCCGCTTGAAAGGTGAAAATGCAGCAAAAATATTATTCTTGAAATTCACACTGCCTGTCATTAAGTTTGACATCAGTTTTTCAAATGAATAATAATCCATAACTTTCCAATGGGTGGAGGCTGGGGAAAGTGGTAGGTGGGATGAACACTGCGATGGGTCCTCGTCCCTCATCCTGGTAACACACTTAGTGCAAAATATGGTTTTAATTAATTTGACCTATTCTTTCATAATAGCTATATAAGTTTAGAATATACTTCATTTAAATAGTATTTATTTAGTAAATACCTTATGTTGAACACAAGTTTTGCAACACACAAATAGCGGTAGCGGTGTATTGCAAAACTTGTGTTCAACATAAGGTATTTACTAAATAAGTACTATTTAGTATATATTATGTACCAAGTGTGGCTAAATCGCACTATAGTGGCTAAATCCAGTTAATAATTACGCATTTTTCCTAGTATATGATAACCGCAACCGCAGTTGGAAAAAATTCGACAACCGCAAACACAACCGCAACCGCGGTTGTGAAAAACCGACCACTCGATCCATCACTAAATTACACACACACACGAGTATATGCAAAAATATTACTGTTGATTTTATATGCAAACAGTAAAATAGATTTTATTTGATAGCAGGAATAAAAGCTAACTGCGTCATTTACAAAGACCTCTTTTTTTTTTTCTTTTTTAAATTTTTGACTGTAATCAATTTCTCTGAACGTTAAATGAAAATCTGAAAAAAAAAAATACTTTCATTGCATTACACCATTTTTTACGACTTCGAGATCAGTCTTTGGTGGGGAAATTGTTGGCTAAAATGAATTATTTATATTGGTTTAAAAGTTGGTCAGTCAGCACGACTTGCAATTAATGCACGTTCGTACATGTTGATATGTTGAAAGTACACGGACATCTACTCTCATCTCATCATTAAGTCAGTCGTGAAATAGCTGTTTATTAATTTTTTAGCATTTTATATATATATATATTAGTGGTGGACCGGATGTCAGTTTTTCAACATCTGCGGATGCGGATTTTTAATTTCACTATCTGCGGATGCGGATATTTAGTTAATCTATCAATATAATATAGAATTATGAATATATGACATAATTTTTCAAATTTCGTGATATTACTATTATGGCAGGCAATGCACAAGAATTAAAATTAATATTAATGTTTTCATTGTGATAAAAATAATAACTTTCTCGAAAGTTTCAGCCACAGAAAATTGAATGAAACAAGTTTCATTAAATTTTCTGTGTTACCAGGTATTTATATTTTGAGGTTTATATATTTGTTTCTTCATTAATAATAATACTTTACATGAAATGTGCATGACTGGGCCTTATAAGAGACTTTATAAGCTAATTTAATTGTAAATTGCATAATTTATTAGAGCTAATATCCGCATAACATCCGCAGTCAGAAGTGCGGATGCGGATGTTAAAAATGATGCGGATGCGGATATCCGGTCCATCACTAATATATATACACACACAAACTCAGAATGGTCCCCTGAGAAACTTATATGTTAAACACAGACCGTGCATGGAACAAGAAACTCTTCTGGGAAATTACATCCACTATAGTTCGAATAAATAATGATAAATGACAAATACTATAGTTTTTTCTTTTTCAAGATGGAAAGCCCAACGTGGGCACCGGGTTACTCGCAAAGGCCCCAAAATATAGCTTCCCTCACCAGCTATCTGCAAAGCAGATAGGATCCAGCTTTGGGACAGGATCTAGGGTTTACAGCTTACACCTAGCGTACTACATTCAGAACCTCGATATACGCAAGAAACTCGTTGCATTGCATTCACGTCGGATTGAATGCATCAAAGAAAAAGGGATAACTATTGTATTTTTAGCCAAAAAACAAAACTTAAACCTCAACCGGGACATTGAGCGTCCACTTTTCAAGGCACATAACACGTCCGTTTAATATACACAAACTCAGAATGGTCCCATGAGAAACTTATATGTTAAACACAGACCGTGCATGGAAGAAGGAACTCTTCTGGGAAATTACATCCACTATAGTTCGAATAAGTAATGATAATGACATATATATATATATATATATATATATATATATATATATATATATATATATATATATATATATATATATATATATATATATAATATATAATTAGGGTGGTCCAAAATATTATAGTAAAAAACTATGTTGGTCGAATCGTTTCTGCACATGCCTTGTTTTTGTCCACTAGGGTCGACTTACTTGTGTGTGGAATTTGAGCTTGATTGGTGGATATTTAGGGGTTGCCCCTTACTAAACATTTCGGTTTTTTCTTTTTAGAAGTGATTATGACGTCGTCTAGTAGGAGATCTGCGCCTGAAAACTGGCTCCTTGGGAGGCCGAACTCTCAGTTATCGACAGCAAGACTACCCCGTGTACTGGACGTGCTCCGACTGGCCCAGTACAACCACCTGGACGAAGGAAGAACCCTGCCCACGAGTTACAAGTTGGGCTGTGAAGCAGTTGTCGCTGTATGGCAGCGCGCCAGAATTCCTTCCCAACGGATAGATTCCTGTGTCCGGAAACTGTCAAAGCTGTACGAGAAGTATCTAGCCCTCAAGAAGTACCGACAACGAGAAAGTGACAGAATGAACGAGGAAGTGTTCAAAGGTGATCTGGAAGAGCTGTTTGATATATCTACAAAAGATGCAATGTCGGTAATCAAGAACGAGGAAGACCGGGAATTCCTTCGGAAGCAAAGAGAAGACGTCTTTTCCTGTAGCATGAGTGGGGCTGACCAAAAGACGCCTGCAAAAGAAAGCAGAAAGAGACAACGAGAAGAAAAAGAAAGGATGGCAAAAGCGAGATACGAAGGAAGGGAAACCAAATCCAGGACAGGGGCAACAGCAGAACTTTCTTCCACATCATCTCGGGAATCTGAAAGCGAAGACGAATATAGATCTTCTGCGTCAACATCTGGGGCAGCTGCTGCTTCCCCAACGCCAAAGAGACTTAAGAATATCTTCAACTCGCCCGAAGTCATCGGCGCCTTGGATCGCGTCAATCTTCCAAATCGCGGAGCAGTGTTTGTGTCTGGAGCCGTTGCTGAGGCGCTTGGACATAATCTTTCAGAGCTCACACTCTCCCGAAGTTCGATCAGGCGGTCTAGAAGAGAAGGAAGACAGGAAACGGCAGCAGCAGAAGACCAGGAATCTTCTTTGGAGGGACCTCTTCTTTTACACTGGGATGGCAAACTATTGCCAGATATCGACGGATCCAAGGCAAGTATTGATAGAATTGCTGTCCTTGTCACTGGAAACGGCCACGAGAAGCTTTTGGGAATTCCGAAGATGGACAAAGGTACTGGGGAGTCTCAGGCGAGTGCTTGTGTTGAAGCAATTGAGAAATGGAATCTCGGGTCTCAAATCAAAGGACTCGTATTTGATACGACAGCCAGCAACACAGTGCTTCACAAAGGAGCTTGCATCAGAATCGAAGAAGCTCTAGGAACCGAACTGGTCTGGATTGCTTGCCGTTACCATGTCATGGAAATCATGCTGTCCGACGTCTTCTCCTGTATCTTCCGTCCATCTGGAGGTCCAGAATCCAGACTCTTCAAACGATTTCAGAAACAATGGCCATCGATAAATCAAGATGCGTGTGTTGCAGCAACAGACGAACTCTTCCAGGATCCGGTATTGAGCAGATTGCGGAAAGAGATGCTGGATTATTTGCCACATGCACTCGAAGCGCAGCAACCAAGGGACGATTATCAAGAATTCTTGCGCTTATCTCGCTTGTTCCTTGGCGGAGGAAGTGGGAACGAGTCATTTCGAGCTCCCGGCTCAACACACCACGCTCGTTGGATGGGGAAAGGAATTTATGTGTTGAAGATATTCCTTTTCCAAGCTCAATTCAAGCTGACACCACGAGAAGCCAGGAACATAACCGACTTCGCTCTGTTTGTGAGTCTCGTTTACATCAGACAATGGAACGAAGCGTCCCTTGAAATTCGAGCCCCCTACAACGACATCGAACTTCTGTCTCTGCTCAAAACTTACCCAAATCAGACTGTGGCCAGTAAAGCGTCCGCGGCCTTTTCCAGGCATCTTTGGTTTCTCTCCGAGCACCTGGTTGCACTAGCCTTTTTCGACGAACGAGTGACCACGGCGACAAAGGAAAGGATGCTCCAGAACCTACAGCGTCCGCGGTTACCCGGCCCTCCTCGACGTCTAGAGATCAAGGATGAAGTGGAAGACATGAAGTTGGAGGACCTTGTGACTAAAAGGACCAGTTCCTTCTTTGATGTTTTGATGGAAGGAGGAAAAGCGAAATCTCAATCCTTTCTGGAGAAACCCCCCGGACAGTGGACGGACGATCCTTTTTTCAACGAACTTCGGGATCGGTCCTCTCGGATGGAAGTAGTAAGCGACAGGGCGGAACGGGGTATCAGCCTGATCCAAAAATACAACAACACGCTGACGAAGGAAGAAGAGCAGAAACAGTTCCTTCTTCGACTGGTGGCAAACCAGCGAAAGAAGCTCCCCACTCCATCAAAGGCGGCTCTAATGTCATAGTTTTTCAAGTGCATAACTGTTTTCTGCTGCGTGAGACCCTTGATATATATATATATATATATATATATATATATATACATACACACATTCACTGGAAAGGAGAAAAGGAGAAGAGAGAGATGCACCATTATTTACACTTGGAAAATAATGGAGAAACTAGTCCTTAATCTTACTCTGAACCCTATAACTCCCCAAACAATAGTGGAAAGTAGAAAAGGAAGACTGTGTCGTGTTCCCAAATTAAAGGCGAGACAGGGAACATCCTTAACCCTGAAAGAAAATAGTTTTGTTGTGAGAGGACCAAAATTGTTTAATCAGCTGCCCAAAGACCTAAGGAACACGAATGGTGTTGCGGTGGACATCTTCAAAAGAAGATTAGACGCCTGGCTCAGAAAATCCCCGATGAGCCGGGCGTACCTGGCGATGTGAGGTGGAGAGTACAAGAAATCAACTCACTACTTCACCAGGTCAACTCGACAGGAGGGGCGACAAGCTTGACCTTCGTGAAATGAGGAATCATCGCACGGAACATTTGAAAGGATTTGAAAGGTGTATATTATATATATATATATATACTGTATATATATATATATATATATATATATATATATATTATACAGTGTGCGTATATATATATATATATATATATATATAATGTCATAAATGCCCAAGTACCTCCAACATTTGTGTAAATTTTCGTTCGTGACCATATTTTATCCAGTTGGTTCAACAGGTTATATATTTTATAATTTCAAAATTTCCATCACTTTCGCTTGTGTTAAAGTAGAGAGGGGGTCGAAAAGAAAGTTTAGAGTGTTTTTTTTTTTTTTACTACATACGAGTAACTTGCGGTTAGGATTTTAATTAAAAAACTCGAAATTAAGTAAGTCCAACTTTATGCTAGCTCGTGCTTTTACACACCCAGTGATTTATTTTTGGTTTGGTTAACCTGAGCTAACCTAACCTAACCTCTAAAAACAAGTATGGCGTACAAGAAAACCAGACTTATTTACAAAATCCGATTTGATGTGTAAAAAAGGTGGCTTACTATTGGCGCTACTTTTTTTCAGAGCGACGTTGACACACGTCCGCTCAAATAAATTAACGTTCCCATCCCGACTGACTCATTTGGTGGGAACAACAAAGTAATAAACGGCATCTATAAATGTTAAATATTCTGATTTTTTTTTAGATTTTTTATTTTTATTATCAGCTTTTTTATTAAAAGTTCATCACAAATTCAATAGAGAAGGGGGAGGGGGCGCAGGAAGAGGGCAGGGGTGGGAGAGGAATTTTACAATTTATGAAGATATGAGTACCGGAACCTTTTTTTTTTTTAACGCATTATAAATATATAATTAGTTAATATCAAGGTTCAGAATTTTTAATTTCGCAGATTATTATTACTATTTTATTATTATTATTATTATTATTTTTTAATTTTCCAATAAGAAACTAGAATATACCAACCAACCAACAAACAAACTAATAGCAACAATGGAAATTCCCTAAAAGCTGTCTCGACTTTTCATCACATCTCGCATGAAGACCCCCTCCCCCCTTACTTACACAAACGCTACATGGATGTCACTTTCCTATTATTCAGGAACAAAGGAAGCACATCTTCCTGTTTAAATCCCCTTAACGAGCAATATCTAATATAAAGAAGAGAATAGTTTTTCTTTACCTGTCCTAAATATTTACATTTCCAAATCAAACAACAAATACAAACGACAATTTAGAAAATCAACATACAGTACATTAGTTATACCAAAAATGTCGTCGGTCGCAGTTCTTTTCATACACAAAAAGTGCACTGAAACGCTTCTTGAAAGTTTTGATTTTGGGTTGTTTAACTTTTTTCGTAACGGCAAAGGCCGTGTGATGGAGGTGTTGGTTTACGTCGTCGTCGTTGGGCCTAGGCAAGCTACGGCTTGGGACCGTAGCGCATCTATCCGGTATAGGTTAACCTGGATGATGTAGCCATAAGCACTGCCGCTGGTTAAGTGCCAACCAGTGATTATCTCACTAGCCGTATTGAGTCCGTTAGGCGAAACTGCGACAGTACCAAAGGTGGAAAATATAACCCTTGGATTTCTATTATTTATTTGCAAAATGGATATGGTATTAGATTAAAATAATTATTTGAATATAAATAATTAACTGACAATTGTGATATATAATTAATTATGTTTACATACAATAAAATAATACAGTATACATAAAATTAGTATTAATGTGGTTCACAATTGAATTATGATGGGTAACTAATTTAAAATGAATTTATAACTATTCCGAAATTCAAGACGGTAAAATTAACATTTATCTTGAAACTAAAATAAGAGTATTCACTACACACTCCCCCACCAGAGAGGAAGTTCAAAGAGTTCCGAACGACACAGATTTCCCGGGACCTTTTTGGTAGCTACATGTACCTCACTTAAGGTTGATTCCAAAAACGCAGGCTTAAGACGATCGATAGAAACCTTGTCGACCTTGGAACCGCGCTGGATGAGAAATGATTTGCGCGTACGTCGGAGAACTTCATAGGGTCCGTCATATGGACATTGGAGAGGCCGTTTTGGGACAGGTACACGAACGAAAACGTGGGTGCAAGACTGGAGGGCTGGGGAAACAAAGATGTTCTGTTGGCTAGTCAATCGAGGGGGAACAGGCTGAAGGGACTGCATGTGAGAGGAAAGTTTGAGCGAATTCCGTAGGATCACATGACTTATCCCTGCAGTGAAGTAGCCACCTGGTAGCCGCAGTGTTGTTCCATAGACTAGTTCAGCCGCTGTAGTCTTCAGATCACTCTTAAATGCAGAGCGAATACCAAGCAACACGAGTGGAAGCTTATCCATCCAATGGGAGTCTTCGTGACACATAAGGGATGACTTCAGCTGGCGATGGAAGCGTTCGACGAGGCCGTTAGCTTGCGGATGATACGCACAGGTATGCGCATGTACTGTACCCAACAAGCTGGTAAACTTCTTCCAAAGCGAAGACTCAAAT
Source organism: Bathynomus jamesi (assembly GCA_023014485.1). Classification (NCBI taxonomy): domain Eukaryota; kingdom Metazoa; phylum Arthropoda; class Malacostraca; order Isopoda; family Cirolanidae; genus Bathynomus; species Bathynomus jamesi. The sequence continues at coordinate 153,986 of JAJOZX010002492.1, forward strand.
TGGCGACCTTGGTCAGTGATGACTTTTGTCGGCAATCCAAATCTTGATACCCATCCATGAAGAAAGGCTCTTGCAACAGTGTCCGCTTGGATATCAGGAAGTGGGATGGCTTCAGGCCATCTGGAAAAGCGGTCGAGACAGGTGAGCAGATAACGTTGGCCTTGAATCACTGGAAGAGGGCCAACAATGTCTACATGAATTACCTCAAATCGCTGGGATGGGGGCGGAAATGCGTCAAAGGGGGACCTGGTGTGCCTTTGGACTTTGGCACGCTGGCAGGCAAGGCACGTTTTGGTCCAATGTTTGACATCCTTCCGCATCGAGGGCCAAACAAAGCGAGAGGTAACCAGGTGTTGCGAAGCACGGATACCAGGATGGGAGGGCTTATGAAGATCCGTGAAGACTGCTTTTCTGTGACATGGAGGGACATAAGGGCGAATAGCAGCTGTTGATACGTCGCAATAGAGGGGCACAGACAATCCTGGCATACTCATTTTCTTGAGGGAAAGTGAGTGAGTGGAGTCTTCTCTGAGCAGGTCTTGTAGTTCCGTATCCTTATCTTGATCCTGTGCAATAGCATTCCACAGTGTAGAGCTGAGGGTAACAGAAGTAATCTCTATCCTTGAAAGTGCATCCGCTGGAGTGTTCAAGACACCTTTGATGTGGCGGATATCTGTGGTAAATTGCGAGATATAATCGAGTTGCCTGATGACTCTGGGAGAGTGGTTACAGCTGTTTTTATTGAAGACAGTGACCAAAGGTTTGTGGTCGGTAAAAACACAAAACTCTCGGCCTTCAAGGAAATGTTGAAAATGCTTCACGTTTAAGTAAATAGCAAGAAGTTCACGTCCGAAAGCACTATAACGCGTTTGGGCTGGCTGCAGCTTTTTCGAGTAAAACGCGATGGGTGCTTGTTGACCGTTAATGGTTGTTCCAACACCCCACCGATCGCAACATCTGAGGCATCGACCGTCAGAGTTAGGGGGGCATCACTGATAGGAAATGACAGAGACAATGCACTATTGATAGCATTTTTGGCATTGTCGAACGCCTGTAAACTATCGCTACACCATACCAATTTTGTTACCTTGCGTTTGTGTGTGATCATAGCGTGTAGAGGAGCAAGAACACTGGCACAGTTTTTAATGAACTTGTGGTAATAATTTACCAAACCTAGAAAACCGACGTAACTCACGCTGATTATTTGGCATAGGGTAATTTTTTATCACTTCACACTTGTCCTGAAGGGGGGTAATTCCGTGCTGCGAAATCGTGTGACCAAGAAATTCCAAGGTTGGCTGTGCAAACACACACTTAGATGCATTAATAGTAACACCGTATTGTTCTAAGCGTTGAAAGAGGAGTGAAAGATGTTCCTTATGTTCCTCTTCCGTTGAGCTGGCCACAAGCAAATCATCGATGTAGGCATAAACAAAGTCTAAGCCTCTGGTGACCTCATCTATAAACCTCTGAAAGGTTTGCGCAGCATTCCGTAGCCCGAATGGCATCTTCACAAATTCAAATAACCCAAATGGTGTACAAACTGCAGTCTTGGGAATATCCGAAGGCTCTACGGGAATGTGGTGGAAAGCCTTAACGAGATCTATTTTACTGAAGATAGATTTGCCGTGGAGAAGAGAAGTAAAGTCTTGGACATTTGGTACCGGATATCGGTCCGGGATGGTTGTCGAATTCAAAAACCGGTAATCCCCACATGGTCTCCAGTCTCCTGACTTCTTCTGGACCAGGTGTAGGGGAGAGGACCAACTGCTTTTGGAAGGTCTTATTATCCCAAGATCTATCATAAGCTGGAATTCCGATTTGGCAGCTTTCAGTTTGTCCGGGGCAAGACGTCTGGGTTTTGCAAACACAGGGGGACCTTTTGTTGTAATGTGATGGTAATGGTGTGCTTAATGGTATCACCCATCTGCATCGGTTGAAGAATTCCTGGATATCGCTGGAAAAGGCATGGTACATGGAATTAGGGGGAACGAGGGAAAGTGCAGAGTTCGAGGCGTCCGGAAGGGCAACCTGTTTGGCAAGAACAGAAAGCAGTGTGGCCTGGTCGCATAAGCGTCGCTTGTCAAGATCCACCAGGAGTTTGAAATGCTGGAGGAAGTCAGCGCCGATTATGGGATGCTGCACTTGAGCACAGATGAAAATCCACTTGAAGGATCGGTGAAGGCCCAAGTTTAGTTCGCGCGACTGAGTACCGTACGTGGGTATGCGTGAACCGTTAGCAGCGTATAGAGGCGGAGATTCCGAGTGCGTATGACCAGATTTTTGAGGGAATACACTGACTGACGCTCCGGTATCGACCAAGAAATTGACACCAGAGTTCCTGTCCTTTATGAATAACAGGTTGGCAGTGCGAGTACTAGACGCCATTAGGACTCGCTGCTGGGGTTTTCCGACGAAAAATTGCAGGGGGAGATGCACTTCCTAGCCTTCTTTCCAAATTTGGCGTGGTAGAAGCAGATCTTCCCGGAACTCGAACGATGCCTCTTCGTAAATCTTGACCGAGAATGGCTTCTTTGCCGTTGATTTTGTAGCAGAGAACAAACGTGGTTGAGTTGTTGACTTAACTCTTCCACTTTCAACTCCAGTTCCGATTGTGTGTTCACGTTGTTGACGGAGCTGTGTCAATCTCCACTACTTTGTCGGCAGTTTCTGCTAGTTTATCAACTGGAGTAGCAGGATCCATAGTGGCCAAGACACGCTGAGCTGATGGAGGAAGTTTCTGCAAGAACAACTGTCTAAAGATGTCCTTATCGAAGGTTTGTGCGCGTTCGCCTAGAGCGCACTGCATAGCCCTCAGCATTTGAGTGGGCTTACGGTCTCCAAGTTCTTCTTTTGAGATTAACTGATGTAGTTTCTCACGCTCGGAGACAGTGGTGCGGCACAGGATGGCAGACTTCAGATCGTTGTATGGGTCCTCACTCGTGGAAGTAGACACGATGACGTCACGGACTTCAGAGATGATGCTCGCTGTAGAGAGGACAAAACATGATCGTATTTTGTCCTGCTAGCGGTGATCCTTCCCAAGTTGAATTGTGATTCCACTTGGTGGAACCAAATAAATGGATCACCCGGCCAGAAGACGGGGAGCTTTACGCTCAAGTGGGAGATGGCACCAGCGTCGTCAGACATCTTCTCCTATGCTTGCTGACGTACAAGCAAGACGACAAGTTACCAACGAAGGAGTGGAGGTTGAGACGAGCGCAGGCACAGAGCGCACGGGCAGGGGTGAGGGGCAGAGGGCACGAGCGACATTACAGTCTGGTCCTAGTCGCTCGGGTGAAGGGGGTGATGGGCACGAAACGACGTTACAGTCTGGTCCTAGTCGCTCGGGTGAAGGGGGTGATGGGCACGAACGACATTACAGTCTAATCCTAGTCGTTCGGGTAAAAGGGGGGAATCCAACTCCGGAGTCACCAATTGTTGGTTTACGTCGTCGTCGTTGGGCCTAGGCAAGCTACGGCTTGGGACCGTAGCGCATCTATCCGGTATAGGTTAACCTGGATGATGTAGCCATAAGCACTGCCGCTGGTTAAGTGCCAACCAGTGATTATCTCACTAGCCGTATTGAGTCCGTTAGGCGAAACTGCGACAGTACCAAAGGTGGAAAATATAACCCTTGGATTTCTATTATTTATTTGCAAAATGGATATGGTATTAGATTAAAATAATTATTTGAATATAAATAATTAACTGACAATTGTGATATATAAAATTATGTTTACATACAATAAAATAATACAGTATACATAAAATTAGTATTAATGTGGTTCACAATTGAATTATGATGGGTAACTAATTTAAAATGAATTTATAACTATTCCGAAATTCAAGACGGTAAAATTAACATTTATCTTGAAACTAAAATAAGAGTATTCACTACAGAGGGAACTCTCAGCTTTAAGTGGGATTCAAACCAAGAGTCCCTACATCATCTGGATGCAGAGGATGGTCACCTAACCAACTACTACCCCATACCCATTGCTTAACTTCATTGATCTACTGGAGCTGCGTTTCGACATGGCCATCACGTAGCCCCTTCTTGAAAGAATGGATCATATTTGTTCATTTTTAATTTCACTCTGGACAATGTTGTGGCCACGTCGTAACAACGCTTCCCGTTCATCAACCAGGTTAAGCAGCGTCGGGTCTGTTCAGTAGTTGGATGCGTGACAGTCAGTACTCCACGATCAGATAATGTATAGTGACCCGTGGTTCGAATCTTATGTAAAGTTGCACGTCACTTCTTTCACATGACCCAAACATTATATATATAATAAATAAGAGAGGAAACTGACCATATTTTTCATTAATTAGCGCGTTATCCCGCTAAATGAATAGAGGTGCTCGACATTTTGCGTATAGAGTAAGAACTAAGCTTTGCACAGGGATATACTCGCATGATTTCGAAGTATTTTAACCAAAACGGAATATCATCACGCTGATTTTCGAAAAAATACAAACTTTTATCATTATTTATTAACTGATCCTCTACTTCATTATCCGTTAAACTAGATAATTATTAAAAATATAAAAATTTGAGTTGATGACGTTTTTGCGGGTAATTTAGTTCTCTTTCCAAACACTAGATGGCAAAAGAGGAAAAGTCTCGGATCTTGTTCTAAATAATCTTTGCATGAACTTTGCCGTTCCGAAGTACAATAAAAAAACAAACTTTATTACACTTAAAAAATTTTTAAAGAAATTTTTCGAAAATCTGTTCCTTCATAAAAAAAAACATTTATTTTAAGAATTTTTACATAAAACAAATCAAAATAAAAAATAAATACTATAAATAAGAATATATACATATATTATATATACACCTCGGTGGTGTAGCGGTTAGCGTCGCTGACTACGAATCCATGGGCCGCGGGATCGAGACCCGGTGACGGCAGGCGGGCGCGCAGCAAAATCCAGCTGTTCATCCTTGTACACAATAAACAAAATTAGTTCGTAGATAAATGGGTATCCTGGATAGCCTAGTGGTTAAGACTCTGTGCTGCTGGTGGGGCGTGGTTCGCCTTCCATGTTAAACTGTAGATTTGAGGTGTAGTGAACAATTCGGGCGGAAGCAAAACCAATCGTTTGTAAATAAACATGCACCATCGCTTCGTCCTCTTATTCCTTGCTATATATATATATATATATATATACGCACACACACGCACAATATTTAAAATTCCCTTACTGTCACTTCTTAAGCAACAACATAAAAGAACTAATTCTTCTTTTGAAACCACACAGTTTACGTCGTGGTCATTCTCGTAACACCGCTTCTAGTCAATCAGTGAAGTTAAGCGACATTGAGTCTGGGTGTTAGTTAGATGGGGACCATCCTGCGCGTCCAGTTTATGTAGCGACCCGCGGTACGTAAAGCTGTAGGTCCCCTCCGTCATATGTTCTTAGATGTTGAGGAGGAGGTTAAATAACTTTCATCATTTTGAAACCACACAATCCATAAATAAATTTTAAAGTTTATTTTCATAAAAATTAAAAATGTATTTTGGACAAAAGTCCTAAAAAAAAAAAAAAACCTTTTCTTCGTCTGTTTACCCATTTAATTGTATTAATAAGTCAACCACTTATATTGGTAACTCGTGTCTCCAATACAATATCTATACAAGAAAAAACTTTGGTATTTGATGAGAAATTTACATCGAATCGTTGAAATATTCACCTGCACACAAACTTATAACAACAAAATGATTTACCAATAGAGAAAGACCACTTTTTAATATTCTAAAACTTTTGTAAATTAAAAAAAAAAATATCGGGAAATGGCATGTTAATACATGCTGAAATATTTGATATTAAAAAATTCTCTCTCTCTCTCTCTCTCTCTCTCTCTCTCTCTCTCTCTCTCTGTCAAAAGCCGCCGAAATCAGTCAATACGGGTAGTGACTGGTTAATATCCGTATTAACTAGTCATTACCAGTAATATATATATATATATATATATATATATATATATATATATATATATATACAGGGTGGGGCACGGAATCAAGTGTTTTTTGAATAGCTAGTAATCGGCCATTAGGAATGAGAGGGGCGTGCGGTAGGTAGCATTCCATTCCTGGGTTCATAGCATTTAACTTTAACTAACACTCACCTTTATCTTTCAGGTGCCATCATGGAGCAGTGGACGTTAGAACACCGCATGTTCGCGTATGATCATTTTGTTAGGAGTGGCGAGTCAGTGACAGCAGTTCAGCGTGCGTTTCGCCGCAGATTCAACATTCATCGAAATGACTCTGTTCCCGCTCGTGACACAATCTTACGTTGGGTTAACAATCTTCGAACAGGAGGCTCAATAATGAAAACAAAACCGAAGGGGCCGCAACGCACTGTGCGTACTCCAGAGAACGTTGAAAGGGTCAGACAAGCGATGTTGCAAAGCCCAGGCCGCTCTGCTCGGAGACATTCAGCTGCACTCGGAATCAGCAATCGTACTGTTAGACGGATTTTGCATGAAGAATTACATTTTCACCCATACAAGTTAGCGATGGTGCAGGAATTGAATGTAAACGATTGCCCCCAACGACTGAATTTTGCACAGGAAATGCTTGCACTTTATGAGCAGAATGAAAACATGATGGTGGTAATGAATGATGAAGCCCATTTCCACCTTAATGGGCCGTCAACAATCAAAACTGTCGGTATTGGGCTGCTGAAAATCCGCGACAACTCCATGAAAAACCGCTGCATAGCCTAAGGTTACAGTTTGGTGCGCGGTGGGAAAGTTTGGCGTCATCGGTCCCTATTTCTTCGAACAAAATGGGGTTACCGTTACCATAACATCTGGGCGTTACATTGAGATGGTGAACACCTTTTTCATCCCTGAGTTACGAAGAAGGCGTATTGCTCGTCGACATTTGTGGTTTCAGCAAGATGGGGCCACGCCACACACCGCCAGAGCGTCAATGGCTGTTCTTCGCCCCCTGTTTCTCAACCATCTCATTTCGAGATTTGGTGACATTGCATGGCCCCCTCGGTCCCCTGACTTGTCCACATGTGACTTCTTTCTATGGGGTACCTCAAGTCACGTGTCTACGAGGACAAGCCCCGTACATTAGATGCATTGAAGGAAGCGATCCGTCAACAAATCATCCAAATCAACAGAGACCTGCTGGGAAGAGTGGAGGCCAATTTTCGTAAACGCCTTCAACAATGCGTCGACGGCCAAGGACATCATATGCCAGATATAATTTTCGGTACATGATTATTATGACATGAAATGCTATGTTCTTACGAATGTTGTTCTACCAATATATTTTCTTTACAAAAATAAATATCATTTTCCTGATTATTCCAAAAACACTTGGTTCCCGTGCCCCACCCTGTATATATAAAGTCTTTAAATCTGTCATTAGCTTTGTACGAAAATCTATCTTTCACGGGAGGTCGAGATCGCTTGTCTTTTCTTGGGATGACTTAATGAAGGATAGAATTGCTCTTTTCAACTCGTACCACTGTAGCCGGGTGCAGTCAGCTCAAGTGGAGCTGTTTCGAGCCAGCCTTAAAGTTTTCTTGTAAAGGTTCTACATTTAACCCCCCGTTACATTCGTTAATGCTTTAGGTCTTTATTCCATGTCTGGCTCTCAGTCTTGGAACGCTGCATGCTCTTCTCTCATTGTTTTATTTTGTTGCTTAGATACTTATGGGGTTTGTTGTAAGATTAGAAGCCCTTCTCTTAATTGATTTTCGTACGTAGATTATTAAGCAGCTCTTCTTTCCGATACGAGTACAACTTTAATTCTTGAAGTCTGCCATTAACGTACGTCTTTTAAACCGTTCAGTTTGGCGATAAAAAGTGTCAGCACAGCTTCTAATTCTACTGTATCGTATTTACAAAAACTCGTAAGCATTGAGAATCATCCCATTTTTGGAACTACCAAAGTTTAGCAGTGATATCTGCAGTTTTATGCCTGTTTTAAAAAAATTCTTGGGTAACTATCCTATTATTTATTCTTTTTAATTTTATTTCTTCAAAGTTTGTATCCTTTGTCATTATCTGTTCTAAGTCCTTTAAATAGACTGTAACTTTGTTTTCGGTGCTCATCCGGTAACAATTCACAGCTTTTCGATGTTCATTTTCATTTTCTAGGAGTTGGATTTTTGTTTTTTGTTTTGTTATAATCACTTAAATTTCTATCTGTTTTCGTTTGACCATTTATATAAATATATACTGTGTTAGTTTGCAGGGATCACATGCGATCTAGTATTTGGTGTTTTACATATTTCACTTCTCGTCCGCAACACGTACTACTGTACTGTTCATGATCTCTATTTATTATGGCAGCCATAGAAGTGGTACCAGCATGTCAGTCATAGGAGTGGTACCAGTATTGGTATCAACCGCTAAGCTTCGAATATTAGTTGATGATATGCTTTGAATTTTCACAACCGGATTTAGTTTGCTAGAACAATTTATGTATCCAATTTCAACACTGCCTCTTATACCATGTTATAAAAGTCTTCTACAAAAGCTGCAAACACTATACGGTATTACAGTTTGTATATCTATTCTCTAGACCATTTAGCATGTTATCATAGTGTTTCATTGATTACATTTTGATTATAGTCAGCTATTTGATTCTAGATACTGGTAAGTATTTTCTCTGTGTGCATTTTTTTTATGAGAAGATGTAACTCCCACCGGTCTATGGTTGTTTGCTGTGGCTCTTCATTACCTCTGTAGATGTAAACAATGTCGGTGTTAAAGTATTTTCTCCATATCATAAGCAATCGTTTTGCTCCTTCACTGGCAGTTTTTGCTGAAAACCTCCTTCCATGAATAAGGGCCAGTTACTGCGTGTGGTTTCGCTTTCCAAAAAGTTCTGCTCATGTCTTCGGTTGTAAATATGATATAAACGTCATTGAAACTGAAGCACGAAATGTCCCTTCTTCAAAAGATGAATTCATACACTCTATTTCTTCAGATTTTATAACATGCATTGAAAACTGGTCTCTATTCTTCTCTTAATAGTTGGAATAATTTTTTTTAGTTTTTAATGAGTTAATTTCTTTTTTTTTTTAAGGGTCCTAGTATAAGACCAGTATACTACTTTTTTCTTTTCATGTAAAAGAAAACTTTAATTTTTTTTGTGGTATGCAGTATTTTTGTCTTTAATTCTTTGAATGTGCGAATTTCAATTTTGTTTTTAATATTTAACTCGGTAAGTGTCGTGCACTTTTTTGTTACCAATTTCTTCGTTGTGATGTCATTATAATTTTTCAGACTCGTGGTACCCCCCCCTGTCCTCAACCTATTTTGGTACATTGCTCATTCTTCCCCTTCTCATTTATTCCTTTCTCCTTACTTTTTCTTGCTGGAGTTCTAACATTTTTTCTTCGCGAAAACACAGAGCTTATCTTCGCTGTTTCTCTCATGGAATATGGATTCCCAATCAGTTTTTTCCACACTTGACTGAAGGGCTCCTTGACTTACGGAGTAACTCCATTTCTGTTGTAGACGTTTTTTTCAATAGTCTCGTCGGTAGCTTCCTGTAATTTCTATCATATTGCGGTCTGATATTGTTGGAATAATTATTTCCCACTTCACGCCATTTTCATTGTAACTCGCAGTCTGAAGAGGAAAACACTTGAAATCGTAGCTTTCCATTTAAGCTAACAACCCGGGGAAAGATGAGGATGCATGGGGATGGGAATAAGAGAGAAAAGACTGTTGTATGAATCTCCGATCATCAGGTTATGCGGCAGTGCAAGACAAATATGCTAAACTAGTTGTTTTGAAGATTTATTGTTTCATATGCTCTACAGAAGTCTACATGAATGCATGCATACATAAATAAATACATTCATACATACATACATATATACATACATACATACATACATACATATCCAAAAAAACTTTAATCGAAGGGAAGAATACAGTTTACCTATATTTTTACAATATAGCCAAAGAAAAATAGGTATTTTTGTGTATAAGCAACTTAGAAATCTAATATGCAGTTAACATATTTAAAGTATTCTCATTTGAATATAATGTAAGGAAATACAAAAGTTTTTGGAGCAAAATTGATGGCATTCAAAACACATTAAATAAAATGAAATGGAAAATAATAATAATGATAATAATAATAATTGATAAAACTTTATATAAATACTGGAGTAACTTTTCACAAAACTAAATTAATTTTGTACATGTAATAATAACTGCATTAAACATTATTAATTTTGAAATAATTAGGAATATAAAAGTATATACCGTATTTTGTAGAAATTAATTAAGAATAGACAAATAAATAAAATTCTTGGAAGCTGCGAGAGATCAGATATTATGTTTATGTAAATTTTACTTTAATTAAAAACAGTAAAATGCGGATTTAATTTCTAGGATATAATTGTATCGGTAATAATGAGTGTGCTTAAATTACTGAGTATATACATTATGTACTCATACGTTATACATCAGCAGGAACTAGCTAATGAAGTATTACTTTAGTGATTTACAAAATACTATACTTTTAATAATGAAGCCTGTTTGATGTTTACGGCTTTGCATTCCAGAAATCTGCTCCTTTGCAAAAGTACAGTTTATGCAATTCCTATTGTATAGTTTTTGTATATGAAACCTCTTGGAAGTCTTGTGTCACTGTAATGTGTTTTTCAAAGCGGGGATCAAAGAGAATGAATTTGGTGTGGGGTGTAGTATGTATTGCTGGTGGTGATAGTTTGTGTGTGGAATGCAAAAGTGGTGTATTGATGCTGATATTTGAAAACATTTAATGTAGTGGCTGTCCTTGGGATTCACTAGGAATTAACGACCTGTGTGAAAGAGGATAAAGCATGTTCTGTCCTTTCCTGTGTTTATTAAATCCTTTAGAGCGTTCTAGAATCATTAATTAATTAATTTCGCTCTATTAATTAAGTTTGTTACAATATTCGTCATACATGTCCAGTGATAACACTATTTCTCACAATTTTAAACGGGGTAGGTTTTCAAACATACAACGAGTGTCGGGGGAATCCACTGGTTGTTGTATTTTGTTTTAGACATTAGTTCTGATTTAATAGGAAAATTTGTGTTAAATATATTCATAAGTGGGTTTCAAAATTATTGAAATTTGTCCAATATCACGTTATTTTCCTTTATTCCAGTTCAGTCAAAAAGTGTTATTTTTCTTCCAAATTTTAGTTTATCATTGTAACTGTAAAACCTATAGTCCATTTTTCTTTTTTTGCTGTTGCTACTGTTTTATTCCCACTTTGTATACATTAGCAGATGTTATTTAGTACAATTTTACTCGAGAAACAGATTTAATCTATAGTCGAAATTCCAATATCAATTGATGTTTTGTTGGCTTTATAATGGTTAAGTTAAGGCCAGTTGGATCCACGAGATTATGAAGGAAATTATAGTACTATTATTTGAATATGCCTTCGTAAGATCAATATTTAAGTTTGTCAACAACGCAGTTTTCGCTGATATGGTTAGAGTTGAAGTTTTATCTATTCCCTTAATAAAAGTCCGCTGATCGGCCCCCCCCCCTCAATTGACTCTGGCTAAGGTAACCCAGGCTCGGGCTCCTACTCATAACTTCCATAAGGAATATGAAATATGAATGTTACTTTTACCTTACGTTACTGGCTGATGGCCGGTAGTTGCCTAAAATTGAATATTGGTGTTATGAGCATAGGCCTAGATTTCAATTCCAAAGGTTTTTGAGTTAATTCTGCGTTACATTTTTTCTTGCAGTTTGAATTTATACATATGCTTACGCTTACACTTCCATCACTACTATCACTCCTAAATATAATTGTAACTCGTGTACCTTGAGATTCCATTGTTATTACTATTAGTATTTATTATTATTAAATTTTCACACTATTGGTGCGGAAGGCTCTTCTATTCGTAGATGAAGAAAGTTATCAAATTCAAATTGAGTCTATCGTCACTTTCGACCTCCCCCTGGTTGTACGAACATAAAAGTAAATAGACAGCACGATGGGTGTCCTCAAGAACAAATGGCAAAACTCATCGATGGAATGCCAGAACGTGTGTCAGCTTTACATAATGCAAAGGGGAAAGCAACACGATTCTAAATATGTTGATTCAATAAAAGTTATTATTTACTGACTTTTATTTTCAAATAAAAATCTAGGAAAAAAACCAGAGGTGGTTTTGTTTTTACTTTTGTCCACCCTTTGTATGTTATCCCATCTATTACATAACAGAAATGTTAGTTTTCCTTTCTTCAGTTTGAACAGTTTTTTAAAGTCTTATCTCCAAAAGGATTCAGTTATGTATAAAATCGGGTTAACTTAGATCACTACACTTCTAACTTCGGATTTTCAGTGTTGGTCACTTGTTTTGAATTTTATAATTCTTTTATCGCCATTTTTACCCAGTCAAGTCATCCGACATGATGGTCCTCAGCAAAGCTGGGCACTTGCGTTTTTTTTTGCGGTACTGCGGTACTGCGGTACTACCGCACTACCAAACCGGTACCGCATAACGCAGTACCGCAAAGGATCGCTGAAAGTACAGGCTGTACTTTCAGTGATCCTTTGCGGTACTGCGTTATGCGGTACCGGTTTGGTAGTGCGGTAGTACCGCAGTACCGCAGTACCGCAAAAAAAACGCAAGTGCCCAGCTCTGGTCCTCAGTGATAACATTTTTGGTATGTTCAGACGGAGTTTATCTCTTAGTGCTGTTCTGATAACTTTGTTTATATATTGATTGTTTATATATTGCGGGATGTTTATATATTGTTTAATATATTGTTTGTTTATATATTGCAATGAAGATTCTTGTTTTTCTTGTGTTAAGTCGCTGAGTCATTTTTAGCTTTCTGTACATAGGTCTTTGGACTAATTTTCCCGTGCCCACTGCATTTTCTAAGTGAGATTTAGTCAAGTTATTTTGAGTCAGATTAAATTCAGCACATTAGCATAGGTTGTTAGGTTTATTTAGATTAGATTTTGTTTATTTGCGTGTTGACAATGTCCAGTCGTCGAAATGGATATATAGATTCCTATTTTCTGCCGAGTATATATATATATATATATATATATATATATAAGGGCGAATCTAGGCATTTCAGAAGGGGGTCTAAAGAAAAAAGGGCACCCCCTAAAATGAAAAGGGCACAGTACTAAAAATATTTTCTTAAAACAGACCACCAATGAGCGAGTGTAAAATCAAATTGTATTGTTTTATTTGATCAGTCTCATTCAAATATGATAAACTAAAAATCTAATTTGGGTACAACAGTTACCACAAAATATTTCAAACAATTACAAATGTCTTGCCAATTAAAAGCACTATCAGAATAAGATGAAGATAAAAATAGTGATATGGTTGCACCAGTACTAAGGGCACCTATGAAAACCATTACAACTACAAATTTGGAAGTACAATGTATGCGGATAAAGACTCCAAATATACGTAATTTGAATAAAATAAAATAACCATGATCTATTTACAGAAAAAAAAATTGTTTACAGAGGCATACACGTCATTCAAATAGGGCACTTGCAAGAAATTGATGGGAGAGTTCAGACGCCGCCGCTCCCCCACCCCCTCTTAGATCTGCCTATGATATATATACTGTTGACGGCAGGTCTACCCTGAACCGTCGACCAAACTCACATAAAGTAAGTATATATATGAAAAACTAAACATGCCTGTCGTACAGTTTAACTCACAAGCATACTGTATATTTTTATGACTACGAATTGCCTCAGTTTTGGGGTGAAGCCCATCGGCGATGGAAAAAATTACCAAGGAAAATACCAAGAACAAAAGGTTATGTACTATCACCGAGACTAGGCCGTGAGGCCTACACTGACAACAACAAAACGAACGAAATACATATAAAATTTTCCATGCACTAATGTCAACGAAAACATTGCAATAATAATATGTAAAAGATCGTATGAAATTTTCCATTCGCGGATCTCGGGAAAAAAAATCAACAGAGTTTGAGCAAGGCTCAAGGCGGGAAGAAATGTTTAAACTTTCTCATTAGTTCGCCGTAAATTAGTGAAAACAAAGTGAATGAGTAGGCCTACCCTAATACTGTAGGTATGATGACGTACTGTACATAAATTAACTAACTATAAGAATAGACACGAGTCTCATTCGGCTGAAGATTTAGCCTACAACAGTGGTGGCGAAGCCTTTTTGCTGGCTGGTCATTTTTGTTACTTTTGATTTTTAAAAAACGAAATTGGGTCACAATAATTTATTTACTTACTATTTTTAGTGAGAAACTTCTAGTTGGATTTTAGCTGCTAATGTTTTGATCCGAGGTTTATATTTAGTTGTCTTTAGTCTCACACATGCAGCATTCATATCTGTACCAAGGCGATTCCTGGTGGTGGATTTGACGAAATTCATGGCAGAAAACAACTGTTCACATGAATAAGATGAATCAAACATTGTTAGCAGAGCTAATGCTAGCTTTTTCATTGATACAAAAGAATTTGGTAAAGAGTTCCATTCTGCAAGAATAAGATTCTCTACTCTTTCTATTGATTGTTGTTCTGTGGTTACACCCAAAATTGACAACTCCAATTCCTTTTCTTGTAACTTCAGATTAAGATCAATAAATTTAGTCTTCCATACTGCACTTTCTTGAAAGTCAACTAATTCCCTTTCTAAATTACCAATGTCAAGCCAATGAAAAGCTGATAACTGAAGTTCTTCAAATTGAATAGTATGGGGGAATTGGATGAATTGTAATGTTGCATCAATTTGTCGGAATTGTGAAAACCTCTCTGAAAGTGATTGTCTGGCATCTCTTATTATTGAAGAGTACTTTTTGAGCACGTCGGATTTATTTTCTTCATTGTCTGCAAAATATTTTGAAGTCAAGAAGTGTTTCTGCAATAATGGAAAATATTTCATTTTTTCTTCTTCCAGATCTTTTGAGAAAATATTTAGTTTTTTTTCAAAAGCTTTAATATTTTCAAACATTGATGATACAACACAGCTGCGACCTTGCAACTTTTATTTGAAGCATTGTAATGCAATGTGAAATCAGCGAAAAAATGTAAGTCATTCAGCCAATTCATGTCAGTCAGTTCTGGATATTCATGTTCCTTTTTATTAAAAAAATATCTTATTTCTTCTAACAATTCAACAAAGCGATTCAAAACTTGACCACGACTTAACCATCTGACATTGTTATTCATGACTAATCCTGAAAATTGAGAGTCAACCTCATTGGTAAATTGACGTTTGTTAAGATCGTGAGCAACTACTGTATAAAATTGACAATCTTTGTCACAAGAGACATCACATTTTCAGGTGATTTTAAACTTTTTTTGCCCAAAGAGCTTCTTGCCATAAAATGCAATGAAATTCAACTAAAAGTGTTTCACTTCTTGTTTAAGTAATTGAACAAATCCAACATTTTTTCAATCATACTCGGACTCCATCAGTCGTCACAGATACAATATTTCTGAAATTAATATCCATTTGGATGAATTCCTTCTTCAATTCATTCATAATATCTTGTCCTGTGGTTTTCTCAGGCAGTGTCATCAATTTAATTAGCTCTTCCTTCATTATATTTTCGGAATAAAATCTTGCAATAACTGATAGACGTGCCTGTGATGTGACATCTGTACTTTCATCCAAACAAATTGGAAACATCTCAGCATTTGTCAAATTCAATAAAAGTTGATCAGATACAACTTTGTTTATGATAATTATTCTGCCTTTGACCGTATTTCTCGCCACAGGCAACTCATTAATACGTTTAATTATTTGATCTTTATTCTGAAAATCTTCAAATAAATAATCTGAGCAGTTTATAAAAGCTTCTCTTAAATAATCACCATCAGAAAGTGGTGTTCCATGTTGAGCAATGGTAGATAATAATTGAAAACGAGCTGCTGTAATATTGTAGTTTGGTTTAAAAATTCTTTTGAAAATAGCAGGTTGTTGTTGCTGTTGGTTTAATTGCCACATAATAATTTCATGCCATTCCTCATCTGACACTGAGCACAAATTTTTGTGGTTACTTTCAAAATGTCGCTTAATATTATAAAAGCGAGCAACAATGTCCACTTTGCAAATACAAGAAAAAGCTTTATTATTTCGTTTAATAACACCGTATTTCACAGTTCACTCTTCATGAAATAACCTTCCAGTTCATTACCTTCAAAACTAGTTTTTTGTAGCCATTTTTTTATGGGTGATAATTTCTGCACTAATAATTTGGCACTCCCAAACTTAAGGACTTGAACTGCAAAACTGAAAAGGCAGATGACCGCGCGGCGCACACCATGAGTCGGTTGTCATACATAACGCACGTTTTTGAACGTATACTATACGTTTAAAAACGTTTCACTGTGTATCAGCTGTTTATTTCGGTGTGAGAATAAAATAATTTTAAAATTGTAAGGCAGAAAATATTAAAAATTAAAATAATATTTTATTTAAATAAGAGCTCGTGGGTCATAAAAATCGCCTCGTGGGTCAGTATTTGACCCGCGGGTCAGTTGTTCGCCACTGGCCTACAACATCAAAAGTCAACAAAGTAAGCACTAGCCTATTGATAAGAACGGAAGTCTGCGATGCCTAACTGGTACGTCGAGATCAACAGAGCAGAAGGTACGTAATGTGAACCATAGTCGTGGGCTGTATAACGAAAAAGCATAAGTCCTTTGTCTGTCAATCTAAGCATTAACTCTGTTGGAAATTTTCTACGGATTGCTTGCTCAAAAGTCAGTCATCACAGACTTTATATATATAATCTCTCATTTAACCCATTTATGTGTTGTTTTAGTTGTGCTGTTTCTTGTTCTAATTTAGTGAGGCTTTCATTTTTCGTTGTTATACTGTATATCTGAGGATGAAAAGGAAGAGATCCCTGTAGGATGGAAGTTCTTTATTACGGTTCCGTCTGTAAATGTTTTGCATTCTCGTCGTTTAAAAGGGCTGAATTTTTTCAGGCCTCTGCGTTACTGGAAAAAAAATCAAATGAGTTGCTTAAAGGGTTTCCCAACAAGGAAATGAGTAAGATCTTGGGCTTTAAAAAGGTTCAAATAATTAATTTAAAATATTTAAATTAATTAATTAAATTTGGAAAATATTTATCATACACATATTATTTACTAGAATTTTGTTTGGATGCAAGGAGGAGCAGGAGGAGAAAATCAGCCCAAAACCAGAGAAGAGAGAGGCCTTTAGAGGTTAACTCAACCCAACTTAACCTAACAGTATCGCTCTAGCTCATTCAAATAGGTTCTTCCATTCTTCAACCCACTTCCTTCTTCTTCTACTTTGAATCTATCATGATGTAGAGAAGTGTCAGTGGCAGATTGCCTATGGCAGTCCTCCGTTAGATTCTCTTTTCCGCTAAACTCAAGACACGTTTGTTCATTAACTAAAAGACGAAATCGTAGAGAATGATGTTGCAGAGTTCATTCTTTTGTCATTTTAATCATGTATTATTTCTATTCTAAACGTTTGAAGCCTATAAAGGAGTTTGATTTGTACTGCATCGTCCATTACTTCACTTTTCTCTCTTGAACAGGACCCGAACATAACAAAACCTTTATAATAGTATTTAGAACACACACACACACACACACACACACACACACACACATACAAAACAGACTTTTCACACATTTTCATATTCAATTCTGTATCACGACATTTACCCAATCTAAAAACCCAATAAATTTAATCAAACCTTACCTAACCCAGCGTAACCTAACCTAACCTTAATTATATCCCCCTTTTTCAGGATGAAAAATGACATTTATGAAGATTAACAACGGCGATACTTACAGTAATGTCGTGATAGACGTTCGTGTCGCGAATCCATAGGAAGACAAGAAAACACACACACACACACACACACACACGTGCGCGCGTCTAATAAGGTGGTAATAGCTGTAGCTTTTGAATAAAATAATGAGTGTTTTATTAGAGCGTCTGTACTTCGATAAATCAAGTCTGCATTATGTGATGGCATAATTATAGAAATAAAAACCAGCATTTACATCTTTCAAATTCTAAAACTGATTTCAAAAGCATGTTTTAAAACTTCTTATTTGAAATTGTATTAAAAATTTGAGAGATAACTAACAATTCATTTATAATTAATTCAAAGTATACACGAAGATTTGGACATTATACCTGGTGTCCGAGAATTATCTGTACAAGTTTTGGCTGTTATTAAAAGTCAACCATGAAGTGCAGAAATTCAAGTGTTGTTCCATTTTATAGAGAAACTCATTAAGTTTTTTCTGATAACAAGTTTTGACAAGTTTTGTTTTTGTACGCGGGTGACAGACATTGATGATTTAAAAGCAAGAATCACAGCTGCTATTGAGCGAATTGATGTGGACATGCTGCAGCGTACATGGCAACATTTGGATTATCGATTGGATGTTTTGCGAATCACTGATGGTGCACATATCGAATGTTTGTAACAACGTTACTTAATAAAAGAAACTTTTGAAAATACAGATTCTAAATAATCTTGTTTAAGAATTTTATGTGTGTTATCAAGAATTTTATTAAAAGATGAAATTGTACAGATAATTTTCGGACACACTGGAATTTCTAAAAAACTTGTCAAAACTTGATATCAGGAAAAACTTAATGAGATTCTCTGTAAAATGGGACAACACTGGAATTTCTACACTTCATGGTTGACTTTTAATAACAGCCAAAACTTATACAGATAATTCTCGGACACCCTTATATAAAAAATTCGGAATTTTTTTTTTTAATGTCCAAATCAAAATGATTGATGTTCTCACATTATTGCAACGTAAAGGCTTGTTTACCCATTATAATACAACAATGAACTATTATATTTCCTTTCTGCTTATACTACAACATTCTTCCATCAAAAGTTTAAAATTTTTTTACATCTTCATAAAATGTTCGATTGTTCATCCATACACAGCGAATACCGTTCTGGTAAACAGTTATCGACATACTCTGAAAGTTATACGAATATATATTTTACATGCAATAAACTTCATACCATTTTCAGTGTTCGAGTTGACAAACAATAAGAATCCCTTCATCTTTTCATCATTTTTACCTTTATTTTGTCTCATAGTTATATATTTTTCAGACTTCATTCTTTTCTTAATTTTATTTTCGTCTGTTTGTCATCCGAACGCGAATAGCCGAATTTTGAGTTAAATCAGATGACTTTTTCGAAATGAAACTTCTCTTATCCTCGTGTCCTCTTCTCTTCCTGTCCTCTTGTTTGTGCGTTGGATGTTAGACGAATAATTTTAGGAATTAGTTTTCAGATGAACTTCTTTGATCTTTCCTTATTAGATTCTGCGCCAAAGATCCCGAAATGAAGGCAAATTCACATGAACAGAGCGACCTTGCAAAGAAAATTAAGAGAACTTTTGGGAAAATTTACGTTCTAGAGTTCATGTTCAGACAGCATTTCGAGAAATTAAAAATTTTATAGATGTGGTTGTGTGTATATATTGTGTGTGTGTGTGTGTGTGTGTGTGTGTGTGTGTGTGTGTGTCTCCATTGGTGCTTAATATGGAGAATAAGTTTCCCAGGATTTCTCGGGAATCCCTGTTCCCGTTTCCTGGGAAATAAGATAATTATCTGGGAAATTCGTGAAATTAAAAATTGAATCGTTAATGCTATACTCGTACTTATATAATTGACAATATCATTTTTTTAGTGTTAGTAAAGCATCATAAACTCAGTCAATTGTTAATATAAGAAGTTTCTCACATATACAATTAAAATGAAGTATCCACTTAATTAAACTCGTATTTTGTGAGTTTAACAAATTACTAAGTTTTGGACAAATTAACGCTTTGCTTTAATTTGAGAAAAAAAAGTTAAAAGAAAAATAGGTTCGTCCTCCAAAACTAAAGAAGAAATTGCTTTTTGATAAAGAAAGTGTAAATGGCAGAAAAAGGTGTAGAAACTTTTTTTTTTTACCATTACACGTTCAACCGCACTGGAAAATAAACTTAAAAGTGGCACTTTTGCGATGCGCGTTACCAAAGTAATTATACCACAATAAATTAATAATTGCACATTAGTGACGTTGAGCGACTGCGCAACAATGGCGTGTTCAACTCCCTTTAAATTTAATTAAGTTTGAGAAACAGCAAAATAAAAGCTGAGAGAGAGCCTTCTCTGTCTGTAGGCTTTTTGTCACTAAAATTCGAAATAAAATGTCAGACGAGTCTTTAGATTCGCTGTGATTTTTACAGTAAAATCTTATTTTATGAAAAAGAAATCTCCGAAGTAAACTTTCGTATTGCAATTTGCAAAGTTCTTGATGTTAATTAATTATAGTATTTTGCTACGTTGTACATAATGGAAAAGGTAAATTTGTTTGCTAAAATTTCTTTCGTTTTTCAGTTTAGTAAACTACTTTTATGTTCACTTTTAGCAGGATTGCTTTATGATAAAAAAAATGTAATTTTGTTTTCACAATATTATGTTTTTAATATATTTGTATTTGTGTGTAGTTTTTAAATAAAGCAAACAACAGTTGTTTCATTATTTCTTTCATGTTTAAATAATTCTACTATTGAATTTTGTTGTTTTCCCAGTTTCCCGGGTATTCCCAGAGTGTGTTCTTGTTTCCCGTTTCCCGAAATTTGAAATATCTTTTCCCCCTTCTTAAATACTAGTCTGCACATATACAGGGTGTACACAAATTATCTTTACACCTTCTCTCTCAAATATGATACAAATATTAGGAAACAAGGTACACATGCCGTTTTTGCGCCATCTGTGAGTGAAAGTAATAAAGTTTCACATAACCTCAAACACATTCAACATGGGCACCACTTGTTACGCGTAAGACGTCCAAACGGCATTCTGTCTCCATTCATGTACGCTGCAACATTTCAACGTCAACTCTTGCAGCAGCAGCAGCAATTCTGGTCTTTAAATCGTCGATGTTGACCACTGGAGTTGTGTAGACGCAGTTTTTCACATAACCCCAAGAGATGGGATCCCCACGGCCAATCCACCGATTTGGAAAATGCATGTTAAGGGAATTTCGTACCAATTTCGTAATTTGTGTACACCCTGTACAATAATTTTACATCTGACATCTACCACGTGAAACTTCATTACTTTCTCTCACACATGGTGCAAAAACGGTATGTTTTTTTTTATGCAGGAAGGAGGGAGTAGTATAGCCGCAAAAGGGGAGAGTGCAGGAATGTTGCAGGTTATTATGTAATGTTGCAAAGGGGGGAGGGGTTGTTGCAAAGGGGGGTTGTTGCAAAGGGGGGTGGGGGAAAGGGGGTGGGGGGAAAACTTGGAGGCGGCGTTATCCCCCAAGAGAAAGGAGGAGGAGGAGAGAAAGGAGGAGAGGTGTTCACCTGGCAGGAGCCAAGTGCACATTAAGACTTCCAGCCGAGTTGGCGTTGTTTTATAGGCTCCTAATCAGCCAGTTGGCGTAAATGGCTTGAGTTGCCAGATAGCGCCATGTATTCCATTGTATACACTATTATAGACTCCTAATCAGCCAGTTGGCTGGTTGTCAGATACCTCTTTTTAGCAGTATTATTGCATACATTATTATTATAGACTCCTAATCAGCCAGTTGGCTGGTTGTCATACCTCTTTTTAGCAGTATTATTGCATACATTATTATTATACGCCTAGTCAGCCAGTTGGCTGAGTTGCCAGATAGCTCCATGTATTCCGAAGACAGAGTTGCCAGATACCATTGTATACACTATTATAGACTCCTAATCAGCCAGTTGGCTTAGAAGGCTTAAATATTGCCAGATACCTGTTGTATACAGAATACCGGTAGTAGAAGGCATAACAATAAACAACATTGCATCATTCTTTTTATTATAAATATATGAAAATAAATATACATTTGAGGAATATGTGTATAACAGAAATATATACACACAATTATGGATATATATATATATATATATAAATAAAATATACATTTCAAATAAATATACATTTGAGGAATATGCGTATAACAGAAATATATACACACAATTATGGATATATAATATATATAAAATAAAATATACATTTCTATACATTTCAATATATACATAACAGAAATATACACATAATTATATATAAAATAAATATACATTTCAAATAAATATACATTTCATATACATTTCAATATGTACATAACAGTACAGGAGAAATATACACACACACACACACACAATTATGGTGATATATAAAATAAAATATACATTTCATATACACTTCAATATGTACATAACAGTACAGGAGAAATATCAAGCAAAATATATATATATATATATAAACACAAATCAATAGAAATATGCGTATAATCGTCAAGCAAAATATATATATACAATTCACTTTTTTTTCAAAATACTAAAATCGGTCTTAATCGAGTTTACAATTACATCATTATTGCTCTGCATTACGCAGTCTATGCGGCTTAATAATATTTCACCGCTTAAAGTATAGGGAAACCTGTATTCGATATGAATGGCTTTCATATCGTTCAGTACTATTTTTGTCCCCACTTTACAACCGGTTGGCAAGTCATCTTTAAATACGTCTAGAATACAATCAAAAGCACGCACAAAGAGTTCATCGTTAGCTACATTATTAAACACAAGTTTATAAGAATGCTTTTCCAATCGAGGGTTTATTTCTACCGACTCGAGCTTTTCAATCGTGAACTCTTCACTCAACATAGCGGCAATTGAAATAATCTTCTAAATCGTTACGGCAACTGCGCGTTATATAAAGAAATAGTTCTTCAGGGTGAACGGTGTAGGTGAGCTCAGCCTTGTACCGATCAATTGCTTTGTACCAAAGTTCATGGTATTTCAAAGAGTCTAAACTTTTTAAATAAACATCCAGCACTAGACTTTTCTCACCAGTCCTACACTCGGTAAACCCATCGAGCAGAGCAGTGTATGCGTATTCAAGAACTGTATCAAAATAAAGCATATCCGTACACGCGCGTCTAATATAGGTTTCAGTTTACGGAATCCGACGATTTCAAACATTCTGTCGAGGATGAAACGGTTTCGCGTAGGAATAAGAGCGTTATTATCAGAAGCATTCTTCCACATCAGCCTTATATCAATGCACGGCCGATCGTTATTTATACACAACGTACATACAACGGCGTATGAGGGCGCGTCACTAATCTGCTCTCTTCTTGTACCTACGTTAGCAGGTATTTTATAACGATCTTCACACCACTTATCACTATCACAAAGATTCTATTCATCTCCTCGATACTTAAATAAACCCGTTTGTTTGTCGGTCTACATTCCGTTTCCAGTACATAGCTAATGGTACCGGAATTACGCCTGAACACGCGCAACGATTTCGTCACGGACACATCGTACGAGGCGTTGAGAATGCTGCTCAAAGGAAGTTCCATCGTATTCGAGGAGCGCACGTCTACTCGGTTCAAGCTCTGAGATAACTATGAGCCGTGTGAGGCACAGGCAGGAACGGTTCGACGGCGGCTGACTCGATGATACGTGAATGGTCATGTTCGTACGACTCGAATTGTTGCACATATTTGTTTTTTCCGTTTCGTCACTACCAGCCTACGCACTTTGGATAAGAACTAGGCGCTAATCATCTCCACACTCTGGCGCACTATTTGAGAGGAACATATGCTCATATTTTTCCTTTCTACCCATCAAACGATGCTCGTCTCTAAAATCTGTTAAAAACTCACGCATGGCACTAGCCACAACCTCACTATGAACCTCATCATGATATACGTTAATATAGTGATAAAAACACCTAAGATTGTCCATGATCACGAGATTCACATTTTCAGACGTAGGGTATGAGTAATCGACATGGTGTAGCATGACGTAATACCGCTTGTCACACCACCCATCCACAAGGCTCATTATCCATACCTGCTGCTTCTCTTCTGCACGCGTTGTTCTTTTACTTCACGGTGTATGTGAGACTTTATAAAGTTTAGCCCTGCAGCATACTTCAGCACATCGTCTGTGCAACGAAAGCCTTCAACAGTCTCACCAGAACATCCGTAGAGTATTTGTACATCTTGGAACTTCGCACAATCCAATGTGGCTTTAAAAGAGGCATAGGAGGGGGGAATAGGAAGTTTTTCGGTATCCACCACATCCTCACACTTTACTGAATATCATTTCATAAACGTTGTGCAAGCAATATTAAAGGTAGCCATTTCAATATACGTCTGATCTGAATACACGTCTGATCTCTCGGGCTTACTGCGGCCGAATGACCACGCAGGGACTCCCAGAGAGTAGCATGACTCACGCAGTGGGCGGAGCTTAGAACTTTCACCTACACACACACACACACACACAAAGGAGAAAGTGAAACGCTATTTGATTTATTGAGATATTCATATATTTACAAATACGATTCGAGATATTCAAGTTATATATACATATTTACAAATAGATACGATTATATACAAGACGTGTGAGTTAGAAGCATCATTGGTATCCAAAGGGTACGGTATCATAGGTGCCAGGTAACTGGTAACGTTTCCTATAGGTGTTACGGCACAACCATCGTACCCCTAAGTTCCTTCACGCCTCCAGCTTCTGCGCCCGAAAATTGTGGGTGCCTACAATTAGTTGGTGAGGTTGCAAACATACTAATCCTTCAAACGACTCAAAGTTAACAACCTCCCGATTCGCATGGTTGAGCGTAATACCCTTTGCCTTCACGATATATTTCATTTCATCCCCTACCCTGACCCGTACCCCATAAGTCTTAGGTCCTGTTGAGATAAAAGAGTCGGCGTATGCGTCGTCCCCATACTCATCCTTGATCTCATCAGTGAGCTCGCCGAGGAACTCCCCAATAGCGGGCATGTAATCACCCTCCCTCTCTGTGAATATCACGCTATCTGTATCGGCATACAATACTCTCCGCCCAAGAGAATGCAATAGACCCCAAAGTTTTATACGGGCGTAGGCTGTTGTGAAGCTCGCCACAGGTATGTTTGTAACCCTTGAGGTATCTGTGGCAAATTCAGTGTTGTTGTACTTTATTACGTAAGTATTACCTACATTCACGATCTCCATGACCTCTTTATCGGGGGCATTGGCATAATCCCAGACATCGCTATAACTTTGTGCCAAATGAATGTTCCCTCTGCCGGTATTCTGCGCAAATTTTCCCCATAGACTGTTTAGACACAATTTGCACTAAAGCGCTTGCCAGGATTCTTTACAATTTGGACACGATCAAGTTGTATACCTTCGCGGTCGCGGTAACGTTGAATATAGGCAGACTTTTCATCTTCGGTATCAACTCCTCGCGGATACCCTGATGCTTCAACCTTATCCTTCAAAAAGGCGTTTATATATGGTGTGAAAAGGTTGGGGAGCTTCTGAAACCTCCACACCTCGTGTATCTTCAGTATTCTATAACCATGGGCGTAGGCTAGGGCCAGCTCAGGACTTGTATATACGCCTCTGTGGTACGCTGGTGGGGTATATGGTTACATTCGCCGTTATCCTCTTCCGCGCACTTCACGCACAGGGGAAACATGAGCTTGTCGTCGATAACGACAGGTAAGATCGGCATCCATAAATTGCGTGGGGGAGTACGTCTACGAAAGAGAGCCCAAAGTAATGATCATTCAAATTTTTTGAAAATTCATTGATGGATGGTAGCTAGGCCCCACCAGTTTCTCAGGAGCGCCCACGGGGTACGGATGCTCTTCATCACGTATGGGTATAAAGAACAGAAATCGTAGTAATGGAGCTTCACGCCCTCCGTAGGTGGGAAGTATAGTCTGAAAGGATTTGTACGTCCTCCAAACAAGCTATCACCACATTTGAGAGGATCCAGCACCATTGAACGCTTGATCGTTTTTATTTCCTCACGGTATACATCGTCTGTCTCCATCCGTGCATCATATTCATGCTCCCACAAGACTTTGTGAGTGAACTGTGATCCTATAAGTTGATCGCGGGTGCGGGTCGATGCAAGACAGTCGGCAGGAGACCTACCGTTGATATCTCCGGTGACTCCGCACTCAGGACGGGGGCATCCATGCCACCAGCAACCGTTAAAGGAGTACACAGTCTTCACACCAGTGACACGGTTTTCACTTAACCCATCAACCCAAAAAACACGTCCATTAATCTTAATGGGTACTTCACCCGTGTTGCGGGCGTGCTTTATGTATACACCTGTTTGTTGCTGCAGGTGTATGAGCCAGTAAATAGCCTTGTGTCCGTAACTGCGGGGGTTGTTTCGGTGAATAATGGCTAAGGTGTCTTTAGGCATGAAGTTATTCTTGAACACCGTAAAACATAATGATGCGATGGTGGTTGCGACTTGCAGTGGATCGCATTTGAAACGGGCTATGTACATACTTCTAAAGGCCTGGAAACATACTCTAAGCACGCGCACATCATTCACGCAATAACGCTCACATTCATCAGCTATATTATAAGGGTTACTTTCATTAAAACTGTCGTAGTATCGATCAAAGTCTTCACGTTCATCCATGCAGTCAAAATAATGTTTGGGGGGTGGTGGGCCTACGTAGTTTAAAGTCTCGCTGGTGAGGAAAGTGTATGGGAAGTATCCTTTGGAAACTTCAGCTGCTACTCCCATCACCTTGGGTAGCTTTGCTAATTTACAAGGTGTGAATAATAAAGTATCTTTAAATTGTACATTGCCTCTTATCTGCATCTGTATTAATTTGTTGCCTCTTTTCAATGGATCACCTGTAAATATCTCAGAGGATTCGTGTTCAAGCAACTCCTTATAAAGGAACTGCGTGTCAAACTTTGCCCCGTTATGGGCGAGAATATACACAGTCATTTTTTTGAACTTGTCGGCTAACTTGACAATATAGGACACAAATAGTTTCACAGGACTATCGCTGACATTCGTTTTAAAAACGTTTGTCCGTTTACCGCATTTGGGGCACTCGTCACATTCGATACCCATACACTCATCACAGATGGTCTGGCTCACAAGTAAATGTGGAATTACCTCTTTGGTTTCAGCGTTCGTATATGTTTCTATATCGTAGTACACAGTTATACAAGGGTTATTTTTAGGCTTAGCATCTTTCATATAACACACATGCTTTACTCCATCCGCCTTATATTCCTCCTGGCATGTAGGACAGTGAATTACGTCGCACTTGTGCTTAAATTTTCCCCAATTATCCATTGTGTGAAACATACCACATTCACAGATTCTCATTTTCCTGCACGTACCAATTGATTTATGGAGATCAAAGCAGCTATTATTGAAAAATGTGCGTCTACACACATCACAGTCTCTCTTCTCAACTACACGGCTTTCACATTTGGTGCTTTTACACTGCTCACATACCATGTGACATTCTTTACAATGTCTCACTATATCATCCGCAAACTCGAGGCACCCCTTACACAAATCATGATGTCTCCCATATTTTCGACTTTTGTCATAACTCGCGTAAAGCCCCCTTATATTACGGATGGGGAGATACGTTGTCCTGACAATCCTAAAATAAGTAGGGGCCTTGTACGATCTCTCACACAGCTTTTAAAAACATACACAGTCCGGCGATCATCCAAACCAAATATAACTATGCGCACATTCATTTCCTGTTCTACCTTTCTCAGCTCTTCAGGACCCATATTACAGTCAAATTCAAGTTCACAGTCTACAGCTAGTTTACGGGCACGCTCAACGATCGTAGGCAGCCAAATTTTTTGAGTCCGTGTATTTTGTACAGTAAACATACGTGCTAAGAGTACTGCTATAAAGCCGCAACCACGATCGACGTTTATATGCCTTCGGTAAATAGTTGGAGAATTGAAGTTAAGAGTGTACGGTATGGCACTATGACCCGCAACACGGAATACACGGTCAATATTTACCGTGAAGTTGTCCATATGAAGGCTATACTACTTTGGACGGCCTGCATTATACGCCCTAATATATATTCAACATCTTCAGCAGCCAAACGTCTAAACGGTACTATCACCCAATAATCGTCTACATCACCGTCATCTGACCCGAATCCAAAGGACAGACTCGTCCTGACCTCACGCTCGTCGCGATTCTGAAGAGCAAACTCTATAATATGCTGTACTACCCTGCGTATCCCGCGCTCAATACCATTGCTATACAGGGCTCTAGGGTCGACCCTGACTCTATACCGATTTCTAGTCAAGGCGGGGTGGGGGCTGCGGATCGCACTAACTCTAACGTAATAACATCCTCAACAGAACGGGGGGCGGATGAATTAGTGGCTATATTAGGTGCTGCTGCTGATGGGGGCCCTGTTGCGTAGGAGGGTTGGGGATCTATTATTGTAGACTTAACAGAACGGGGGGCAGAATAAGGGGGTATATTAGGTGCTGCTGCTGGGGAGGTTGTTGCGTAAGAGGTTGAGGGTTGGGGGTCTGCTGCAACAGGTACATATTTCGGTCGCTTTATACCTGATGTGGGGTTCTCATACCTCCGCTTTGGACGTGCAACCTGTATCGCTGGTGAGGGTTCAGGGGAAGAGATCATAACTACACTGTCGTCGAGGTCATCCGTAATGATAGGGTGCTCTACCTCATCGTCGGTTCTGTGGGAGAAGAAATATAAGGATCAGCACTCAAAATTTGTAATATTTTGTAAATGACCCACTTAGGAGTGTGACGTGTTAGAAATGGACTCTGTAGAAAAATTCAGATTCACGAGCCATCCACATGTATTATATCTGGACCTACAGGATGTGGTAAAACTGTGTTTATGCTTAAAATCATTAAAGAAAAGGGCGAGATGTTCTCGAAATTTGTGCATAAAGTTATATGGTGCTATTCGACGTATCAATCAGCGTTCAACGAGTACCAAGATGATATTTTGTTCCACAAAGGTGTATATGACGTTAATTCGCTAAAGGGAACTGAACATACAATCATTGTAATTGACGATCTCATGTTGGAGATGGATAAAACGTTTGCCGAGACATTTACAGTATACTCCCACCATCTTAACATAAGCGTGTTCTTCATCAATCAGAATCTATTTTTCAAAAATAGATACATGCGCGATGTGTCGTTAAATACGCAATATCTAGTCTTATTCGCGCAACGTAGAGATGTATCACAAATTGGGGTATTAGCCAATCAAATGTTCCCGAATCAGCGTAAGGAGTTTTTGGAAGTTTATAAAGAAGCTACAAGCACGCGTTACGGATATTTGCTTTGCGACCTTCATCCGCGAAACACGTTTAGAGTGCTTCTGCGAACGAATATATTTCCAAACGAGCCTGAAACGGTGTATATTCCAGAATGACAAAGAGACTAAAGAAATACCATGAATTAATAAAAATCTATCATCGACTGCCCCGGGCAATGCAGCAGATATTTATTAAAAATATCGACGCCGACTTTTTAAAATGCATCTGTGAAATCTGTCTTAACGTTATAAATTGCAATGTATCAATGAAAACCCATCAGAAGGCTCGCCTACGCCGCTACAAGAACATAATACGTACACTCGCTCGTAAAAGTCAAACTGTAGCGAAGAAAAAACGAGTTATTGTGCAAACAGGAGGGTCATTTCTCCCCATCTTATTTTCGGTTTTGGGCCCTTTACTGACTAGATTAATATAATGAAGAAAGTGGTAGTGATTCCCCACGAGGTGTACGCTTCACTGCAAAGAGACACGGATCTAGATCCCCGTAAAAGCAGACTTAAAAGAATGGAAAGCGAATTGTTAGCCCTATTAAACAGTGAAAAAACACCTGATGAGAAAAGAATCTTATACCAAGAAGCTCTGCAGAAATTTCTTCACGAGTACGAAAATTATAAGAGCCCTACGGAGATTCCTGTGGTTATTAGGCACAGCACGGGGGACGATGGCGACATAGGACCTGTACCCGACGATACAGCTGATCAACCAAAAAGATTAGCCACACAACATATCGAACATGTATTAAAAAATACCCTCCCACTTACATTGAGGAGTAAAGGCTTAAGTCTTTATAATCTATTGAATGAGGATCCCGCCATACAATGGACCGATACAGGGTCCATCAGGATGGAAGCATATTAAAGCAAGACTACAACAAATAAATGTCCCTAAAACGTTGATAGGAAATCTGAACAGGTTAAAAGACTTGGAACACGCAACGTCTGTGACACAATTGAAGGCGCCGTCACCCCCTGCGGTAACACCTTTGAAGAGGAGAAAAGAGGTTAAACCAACCCTACCCACGTGCCTCTAAAATACGCAAATGGCTAACGTATTAACTAAACGTTATTATGACATTTCTACCCCATCCTCTTACGGCGGCGTAGATAGACTGTACAGTGTTTACGGAGTAGGAAAAAAAGATGTTGAAAGATTTTTGAGGGAGCAGGACGCTTATACGCTTCATAAGCCTGTGAGAAAAAGGTTTAAAACAGCCAAGACAACGGCTTCCTCGATTGATTCTATTTGGCAAGCAGATTTAACAGACATGCAAAGATATTCTGTGTATAACGATGGTTACCGCTACATTCTATTCATAATAGACGTGTTCTCTAGATATCTGTGGCTAGTTCCTCTGAAAAATAAATCACCTGAAACAGTTGCTAAAGCCACCAAAACGCTAATGTTAAAAGAAAACAGGGTTCCTGGCTATTTTTGTACGGATATGGGGAAGGAGTTTATAGGCCGTGCTTTTCAGAATATGTTGACAGAGTTTAATATCAGCTATTACACAACCAATTCTATACATAAGGCTTCTTTAGCTGAAAGAGTTCAGCGCACCATAAAGGAACGCATGCACCGTTATTTTACACATAAAAACACATACAGATTTCTAGACATTCTGGAATCATTGGCATCATCCTACAACCGCTCACACCATCGCACGATTGGGGCAACACCTAACGAAGTTTTAGAAAGAGGTACGCTCCCGAGAAGAGATGGACCACCACCACCACCACCACCACACTCTGTGCGCTTCAAAATCAATGATTATGTAAGGCTGTCGCGTTCGGGGAATAAATTCGCAAAGGGTTTTGAGCAAGGATGGACACGCGAGATTTTTAAAGTTAGGGCTGTGAGACCTAAAGGTGTGATAATGATGTATTACATTGAAGATTTGAATGGGGAAGAAATCTCAGGAGGCTTTTACCGCGAGGAATTGCAGAAAGTTGCGTTTAATTTAGAAAAAAATGTGTTTAAAATTGAGAAAATTTTAGGAAGCAAAGGTTCAGGAAGGAGAAAAATGTACCTGGTGAAATGGCTAGGGTACCCAGAAAGCTTCAACACCTATATAAAAGCTGATGCAATAATGAAGCTTAAATAGTATGCAACATGGCTCCTAACCATTTCTACGTCACACTCCCGTCCTCCTCGTCCCTGTCTGTACACCCTAACAACACGCTAGCCAACTTTGTAACAGAACTCCATGGGCACATTGAATTGGGTCGTGATTCGTATGAGGTGGGGATATGCGAAATTCAGCTGGACACCGTCTTTTTAAATATTGAACATAAGAAACCGTTTTTACGATTCTTAGAGACATTGACGAGTGTGAAAAAGCTGGGGTAGCTATGGATGAAACTATGCGCATCGCTCGGACTAAGATTGCACGGTATTACAGTACAGAAGTAAGACTAGGGCCGGGTCAATATGGTTCGGCCGAGGATGTTGTGAGAGGCTTAAACGTAGTTTAAGAAACTCAAACCTTACGAATGATTTAGTATATGAAATCGTAAACAACCCTGCACATACACTAATCCTAAAATCAAAGACTAACAGAGTCTTAAAGAACATAGAAAGTTCAAAATTCTAACCAACGGCCGATATAGCGCAGCCTTCCAAAGAGACACATTTCACGAGACACAGTATAACTTGTCCAGATTAATGTATCAATTGAAGATGGAGAAATTGGCTGAAAGGTCCCCAGACATGTGCTATATTTACAGTAATATAGTGGAGCACCAGTTTGTTGGGGATACCCAGGCACGCCTGCTGCGCATTGCTCACATCCCCAACCATAGAGGAAGGAGTTTGAGTATTACATATGACAGCCCCATTATGTGAATGTCGCAACTAATTTAATAACCAATATCACAATATATATAAGAACGATTGAGGGCGAAAACTTCCCATTCGGTAACGGGAGCTTAACAGTGAAGCTACACTTTCGACGCACTGAGTTATAATGGATAGAAAGCCTTTCACCGTCTATCGAGGGATGCGATACCAGCGCGGTAGTGGACTTGGATCCATTTTTTCATCCATACTACGTACGGCTGTTCCTTTGCTGAAGAGGGGTGCCAGATACCTTGGAAGGAAAGCGCTACAATCAGGCCTTAACACTGCAGAAGACATATTGGCCGGGGCTAAACCTAAAGAAGCTCTAAAAAAACATTTAAAGCGTACACGGAACGAAATCATCAAAGATGCAAAGAGAAAAATGCGTGGTGGCGGGAAGAAGAAGAGGGCTCCCCGGAAGAAGAAGAAGGGTCACGTGGTATTAAACGTAAAAGGCTATCAAAAAAGAAATGCTGTAAGCGAATGAAACCTATGGTTGACCACTTTTTTGACTGATATAAGCTAAGGATATTGATCTCATGAATCATAGTTTGTTTACCACTTGTCGAGAGAGGAGTCACTATTTCGCCATGGCACGCTTCATCCACCCATGTAGTTCACAATGCTGTAAATCGGAGCTGTCCTTTTTTGAGCTCCCGCCAACCCAAGTTTCTATTGAGCACAGTGACTTTATTACAATTAACCCTTTAAACACAATTAGTTCACCGAGTGCACCTATAGAATTCGTGATACCCAGCTCAGGTCCTTACTTTTTTGATCCAAGCTGTGTGCACATGTACGCTAAGCTACGTATAGCCCATTCTGATGGAACGGCCTGCGATGACAAATATGCTGTATACCCTGAAACAAACTTTCTGCACGCCATATTCAACCAGTGTGACGTATATTTAAATCAGACCAACATATCGGCAGGCACGGGGTACTATCATCTACGAGCCTATTTGGAAAATGTCCTCAACTTTTCCAAAGAAGCGAAGGCTACCTTTTTAAGTGCGGAGGGATATTATCAAACTAAAGATGAAAATAGTATAAAGGACAAATTTAAAAATTCTAAAAAGAAAATATACGAGTGTTTTGGACGGTTGCACACAGATTTCACTTTCCAGGAGAAGTTGCTTGTGAACGGGGTGGATATGAAAATAAAGCTCACCCGCACGAGTCCTGAGATCTGCTTAAATCTGGATGCGAATCAAGAAGAGGCAAAGTCCGTTGTGGTTCACATTATGGACACATACCTCCGCGTACGGCGAGTGAAATTAAGTTCACCAAAACAACTAGAAATTGAGAAAAATTTACTAAACGCTACAGTGAAATATCCTATTAACAGAGTGCAGATCAAACTATATACGGTTCCTGCAGGGTTGGCATCGAAGCAGATAGAAAACATTGCCCTGGGAAATCTTCCTAAAAGGATATTAATCGGCATGCAGGACCACGCTTCGGTGAATGGAAAATATAAAAAGAGTGCCTTTAAATTCGAGAATTTCGGACTTAAAAATATAACTCTATACGTTAATGGCACTGCTTTGGGTGGAACAATGGGTACGGACTATTCATCAGACGCTGTGTTACCTCTTTGTGCCAGAGCCTATAGTAATCTGACCCATATTGCAGGTGATTGTGATGAGCTTGGTAATGGGGTAACGCAGGAAGAATTCATTGATCAATTTAACCTTTATCCGTTTGACATTACACCTGACTTATCTGCTAGCGTAAATACCCATTTAACACCACAGCAGAGCGGTAACATCTCAGTGCGGCTGGAATTCGCCAAGCCTATAGACGCTCCTATTAGTGTACTAGTATATCTCGAATCGCAAGCCCTAATAGAAGTAGATAGATTTAGAAGCGTTATCACTGACTTTTAAAATGGATGCTAATACACTTCAGAAAGTAATGGAGCGAGTCACACGTTCCAAATTTATCGGCGTGTTTGCGAAGAATGAAACATTGAGTTTGCCAAGTACGCGAGAATGCGGTAGTCTTATTGTGAACACAGACATCATCGGTAATGAAGGGATTCACTGGATCGCTGTCTATTTTAAAAATAGACAGCGCCTGTACTATTTTGATTCACTCGGTACTCAACCCTGGAGTGACCCTATTATTGTAAAATTTCTCGCTCAGTTACATATTCCCGAAGTTGTATGGAACCCATTTCGTATGCAGGGATATTTTACTAATGTTTGCGGAATGTACTGTGTCTCATTTCTCATGCATATGTCAAATGATAAAGAATTTATAAATTTTTTAAATTTATTTGACCCGTGTCACACTCACCGAAACGATGAAATGGTATGCAGACAGATAAAAAACCGTTTTCCAATTGTACGTACTCGTTGTATATTATAATGTTTTTGTTCGTATATTTGTATATTCGTTTATTGTACTGATTTCTTTCATTTAATAAATTTATGAAAATATATTGTGTCTTCTTATCCCAAAAAGATCGAAAAACACTTACATTATTGACATTGTTGACTGATTAGTATATCATCCGTATTCCCTTCAAAAGATTGTATAACTCGTGTCAAATCCTCATCGGACCTTAAAGGAATAACATATACAGAGTATACAGACAGACAGATCCCCATTATGTGAAGATATCTTTGGTTCGAGGAGTGAACGCCATTTTCGATTTTAGCATAATGGGGAAATAACATGATTGACATTTTTGGCGAGTATCTATTTGACGAAACTACAACTCTCCGTATATATATAAAATCTAATTATGACACTTACATTTCTATGGTAGTCCCTTGCGTCGGGTTGTAAGGAGCGTCACTGCAAATATCTTCTACGGTTTGCGTTGAAAATAGTTCGCCACAATCAGCGCATTGAAAAGACTAATTGTGGTTAATGCTGCAGTATCACGTTCTTCATACAAGTCTGGGGAGACGTACAGGTCCATGGTGGAGGATGTGTGACACTGCTGACTGATCAGTATATCATCCATATTCCCTTCAAAAGATTGTATAACACGTGTCAAATCCTCATCGGACCTTAAAGGAAAACATATACAGACAACAGACAGATCCCCATTATGTGAAGATATCTTTGATTCGATTACCAATTTCGATTTTAGCATGATGGGGAAATAACATTGATTGACATTTTTGACTAGTATCTATTTGACGAAATACTACAACTCTCCGTATATATATAAAATCGAATTATGGACACTTACATTTCTATGGTAGTCCCTTGCGTCGGATTGTAAGGAGCGTCACTGCAAATATCTTCTACGGTTTGCGTCGAAAATAGTTCGCCACAATCATCATTGAAAAGACTAATTGTGGTTAATGCTGCAGTATCACTTTCTTCATACAAGTCTGGGGAGACGTACAGGTCCATGGTTGATTATTCACTGATGCGAAAATAGCTACTGTTACTCCCAACTGAAAATATCCCCTTTTATATGCACATTCGCCAAGCTCCGCCCAAAAGACCAGATCCGTCGTGATTGGCTGCCGATGTAGCTGGGTGGAGCTATGACGTGTACCATTCCGCTATAACGGGTACGGACGAGTAATTGCATCTTTATATTTTCACTAATAGAATTAATGCTCTTATTCTCCTTTGAAAATTATTTGGTGATTCGTATAGAACTTTTGATATTGATTCCAAATATGGTTTCAGAAGTTTTCTATCACCCATAGTTTTCGAGAAAATAATATTTCCATTTACTCAATTTCCCGCATCATTAGTCACTAATGTAATCGAGAGGGTATAAAGAAATATATCATAATTATATTTTAAAAATAACATTCGGTTTCAACGTTAAACTGTAGGTCTAAGGTGGTCATTACACATAATAAAATAAAGTGGTTGGCAGATAAATGGGCACCCTACGTGTCCTAGTGGTTAAGACGCTGGGGCTGTTGATGGTTCAAACTGTAGGTCTAAGGTGGTCATTACACATAATAAAAGAAAGTGGTTGGCAGATAAATGGGTACCCTACGTGTCCTAGTGGTTAAGACGCTGGGGCTGTTGATGGTTCAAACTGTAGGTCTAAGGTGGTCATTACACATAATAAAAGAAAGTGGTTGGCAGATAAATGGGCCCCTACGTGTCCTAGTGGTTAAGACGCGGGGCTGTTGATGGTTCAAACTGTAGGTCTAAGGTGGTCATTACACATAATGAAAGTGGTTGGCAGATAAATGGGTACCCTACGTGTCCTAGTGGTTAAGACGCTGGGGCTGTTGATGGTTCAAACTGTAGGTCTAAGGTGGTCATTACACATAATAAAAGAAAGTGGTTGGCAGATAAATGGGTGCCCTACGTGTCCTAGTGGTTAAGACGCTGGGCTGTTGATGGTTCAAACTGTAGGTCTAAGGTGGTCATTACACATAATAAAAGAAAGTGGTTGGCAGATAAATGGGCACCCTACGTGTCCTAGTGGTTAAGACGCGGGACTGTTGATGGTTCAAACTGTAGGTCTAAGGTGGAGTAGAAAGCTTGACCTTCGTCAGAATGAACAATTCGGGCGGAAGCTAACCAAAGGTTATCCAAAGGGTATATATATATATATATATATATATATGGGATGAAATTCACAATAAAACGTGAAATGAATGAATGCTGAAACAAGGAGTGAGGCGAGGTTTTGCTTGATTTGACTCGTAGAAAGGTCAAATAAGGCCTACCGAGTTGGGCAGATTCTCGGAAATCCTTTCCTCTATCGGATTATGTTTTGGATATTTCCAACTTTCTTCGTTTCTTTAAATTTCGTTTTTCAATTTTCTTCGCAGGGAATTGAAAAACGAAATTTAAAGAAACGAAGAAAGTTGGAAATATTTTAGAGATCTGTTTTTAAAGCTTTTGTTAATGAAGAATATTAAATATACTCGTATTTATAGTAAATATTGATGTAGTCTTATGATAATACAATAACTAAAATTTTAGTTATCTCATTCACATGAATTGGAACTCTTTATTCACGTTTGCTATTATTTATTGATTGGTGCATAATTAGTTGGGTATCCCTTATAAAAATCATTTCTGTCTAACGATTTATTTATTGGGTAACTTTACTAATTCTATTAACGCGTAAATCTTTCTGAAACATGAAATCATTGTTCAAAGGCTTTATTTGCTGGATCTATTTAAACTCCTTCGCGTGCAGTTTAGGTAATTACATTTATTCAAGTAGAGTTTGCAACCTCTCCTTTCTTCAAGCGAGTACTGCAACGTTATACACTGTCGGATTATGTTTTGGGTAACTTTTGGACAGAAATAAGATGTTTAAAAGAACAGATATTATTCTCCGTCCGACCCCGCTATAGTGGCTTGGGCAATTCCAAATGAATAATTTCTTTATTTTTCGTCATTTTTTCATTTTTTCGTTGCAGGAATGAGGCTATATGTTTCATAAGTTTTCATCTCGTTTGGTGGAATTGTATCGTAAGTGTGTGTGTGTGTGTGTGCATGAGTTGTTTATTATATTATATATATATATTATATATATATTGTGTGTACGTTTTTCCCACTGTTATTCGTGACTTAAATATTTATAATAAAAATCAAGTGTCTAAAAAAGTTATTTAATAAGCAGAATTTAATTGGATTCATTGTAGAAGTAATTATAATGGCAATATTAATATTTGGAACATTGGGTTACTTATCGAGCTGTCTTTAAGAAAGGTCTCTCGCAAGCAGATTTTCTCCGAAACCAACCTCGCTATAGTGGACTGTGTTTTCAT
Source organism: Bathynomus jamesi (assembly GCA_023014485.1). NCBI lineage: Eukaryota > Metazoa > Arthropoda > Malacostraca > Isopoda > Cirolanidae > Bathynomus > Bathynomus jamesi. The sequence goes on from JAJOZX010002492.1 coordinate 191,724, forward strand.
CTCGTTTGGTGGAATTGTATCGTAAATTATCGTATTTCGAATTGTATCGTAAATGATCATTTCGTTTCGTTATTCGTGAGGGCTGAATTATGGATAACTATGTTATTTGTTTCGTTCATCTTCAAGTTTAATGAAGCTGGGTATCCTTATAAAAATTCGTTTCTGTCTAACGAATTATTTATTGGGTAACTTTGTTAATTCTATTATTGCGTAAATCTTTCTAATGTGTTACTGAATAATAGAAGATATATATTGTGGTATTTTATATATATATCAGAAGATATTTAAAAGACTGATATAATTATAGTAAACTTATGTCGAAATAGTTACCATAAAATTAATTGTTTTCTATTATGGCGTTTTCGAAGGTAAACTATGTTATTTGCTTCGTTCATCTTCAAGGAAGCTCAAGTTAATGTTATATTTTGCATATAATCCACTATATACATCTATTGTAAAACACTGTATACATCTATATTTCAATTAAGTGTGTAATTATTTAATTCATCTACCATATTGTGGTACACAATGCTTAATATATATATATATATATATATATATATATATATATATATTGTATAATTCTGTTTTCTATGGTTGGTTGAATTATGGATAACTACGTTATTTGCTTCGTTCAACTTCAAGGAAGCTAAGTACTCAATGTTCCAAATATTAATATTGCCATTATATACATCTATTGTAAAACACTGTATACATCTATATTTCAATTAAGTGTGTAATTATTTAATTCATCTACCATATTGTGGTACACAATGCTTATTAGAATACATGGCGCTATCTGGAATACCTTGCGCTATCTGGCAACTCAGCCAGAATAGAGGATTATAAAAGATCGCGAAGCTGGTGAAAACCATTCCCCCTCGGCTCCGGCCGAGTAAGGAGCTCTGCTCCTTCTATTTCAGGCCCTTTGGTAAACCCCATAGTGGCCTCTTAGGTTAGGGAAACGAAAATAAATTGGGGGAGAACTCCACTCTGTCCTTCAGGTGTCTCTCTCCCTCCTTCAGCTCTCTCTCTCCTGCATGTATCTTCCTCCTTCAGGTGTCTCTCCTCTCTCCTGCATGTTTGCCTCCAGCATGTGTACATCCAGCATGTGTACTCCTGCATGTGTGCGTGTACCTCCAGCATGTGTACTCCTGCATGTGTGCGTATGTGTGTACCTCCAGCATGTGTACCTCCTGCATGTGTACCTATCCTCTCTCCTTCAGGCGTCTCTCCCTCCTACAGGCATCTCTCTCTTCTTCAGCTCTCTCTCCTTCAGCTGTCTCTCTCTCTCTCCTTCAGGCGTCTCTGGCTCAGCCAACTGGCTGATTGATTCAGCCAACTGGCTGATTCTGGCTGATAGGAGCCTATAAAACAACGCCAGCCCGGCTGGAAGTCTTAGTGTGCACTTGGCTCCTGCCAGGTGAACACCTCTCCTCCTTTCTCTCCTCCTCCTCCTCCTTTCTCTTGGGGGATAACGCCGCCTCCAAGTTTCCCCCCACCCCCCTTTCCCCCACCCCCTTTGCAACAACCCCCCTTTGCAACAACCCCTTTGCAACAACCCCACCCCCTTTGCAACATTACATAATAACCTGCAACATTCCTGCACTCTCCCCTTTTGCGGCTATACTACTGGAGGGATCAAGGGCAAAAGTCCGCAATAGCATAGAAGCATAGAAGAAGAGCCAAAATCAAGGTCCGGGGTTTCGAGATGCCTAGACACTTTGCGTTTGAAAGATGGGAGGTCATAGACAGGAGGAAAGGTGGATTGAGGAAGATTGTTCCAGAGTTCACCGGTTGAGTAGATGAAAGACTAAAAATACCGATTAACCGTTGCATTAGATAGTTGCACAGAAGAGGAATGAGACTGTGTAGAAAGTCTGATACTGCGTGCTCTCCTTAAAGGAGGCGGCATGCAGTTAGAGAGTTCAGAAGAGTAGTGCCGTTATAATAGCGACAGTAAAGAGAGAGAGAGAGAGTGAGGCAACATTGCAGCGAAGAGAGAGAGATTGAAAACAATCAGTAAGAGGCGGGGAATTGATGAAACGAAAAGCCTTTGATTCCACCCGGTCAAGTACGGCTGTGTGGGTTGAACCACCCCACACATGAGAAGCATACTTCACACGGGGGCGAACAAGACCCCCGTACAGAGACAGCAACTGAGTGGGGATGAAGAAACTGCGGAGGCGGTACAACACACCTAACCTCTTAGAAGCTATTTTAGAAAGAGAGTATATGTGATCTTTCCAGAAAAGATCACGAGAAAAGGAAACGCCAAGAATGTTAAGAGAAAAGGAAGGATTGAGTTGTGTGTTGTTGAAGGTAAGGGGATAGTCGTGTAGAAGATTGTAACGAGTAGATATATGGAGGAACTGAGTTTTTGAGGCATTGAAAGCCACAAGATTTTCTCTACCCCAATCAAGATATAGCAGAAAGATCAGAGGTCAGGTGCCCCACAGCTGTCCCACGCTAATCATGAAGCGACTGCTGTGATGGACGCTTTTGGAAGCGGGTGGAGAAGTGAATATTTTTATTTGAGAGTAGTTGTGAAGATAATTTGTGTACACCCTGTATATACAGACAATTGTGCGAAAAAGTAAGTGAGCTTATACACTGCAGTCGATTTGTATGGCTGTGGCTGGAAAATATGTTTTGTACCTGGAGTACATATGATAAACCTTTTGCATATCTGGCAACACTATCCTACCACTCGAAAATAGTTTACGCATGTATAATCGCGCACAGAAACCTTAGTGCGCTCAGTTGTGAAAAGGAAGTGAACCATTTATGTATCGTAATAAATTTGTTGAACGAAGGTGCTTTGCTTACATATTTCATTCCGTACAAGGAAGCATTCTTAGTATGAATGTAGTGATGTTGTTTTAATGTGATTGATCGCCTTTGTTATTAGTTTCCTTTGTATCTCAGTCATCATTTTGGTGCAGATAACGTAGAGAGCATCGGGTATCGTGCCTAGACTGAAGGAGCTCTCGAATGACAGTCTCGTCCGTCTAAAGGACCTTTTATTAGGTCGTAGGAGTGTCGTCCAGGTGGGCTCTAGCGAAGTTTCGTATGTCGACTTTGTGTTTCTTCGACAACAGTGGTTTTCGTCGTCCGACCCGCCCACGAAGTCCTGATCGGCTTGGGGGTTTTTGTATTGTGGAATGATGAATACTTGTGTTGGCGCTTGCCAGACATCCTTCAAGATCCTTAATTGTCACTCTTGGATTACTGCTAACCTCACAAACGAGTGTCCTCATCATCCTGAGTGAGATCGGTGGTCGGCCACTCCTGGGTAAGGTTGTCGTCGTCTTTATGTTCCTCCAATTTTAAATAATTTGAAGAACAGTTGACACATGAATTCCATGTTCGGCTGATATCTTCTTGTACTCCTCCCCAGATGTATGAGCATTGGCAATGGTGCTCCGGAGGTTTCAGGATACAAGAAAGGGAACGCTGGTTGAAGGTCTTGAAAGTCTGACCAGGCAACAATGAGTGGTTTGCGGGCATGACACCTCCTCCGTTGAGAAGCTAATGTTCACTCCAATGGGTGGGTGGGAACTGGAAGCTGGACGATAATGCACCTGATGTCACTCCCCTCAGGATTCATAAGAGTAAAACTTAACTATTCGGCACAACCGCAGAATAATTTTTGAACTTCCCCCAAATCTGCCCAATGCAGTTTCTATAAGAAAGGAGAAAAAAACAGGGTTCCAAGTGAAGGAATTCAGAAGTTGAATTTTAAGTACTATCCTGATATACATATACCGAGGAAAGATATATATTAGAAAACACTGAGCAAGTGTAGTTTACGTTCCCATAAATTATCCTAGTGTAGTTTGCGTTCCCCAATTTTGACCGCGTATACCTAATCAAATAAACGTTAAAACTAACGAAAATATCACGACTTAACGTAATCAATCGTCATATATTATATATATATATATATAATATATATTATATATATATATATATATATATTGAAATTGACGATTGGATTGTCGTTTAGTTTTAACGTTTTATTTGATGGATTCATTAAAATATGTCTCCTAAAGATCCTTGTGTAGTTTACGTTCCCAACTTTGACCTAGTGCAGTTTGTGTCCCCTTTTGCGTCAGGGGGACGAAAACTACACTTGCTCCGAAAACACTAACCATGCACATTCAATTCAGTAAGAGTAAAATCGCCCAAAGAAAATTTAAAAGGAATTAAAATTAAATTTTCGAAGGTACTCTCTTCTTCGTTCAGGCAGGAGTAAATACTGATGTAAGAGAGAGGGCACACAAAAGGAACGTTATGTCTCTGGCACCTGAAAACGTCTGGATATAGACCGTATAGAAATATCGGTGCTACTATAGCGTGATTCCTACCGGTGACTTCGATACTATAGGGTGATTCCTACCCGTTTTGGTTCGAAACTACAGTACTGTAGAGTGTGATTCCTATCCAAGGTATAATTGAAAATATAATAAATATAAAATGCTATTTATTATTCAATTTTATTTATTTAAAAAATAGTTTCGGTGCTACTATAGTGGTCTACCTACGATTCGTTAGGTTTCACGTATTTTCGTTAAAACTAACGAAAATATCATGACTAAACCTAACCATCGTCAAGGGCGATGGACATTGGAATGTAAACAAGCAATTAGTAAACAAGGTAAGAAGCTATAATTAAAAGGTCGACCGCCGAATCGAGGTAGGAATCACGCTATAGTAGCACCGAAATATCTTTAGATAAATAACTAGCAATTGGTGAAAAAATCTAAGGAAAATAGAACGTTTTTACATTACAGTTATAGTATTTTTTATAAAATAGGGTTCGACCCAATTTTCTCGTATCACTATTATCAGCAGTGTCATATACATATATATATATATATATATATATATATAAATAGATATATCATATTATATATATACGGTATATATATATAATAGATATATTATTATATATATATATAATATATACAACTTTCTCTGTATTATTTTTAAAAACTGCAAACCTCAAATATCAACAATTTCTCTGGATTTCATCATGTGCGATGATAGCAAAGTTTAAAGTTTAAACCTAAGTTAAAAGCTTCGTTAGAGCAGAGCTTTTCCAGTTCAATCCGATCATGACCTTTGAACCCACCCAACCTCTCTCTCTCTCTTTCTCATATATATATATATATATAATATATATATATATATATATATACAGTATATACAAGGATAGTCAAAAGTCGGGATAGAGTCCTTCAGAAATGCACAGGAATTAAAGATAAAGGATATGTTCCAAAGAATATTTACAACGGAACTCACGCAAATTTACCAAATAGAAGCAGCTAGGCCTAGAATAACCACCTTCGGCCTAGCCTTGGCTATGTGGTATGTAAACAAACTTCAAACTTAATAATGACATATTCTATCAAGCCTTCAACATGGCGGATACAAGTTCTTTTACAATCGAAGAACGTCTTGTTGCGAGTGTTTGGGTTCATGAAAAAGAACGTACTGGTAAAATTTATAATGATATAAAAGAAGACTTTGCAATGCATTATAATAAAGCAGCTCTGACTGAGACAAATTTAGGTAAACTGGGGAAAAATCATTCACAACCGGATCTGTTTTAGATGCCAAACGATGTGGGAGACCAGAAATATGCGGACGTTAGTGCTCGAATGCAATTATGCGTTGATCACGACAGTATCCATACATGGTATCAATTGGACGTATAAGCAGCATTATATTTTTATTTTTGATTTAAATAAAATGTTTCAAAAGTTAAAGCTCATTCTTTTATCAACGCTTCGACACGATCGCGACTTTTGGATATATATATACACCTTACCTTACAACCTTACAAAGGTTCCGCGCGATGATTCCCCATTTCGGTAAGGTCAAGCTTGTCGCTGCTCCTCTCGAGTTGGCCTGGTGAAGTAGTGAGTTCGTTTCTTGTGCTCTCCACCTCACATAGCCAGGTACGCCCGGCTCATCGGGGATTGTTCTGAGCCAGGAGTCTAATCTTCTTTTCAAGATGTCCACTGCAACTCCCTTCGTCTTTCTCAAGTCTTTGGGCAGCTGATTAAACAGTTTTGGTCCTCTCACAACAAAACTATTTTCTTTCAGAGTTAAGAATGTTCCCTGTCTCGCCTTTAATTTGGGAATACGACACAGTCTACCGTTTCTATCCACCGTTGTTTGGGGAGTTATAGGGTTCAGAGTAAGATTAGGGACTAATTTCTCCATTATTTTCCAAGTGTAAATAATGGTGTATCTCTCTCTCTCTCTCTTCTCCTTTCCAGTGAATATAGGTCTAGTTCGCGTAACCTTTCCCAGTAATTTAGTTCTTTGCACCCGTTGATCTTGGCTGTGAAGCTTCTCTGGATCCCTTCCAGCTGTTTAATGTCTTCTTTTTTATATGAGGATGTTAGGACCGAGCAGTATTCCAATTTGGGTATGATCAATGTTTTCAGTATAGGAATCATTACATTCCTATCCCTTCGTTTAAAGGTCCTCAATATCTGCCCAGTTATTCTCTTTGCTCTGTTTACTGCTATCTTATTTTGTGTTTCAAATTTCGCATCATCTGTCATTACAACCTCTAAATCTTTTGCTTTAGAATTTCTCTGAATTTCCTGTCCATTTGGGGTATAATATTCCATGGATTTTAGGTCTTCTCTTTTTCTGTACCGTAACATCTGAAATTTCTCAGTGTTAAACTTCATATTGTTGTCTTCCATCCACTTCAAGATTCTGTTTATGTCGGTTTGTAGAGATCCTATATCTTCTGGGTTTCTTATTTTTCACTGCTCTTTGTGTCATCCGCAAAGGATGTGCTGTCTCTGGTAACGTCCTCATCTATGTCAGTTAGCATGAGTATGAAGAGTAGGGGAGCTAATACTGTTCCTTGTGGTACTGAGCTGAGGACCTCTGATTCTGATGAAAATATTCCTTATATATATATATATATATATATATATATATACACACACACACACACACTCTATGTATATTATTATTATAGATATATATATATATATATTATATATTATATAGATATATATATAATATATATATATTATATATATAATATATATATATATATATATATATAATTTTTTTTTTACTTTTGTTGAGTTTGAACGACGGTTCAGGATCGACCTGCGGTCGACCCCTCTGCAGCATCCCGCCTCATTTTCGGGATTTGGTGAAGGAGGGAATTGCTGTCTGATCTCCTCCTGCCCTCGTAGCCAGTCATGCATGGCTGGTCAGGGACTTTGCACAGGAATCTGTCCAGCTGGTTCTTGCAGTTATTCAGGTCGGTGTGCTGGAGATTCCTCACTTCTTTTGGAAGGACATTGAAAAGCTTTGGGCCCCGTATTCTGAGTGTATTTCCCATTCTCGTTTTCATGGCCCCATGTCCCATCGCAGCTCGGACCGTACAAAATCTGCCTCTTTTCTCATTCCACTTTGTTTCTATTTCATTTCTAAAGTTAGGGACAGAGCCCTCAAGTATTTTCCATATGTGTATTATTGTGTACAGCTCGCGCCTTCTTCGAGAGAGTAGAGTTCCCAGGGATTGTAGTCGAGACCTGTAGTCTTCACCTTCCGTTTCCTCTATTTTAGACGTAAATGTCCTTTGTATAGCTTCAATGTTCGCAATGTCTCGTTTCCTGTGTGGGCTTGTGAGTACTGAGCAATATTCAATTATTGGTAGGACTAGACTCTTCCATAATTTGAGCATGATGTTTGCTTTTCTGCTGCGGAAGCTCCTCCAGATGATTCCCATTATTTTTCTAGCCGCTGTGATTTTGATTTTATAGTGCTCTCTGAATTTTGCATCCGACGACATTACTCCAAGATCCCTGACTTGTGGATTTGGTGTTATCTGTTTGGCTTGCATAGTTTTGTACCCTTTTTCCTGTAGCTCTTTGTTATTACCATATCTTAGAAGTTGGAATTTTTCTTCGTTGAACGTCATATTGTTGTCTTCTGCCCACTGGAATAATGTTACAATGTCGTTTTGTAACTTTCTTCTGTCATCTTCGTTCAATATTTCCTTACATATCTTTGTGTCATCTGCGAAGCATGATACAACACTGTCCTTAATATCTACATCAATATCTGCAATCATTATTATGAACAGCAAGGGAGCTAATACTGTCCATTGTGGGACAGAGCTCACGACTTCTGAGACTTCCGATTTAACTCCGTTTACCACCACTCTTTGCGTTCTTTGAGTCAAGAAATTAAATATCCACATAGTTTTCCAGTAATTCCTGTATTCTTAAGTTTGTGTGCTATGATTCCATGGTCACATTTATCGTAGGCTTTAGCAAAGTCTGTATATACATCAATGTTTTTTCCTCGACACAATGTTTCTAATATTTTCTCCTGGTGGTCTAGTAGATGTGACAGGCATGATCTTCCCACCTTGAAGCCATGTTGATTTGGGTTGTACAAGCCTTTTTCTTTTAGGTAGGAAGTAGTTTTGTCCGTAATTATACGTTCAAAACACTTTAGAAGGTGTGAGGTGAGAGCCACTGGCCGATAATTTTTGGGCATTGTTCTGTTACCACCTTTAAATAGGGGAGCAATGTTCGCGTTCTTTAAGGGGAGTGGAATTTGTCCTGTGTCGAGTGATTTCCTCTATAGTAAGTATAGCGGTTTTGCAATACTCTCTTTGCATTTCTTCAGAAATGTGGTACTCCATGTGTCTGGCCCTGGCACTGAATTGTCTCGCATCTGTGATAAGGCCGTAATTACATCTCCTTCCGTGAACTCGAAGTCCATTAATAGGTTTGTGACGGAAATTGTTCTTGGTTGATCTGTATCTCTGTCGAAAAATTCGTCTGGGTTTTCCACTTCCATCTCGGACCTAGGGGTACTAAACACAGATTTAAATTGTTCCCTAAGCAGTTCACTTATTTCTTTCGGGTCATTTGTGTATTCGGCCTCCCCGTCTATCAACGGTTCAATACTCTCCTTACACTGCATTTTCCTTTTCGCAAACGTGTAGAAGTATTTTGGGTTATTTTTTATGTTTTCTGCTACCTTGTTTTCCTCCTCGTTTGTCTTATGTATGAATGTTTGCTTTAGGTCCATTTCTATTTCGCCAAGTTTCCTCTCTAGTTTGAGTCTCTTTGCATCAGTTCTGCATTTGTGGAGATGTTTTACGGTTTGTCTTCGTTGCCTTAATAGTGTCCTGATTTTCCTCTCGATCTTGCTACGTTTTCTTTCCTGTCTCTCTGGAATGTGTTTCAGTATTATAGGTTTGGTTTCAGTCTCTATTATACATAGTATTTCTTGTGGAGTCTTCTCGTGAAGTAGCAATTCCCAATTTACCTCCTTTAAATCTCTAGTTACGTTTTCCCAATTTACTTTCTTTGAATTTATGTTTAAGCCTTCAAATATTCCATCTGCCTCTCCAGGATGCGTTTTCGGACATCTGGGTGCTAACTTCAATTGTATATCGATGAGGTTATGGTCGGAGAACTTTGTGTGCGTTACTTTTTTATTTATTATTGTCTCGTTGTTATTTGTCAAGATTAAATCCAAAACGTTCTCTTTTCTCGTGGCTTCACAGATTTCCTAGGTAAGGGCGTAATGTTCCATAATATCTAATAGCATTGTTGCTTGGGTTCTATCGTCTTTAGTAATATTGCCATGAAACTTCTCAACATATATAACTCGTCATATATATGTGTAATATACACATGTATGTATGTATGTATGTAATTATATGTGTGTGTGCGTATATATATATGATATATATATATATTATATATATATATATATATATATATACATTTTAACTGCAAAGAACACCCAGTATAATTAATGTAAAGAACGACGCTGTTGTAAAAGAGTGTTCGTTCTCCCTCCTTATCTTGGCGGAACGCTCTTCTACACAAGCGGCGTTCTTTACATTATAATATATATATATATATATAATATATTATATGTACATATATATATACACACACACACATATATATCTATGTATGTATATAATTATATATATATATATATATATATATATATATATATATATATATATATATATATATATTATATATATATATATATAATATATATATATATATATATATATATATATATATATACACACAGGCATACCTCGGAGATATTACGGGTTCGGTTCCAGACCACCGCAATAAAGCGAATATCTCAATAAAGCGAGTCACACCTATTTTTTCGCTTCCCAGTGCATATAAAAGTCTAAAATCATGTTTACACTATAGTCTATTACGTGCGCAATAGCATTAGGTCTAAAAAAACAATGTACTGTACTGTAAATTAAAAACACTTTATTGCTAAAAAATGCTAATCTTCATCATCTGAGCCTTCAGCGAATCGTAATCTTTTTGCTGGTGGAGAGTCTTGCCTCGATGTTGATGGCTTTTGACTAATCGGGGTGATGGTTGCTGAAGGTTGGGATGGCTGTGGCAATTTTTTAAAATAAGACAACAATGAAGTTTGCCGCATTGATTGACGCTTCCTTTCGCGAAGGATTTCTCTGTAGCATGCGATACTGTTTGATAGTATTTTACCCACAGTAGAACTTCTTTCGAAATTGGGGTCAATCCTCTCAAAGCCTGCCGTTACTTTATCAACTAAGTGTATGTAATATTCTAAATCCTTTGTTGTCATTTCAACAATGTTCACGGGATCTTCGCCAGGAGTAGATTCCATCTCAAGAAATGACTTTCTTTGCTCATCCATAAGAAGCAACTCCTCATCCGTTAAAGTTTTATCATGAGATACCAGCAATTCAGTCACATCTTCAGGCTCCACTTCTAATTCCAGTTCTCTTGCTATTTCCACCAATTTTGCAGTCACTTCCTCCACTGAAGTCTCGAACCTTTCAAAGTCATCCATGAGGGTCGGAATCAACTTCTTCCAAACTCCTGTTAATGTTGATATTTTGACCTCCCATGAATCACGAATGTTCTTAATGGCATCTAGAATGGTGAATCCTTTCCAGAAGGTTTTCAATTTATTTTTCCCAGACCCATCAGAGGAATCACTATCTATGGCAGCTATAGCCTTACGAAATGTATGTCTTAAATAATAAGACTTAAAACTCGAAATCACTCCTTGATCCATGGGCTGCAGAATCGATGCGATGTTGCCGCCAAAAACCATCGGAAGAAGTCAGGTTCTGAAAACAATAAACATCAATATATAATTTGAAAAAAGAGCAATATCTGCGAAGCCCAATAAAGCGAAGCGCAATAAAATGAGGTATACCTGTGTGTATATATATATATATATATATATATATATATATATATATGATGAATAAAACCACGAAGGAAAGGAAACACAAAATGGTGCTCAAGCGCTTTCGTCTAATGACATCCTCAGGATGTCATTAGACGAAAGCGCTTGAGCACCATTTTGTGTTTCCTTTCCTTCGTGGTTTTATTCATCATAAATTTTTTCACGTGTTACCTTCGTGAAATAATTTTCATATATATATATATGCATATGTTATAATGTTTCAGACCAACAAAGACCCTAGGATCCACTCATGGCTGGTCTACCTAACTGTGTTCGTAATTGTGTATTGTGCATGTCCTCCTTGGTGGCGGAGAGGACCTACAATTTTACGTGGGTTCCGAACCACAAAGCCTTAATTTTACTACCTTAAACTATACCCAATCTATCAACATATGCGTCTAATCGATTTTTAAACATGTTTATAGACGTGCTACTAATTACTTCTACCGGCAAACTATTCCACCTATTTACTATTCTATGCGTAAAAAAGTTTTTGGCAACTGCTGTCTCGAACCTTCTACTTGTGAACTTACACCCGTTATTTCTAGTCCTATTATATTGAGATATTTCGAAAAAGCTATCTCTATCTACGTTATCGAACACATTCATAATTTTAAAAACCTGGATTAGATCACCCCTTAGCCTCCTAGTCTCGAGTGTAGTCAATTTTAACTCCTTAAGCCTATCCTCGTACGACTTCGACCTAAGCGACGGAATCATCTTAGTTGCTTGTCTTTGAACTCTTTCAATTTTGTCTATATCTTTTCACATATGCGGATTCCAAAATTGGATCGCGTACTCCAAATGGGGTCTAACTAATGATTTATAAAGAGGAACAATAATATTGCGCGATTTGTACTCAAAATTCCGAGCTATAAAACCCAGCACTTTGTTCGCTTTATTGACCGCTGCTGTACTTTGTTTCGCCACTTTTAAATCACCACTGACTATAACTCCTAAATCTTTTTCCTGCTCTGCGCTTGCTAACTCCTTCCTTGACATACTATACGCAAAATTACCGTTACGCGAACCTATATGTAAAATTTTGCACTTATCGACGTTAAATCTCATTTGTCATGAGACTGACCAATCAACGATTTTATTCAGATCTTCCTGGATTTTACCTCTATCTTCGTCATTAATCGCCCTACCACCCAGTTTCTTCGTGTCATCCGCAAACTTTGAAACTGTACTGACTAGGCCGACATCTAAATCGTTGATATATATAAGAAAAAGCAAGGGGCCCAATACAGAACCCTGAGGAACCCCGCTCGGTACATTAGCCCAAGACTCAACGACCTCCCTCTGTTTCCTACCTCGCAACCACTCTTCTATCCAATTTATTACTGCACCCCTGATTCCATGAGCCTTAGTTTTTTTCAATGAGTCTTTTGTGCGGTACGGTGTCAAACGCCTTTTGAAAATCTAAATACACTACAGCAACCGCCCGATGACTATCGTAAACTTCAACCACGCTTTGAAAAAATTCTAAAAGATTAGTTAAGCAAGATTTGTTTCGCCTAAACCGTGCTGCGTATTTCTAACCAAGTTATGCAATTCTAAGTGTTCGACTATATGATCCCTAATTATTGATTCCAGTAGCTTACCTACAACGGACGTTAAACTGATTGGCCTATAATTTCCCGCCGCACCTTTATCGCCTTTCTTAAAGATAGGTGTTACATTTGCTAACTTGAAATTATTTGGTACGCACCCCTCAGAAATAGACGCATCAAAAATCTTTGTTAGCGGTACAACAATGCTTTCTTTTATTCTTTTAGTTGTATGGGATATATGGAATCCGGCCCGAGTGATTTACGCATTTTCATTTTATCAATATAGCGCATTACCTCCCTTTCAATAACCACAATATTATCCAAAATATTACCATTATCAAAAGGTATTATGTCTATGACTGTAGGAATATTCGTTACATCTTCTATAGTAAAAACTGACGTAAAAAATTCGTTTAGCAAGGTAGCCATTTCCTTGTTTTCAGAAACTAGCTCTCCGTTAACATTTTCAACGGCCCCAAGACGCTTTTTACTGGATTTCTATTGTTGACGTATTGAAAGAATCGCTTGGGGTTTTCTTTATGTCACGAGCTATGGAGATTTCAAATTCGCGCTTTATAATATCTCCTACTCTAGAAGTAAACCGCAAGGGCTTGTTGTTTACTATCGCAAGCTTAATTTTGTACGGTACACAGGATTGGCTTAAGGAGTTAAAATTGACTACACTCGAGACTAGGAGGCTAAGGGGTGATCTAATCCAGGTTTTCAAAATTATGAATGTGTTCGATAACGTAGATAGAGATAGCTTTTTCGAAATATCTGAATATAATAGGACTAGAAATAACGGGTGTAAGTTCACAAGTAGAAGGTTCGAGACAGCAGTTGCCAAAAACTTTTTTACGCATAGAATAGTAAATAGGTGGAATAGTTTGCTGGTAGAAGTAATCAGTAGCACGTCTATAAACATGTTTAAAAATCGATTAGACGCATATGTTGATAGATTGGGTATAGTTTAAGGTAGTAAAATCAAGGCTTTGTGGTTCGGAACCCACGTAAAATTGTAGGTCCTCTCCGCCACCACGGAGGACATGCACAATACACAATTACAAACACAGTTAGGTAAACCAGCCATGAGTGGATTCTAGGGTCGTTGTTGGTGTGAAACATTATAACATAACATATGGGAATGAACTCAGAATGGTTCATGCACGGTCTGTGTGTATCTTATATATATATATATTATATATAAGTTTGCTATATAAATACAATATATAAATAACATCTTTCAGTCTCCTACATAAATTACCCTCGAGATGCTCAACTTCGCAAATGTTTGCTAACCACAATGTCTTGAGCTTCCCATAGGTAACAAGACGTGCTCGATATAGTCTAATGCAAAGAAGTAAAAAATCTACCAACCCGATTATCCAAGCTATTCGTAAGTCCTGCCATACGTCTTCTAAGCTATGAAATTCATGTTATGAAAGCGTTTATCTGATGCTCCACCTAACTTCGACATTAATATTTTTTATTAATTGTATTTCTATCCTTAGTATTTGAATTTTCACTGTATTCTATTATCAGTCTGCCAATAAACTGTTTCATTTCATGTACATATTTTTTTTTCATCTTCTTCTTTCAACGGTGAGCACATTTCGTTTAAAAGCGTTTAAATTTTTTATTTGAAATTTTTTTTTTTATATTTATAATCGTTTAAATATAAACGTTATTTTTTTCGCGTCTTTTAAGTTTTTATTTATTCTGTTCTGTAACGCGCATTTGAATGTTGAATGACGCCACGTGTTTTGTCCCCAGACAAAAGTCATTAATCTCAATGCCAAAAGAAAACATTTGTCCCCAGCAGCTTTTATTGCAAGGATTTCTGGGTGCTTCTACGTGTCAACATCTGGACAAGAATTGTTGATAGTTTTTGGTTTTCTGTTACCAAAAAATTATCATGAGAAATGATCGGATATCTCACTGATTAATGCATTGGAGGCTCAAGTCTCTCTCTCTCTCTCTCTCATATATATATATATATATATATATTAATATATATACACACACGAAAATATTGTTCGTAAAGAATTAGCTGTGTGCCACACCTTCACTTTTTTATGATTAGTTATAGCCTTCTGAGACTTTTTCCTTTTCACCCAAAAATTACACACAAATATCAAAATAAGTAACACACTCGCGGTTCCCAACTACTAAATAATCCTTGAAGAATTAACTTTAAAAAGTGTTAATTAGAAAAATCCCAAATTAAATGAGAATTTTTATTAAAACTGTAAATTATGAAATCGTGAAACGTGTAAATTGTATGAATGTTTCGTAACATGCTATTGTTTTGGTAGCCATTAAATAATCTTATTCTCCCAAATATAATAATAATAATAATAATAATAATAATAATAAGAAGAAGAAGAAGAATTTTATAGCCCAAAGTTTCGTGTAAAGTTTGTTGTTGTTTTCATATCCTTAAACGGTAGCATTAGCAAACAGGCATTATAGGCTTTCTTTTGAAGACTGCTGTTGACATACTGTATTTAGCCAAAGTTGTGTATTGTAAAGTTTCGCTACTTACACTGAAATGTATAACAAAGCTAACAGATATGATTAATGCTTTGCTGTAAAGAATATTTGCGTAACTCTCCATACAAGTTGCATATTACAAGAATTGATTTTTCCGGTATTGAGAATAAGAGATGATTGGGGAAGTGGGGTGAGGGTGTGTTGCTAGTAAAAAGATGTGACGATATAGTGTATTAATTATCTTTATTAATAAAAGAAACCATCTCAGCATATGTTTATGTATTTAAGAGTTTAAAGCAAATTTGCCGCTTTATTTCACTGATAGAATACGTGGAACACTTCTGATATAAATATTAACTAATATTCCTTCACTCTCTTCTTGAGTCATTTGAAGTATCAACTCTGTAGGGGGTGGGCTATAGGGGTGAGCTCCTAAATATATACTGTATATATTGTGCGCGCGTGTTGGCTACTTGAGCGTGAGTGAGGTCGAGTGTGCGATAATTCACAGATGAGGTAGGGTAATTTTTTCTTTTTTTTTTGTGAGGAAACACTTTCGGTACCTCGGAATATTGAAAATTTTAGATAAAAAAAAGTCTAGGAGCATTTTCATTGTCGGAAAATAGATATGTTGGTCTTCATTAGGTTAGGTTACGCTAGGTTAGATTAGTTGAGGATTGGTAAGGCTAGATTAGCGCGTACCTCACTATTTAATGACTTAACAGAAACCACGGTTCCAGCCCTTGATTGCGTCCGAAACACTTATCACGCCCTTCTCGGTTTGATGGCACCTAGGTTAGGTTAGGTTAGGTTAAATTTTTTATGGCTCATTATTTTTAAAAAATATGTATTTAAAAACGTCGGTACCTCGTTCACACACACACACACACACGGCGTCTCTTTGAACGTTATACCCAATCCTAAAGCGAAGGCGTGAAATAAAGCTCTTTATTCAGCCACTAGTAATTTTTTGGACTTTTTTAAATTTTTAGTGTTTTCGTTTCAAACACATTTTTTCCAATTTTTTTCGACGGAGTAATTTTCAGTTCATACTTTTTTTTAATTAATTAAATTATAAAACCTCAAACTTAATTTTAAATAATTTAAAATTTAACTTTAAGATTCAATTTTAATTATTTTTATCTCTATAAATGTAATTTATGTCTATTATAAATTTTAAATATAACTGATATATACTCCCTGATGATGGGTAAAGTAATTACCCGAAACGATGAGAGAAAATGAACGAGTGAAGTACAAAATTAATAAAACCCATTTTCCTACTATATATATATATATATATATATATATATATATATATATATATATATATATATACAGGGTGTTTGAAAACTTTCTGTACAAATTGTAATGGGGATAGGCAACACCAAGACAAACCCTTTTCGTCTATAAGTGTATGTCCGCTGACGTCACCATTCGGCGCGAGAGGGCGCCGCTGCAATTGGCTAAAAGGTGAAGTGGGCTAGACTCGCCCTTGCCGCGGGCATTCTTAAATCGGACGTAGTACGCGTAACATGGAGCGCTTCACGACTGCTGAGATGGCTGACATGCATATGGTGTATGGGGCTGCCAATGGAAACGGAAGAGCTGCTGTGAGGTTGTACCGACAGCGCTTCCCAAACAGACGTGTGCCAAACCACCAAACGTTTGCGCATTTGCATCGGCGACTGCGAGAAACTGGAACATTCCATGCAAACATGCATGACACTGGTCGGGAGAGAAACGTGAACCACGACCTGGTCTGGAGAGTGTTGCACAAGCAGCAGTTACATCCGTTTCATCGTCAGAGAGTCCAGGCATTACAACCTCGTGATTACCCTCTTTGTGTGGAATTCGCACGCTGGTTTCTGCAGCAGACAGCGGTGCAGCCTAATTTTCCGGTTTATGTGCTGTTCTCAGATGAGGCCTGTTTCACACGTGAGGGTGTGTTTAACATGCACAATTCTCACGTGTGGGCGCACGCAAATCCACATGCTACACGGGTGCATGCTCATCAAGAACGGTTCGCCGTCAATGTTTGGGCGGGTATCGTCCATGGCAAGTTGATTGGGCCGTACCTGCTGCCTGCCCGACTCGACGGGCAGGTTTATCGAATATTTCTTGAAGAAACGTTGCCGGAACTGCTGGAAGATGTTCCCGTGGCTATTCGTAGACGAATGTGGTTTCAACACGACGGGGCAGCAGCACACTCCAGCAACGATGTGCGGGATTATCTGAACGCCACTTTTGGGGACCGATGGATAGGCCGGGGTGGGCCCGTAGCCTGGCCACCGAGATCGCCCGATTTAACAAATTAACATGCCTCGATTTCTTCCTGTGGGGACACATGAAGAACCTCGTGTACGAGACTCCCATTTACACAGAAGAAGACCTCGTAGCAAGAATCGCTGTCGCCGCTGGAACTGTTCCCGAAATGCCGGGAATCTTTCGACGTGTACGTCGGTGAATGCTTCGACGCTGTCGGGCATGCATTGATGCTACCGGTCGCAACTTTCAGCACCTTCTTTAAATAAACATGCCTTCTTTAAATAAACATGTTACGCGTACTACGTCCGATTTAAGAATGCCCGCGGCAAGCGCGAGTCTAGCCCACTTCACCTTTTAGCCAATTGCAGCGGCGCCCTCTCGCGCCGAATGGTGACGTCAGCGGACATACACTTATAGACGAAAAGGGTTTGTCTTGGTGTTGCCTATCCCCCATTACAATTTGTACAGAAAGTTTTCAAACACCCTGTATATATAATATATATATTATATATATATATAGACCCCCAAAATAAGTTTCTCAGAATTTTTCCATCAAAAATCTGAGATAAACAAAGCGTTCCGTCGAACAAAAAATTTGGAAAGTTTGTTTTTTGCATAATGTTCATAATTCAGTAGAAATTTTAACTTCAGCAATATATTTTGAAGGAAAAAGCTGTTACGCAATTCTGAAGTTGGTAAAAAATCAAAACTTCAGTGAAAACTTAAGACAAAACTTCCGAGAAATTGAACTTATAAACATAAGGTAAAAACAACAGCGATATTGTTGTGAAACAAGTGTGAGTAAGTGGGTGAGAAAAGAGAGAGAGAGAGAGAGAGAGAGAGAGAGAGACCCTATTTTCCAAACAAATACTGGAGAAACGCATTTATTTTTAGGTTTTATTCATTTCAAGATACTCAAGAAATAAAATTTGTATTTTTCTATTTAAATACAAAAGCATATTTTAAATGTTGTTTGAATTGAAATATAGTTTAAAGTTTTTTCAAAATGTGTATATTTTTTATTCATATTTGGTGTCTGTGGCATTGTAGAGGTGTAATTCGTTGTATATATTTTTTGAGGGTGATATTTTTATTTTTAATTTGTTCACAACTTCAAATAAATATACAATTTCCGGAAAAAAGTTCGCGTAGAAACATAAAATATGTAAAGAGCATAAAAAATTGGGTTTTGTCTTTTGAAATTGGTGCTGGTTAAGTGTGCGGTCTACCTAGCTTTTAGTTAGCCTTATAAGGCTAACTAACGAAAATATCATGACTTAACCTAACCAATCGTTAGGTCAACTGTACGCCCTTGACGATTGGTTAGGTTAAGTCGTGATAGTTTCATTAGTTAGCCTTATAAGGCTAACTAAAAGCTAGGTAGACCGCACACTTAACCAGCACCTTGAAATTTTATTACGGGTCGCCAAAAAAAAAAAAGAATAACGAAAGAAACGCAGAATATTACCAATTAGTAATTTTATATGCTTTTAAGAAATTGTTTGTAGTTGAAAGTTTTTCGAAAAATGTAATTTTTTCGCCTTAAAGTTCAGTATCATAAGGTTTTATTTGTTAGATGTGCAATTGTGTAAAGAAGTTCCCCAAAGGAAATAAAATCTATGGAAACTTTGCTGAGGTTTTAAATATTTAGCAAAAATTCATAATTGGTTGGAAAAAGTACTTTAATCAATAAGAAAAAAATAGTGTACTTCATACACATTTGATAAAATTGGTCAGTTATTTTTTATTGGTTAAATTAAAAATAATTGACCATTTTTAATTGACAATGGCGAATTTATTTTAAGAGCTCCCGGAGATGGGTTGATTGGAGATAGGATCTGGGTTCGACTTCCGTCTTCGCCGCGGTTGGAATTAGGCCTGTCACCTCATACTCTGCATTCTCTTGACTCAGGTGACGCATAATTGGACGCTTGGAATTGAAAATGATTCAAGTGCATTCAGAACGCCAAAACTCAAGCAGTGATTCGAGTACTTGAACCACCTCTGATCATGGTTTTCGGATCACCTGAAGATCAGGGCCCCCAGTCTTCTTTAGTTAGCCTTATAAGGCTAACTAACGAAAATATCACGACTTAACCTAACCAATCGTCAAGTGCGTACAATTGACCTAACGATTGGTTTGGTTAAGTCAAAATATTTTCGTTAGTTAACCTTATAAAGCTAACTAACGAAGGCTTGGGCCCTGATCTTCAGGTGATCCCGGTTTTCTTCTCCCAACAAAGTGAGATTTGAGCCACTTTGGGTCATTTGAATCACTTCACGGGCAAGCACTCGGCATGCAGAGTGCAGATTCAAGTACTTTAGTCACTTTTCGGCGAAAGGCAAAAATCGGTAAAAAAAAATTCATTTGAATCACTTTCACTTCCAAGCCTCCAATTCAGTCTCCTATGTGGAGAGACATAGGTACGTTCCGAATGTTACTTGTTACCAAATTATTTTTTTGGATATACGAATTGTAACTGAATTTTGAAAATTTCAGTATCTCGACAATAGATTTTATTTTCCCGGCAAACTTCGTTCCGCAATATTACACACCTATTTTATTCACTAAACCAGCTCGTGTATTGTGATAATTTTTTTTCTTTTTTCATTTAGTTAATAGAATTATCTGTAACAATTGATGTATACGAAAGACTAATACCATGAATGGTGTTTTTATAGTGTGTTGACCTTATTAACCCTTTGAGTGGTGAGTTGAGAACGTCATACGGAGTCTGGCGCCACGCAGGCCGAAATTGGTGTCGGGAAAATATATAAATAGATAGGGTATTACTCCTACCTTGAACCCAAGCAAGACCGTACAAATATGGTAATACTACTTTAAGGTTTAATAATTAAAAGAACGAGTTTGAAAGTGTCTCTCGTTAACTTTTCATATGCCACGTTGGATTTCTTTTATGTGGGAAGGAGGAGCCAAGGGCGAATGCCTGCAAAAAGCCCCCTCCCCCTTCCCATAGAGGAAGAAGAGAGCTAAAATCCAGGTCCAAAGTTTTCGAGATGCCTGGACACCCTGCATTTGAAAGATTGGAGGCCATAGACAGGGGGAAAGATGGGTTGAAGAAGATTGTTCTAGAGTTGACCGGTCGAGTTGATGAAAGACTGAAAATACCGATCAACCCTTCCATTAGAGAATTGGACAGAAAAGGAATGAGAATGTGTCGAAAGTCTGGTATTACGTGCTCTCCTTAAAGGAGGAGGTATGCAGTTAGAGAGTTCAGAAGAGCAGTGTCTATTATAATAGCGATGGCAAAAAAAGAGTGGGGCAACATTGCGGCGAAGAGAGAGGGATTGAAGAGAATCAGTAAGAGGGAGGGGGGAATTGATGAGACGAAAAGCCTTTGAATCCACCCGGTCAAGTAGAGCTGTGTCGGTTGAGCCACATGAGAAGCGTACTCCACACAGGGGCGGACAAGACCCTTGTACAGAGATAGCAACTGAGTTGGGGTGAAGAAATTGCGGAGCCGGTACAACACACCTAATCTCTTCGATGGAATGGACAGGACAGGAAGTGCGACTTTAAGGATCATCTATCTATTTATTTATTTATTTTATATATACAGTAATAATAATTAATAGATCATCTATCTATCTATTTATATATACCGGGTGTCCCATTCGAAATGAAACAACTTTGAAACTCTGTAATTTTTAAAGTATTAATGTAAGAATGTTGAAACTTTGCCAATTACTACAACATATGCATAAGTTTTTGTCATAATGATTTTTGTTTGTTTCAGATTGAATTATGTTTACCCCACAAGAAAAAGCGAAATGTGTGTTATGGATGGCTGAGTTGAAGTCCCCTACTCTGGTGCAACGGCGATTCCGTACAACCTTTCACAAGGAACCACCCACCAGAAGAGACCTATATTAGGGCGGATCGAAAATGAGGTTTTTAAACTTTTTTTCGAAATTCAAATATGGCTAGTGCGGATAGTATGTGGGTGCTATAGATAATGACTGTGCATAAATATTAGTCCTGCGAAATTATATCTTCAGGTGCCACAAAGCCGTCGAAAAAAGTGAAATATAATGATTTTCTTATATTCTGCATTAGTACAATAACTGAAACTTACTTGTTGTTATTATATATTAAGTGTTCCAATTACCAAAATAGTTACTGAATTACGCAGCTCTTAGTTTATTTAGATCAAGTTCTTTTGATTAATGATCTAAATAATCCAGAACTCACCACGAGGAGGTGGCTGCGTGTCGAGCTCCACCCATGCCCTCCCAACCACCCATCCTTGCGCATGTTTTTTCTATTAACGTTTTATTTAAATTTTATATTCAGCTTACTTTCGAATGATGGCATTTTTTTACGTGACTGAAGTGTTGATCTTATGAAGCCATCTCGCGCGTTCAATCCAAATACTTTTGATGATGCTTCAGTCACTAATTTTACCATTCTTTCTACTACTTGTGTATGACAAGGGAATTTCTTGAATGGAGGGGTACTCTTGTTTTCTATGAATTCTTCAATCTCATTTTCTGTCAGGTGTCTTGTCACAGGTGGTTCAGTGACAATGCATTTTTGCCAATTAGTTAAATCAGTATAATCAGTAGCTTCAAATTGAAAACAGGTACTGTGAAACGCCTCACAACTTTTTCCTTGTTTGTTTGCCTTGCTTTCTTTATTCGCTCCACGCTAATTCTCTTATGGCGCTGCGGTCATCATGAATCATTGATGCTAGAATATTTTCTGGATTTGCAAAAAATGCATTTCTTTGTATGACAGGGTTTACAATATCCTTTACTTCGTCATTCAGTGTTCTTGTTAGTTCAATAGTTTTGAAACATGTTTTGAGCCATTGACAAAAGACGTACTTTGCTTAATAGAAAACCACATTGGGATGTAGACCTTCATTATAAAAGAAGCAATGTTCATGAGGTTCTCAGATGGACTTACAGTTGAAACGTATAGACGAAGCAAACGATTTGCTGTAGTCAGCCATCGTGAATGTGCCATTTTGCCTGGACTACGATGAGCAAGATCTGGAGAGCAATATCCCTTTGTTATGGCCTGATGAATATCAATTAGATATTTTTGGTCGGTGCTAAGATCTTCACAGTCTACAGTTGGTTCCTCAGCATCAATCCTTTCAAACTCGACAATAGGAAGACTCTCACAGTTCTCTAATTCCCTGCCAATAGGACCGGTGAATCCGCGGGGGCCAGATGTTTTTCCATCCAGCTTTGCAACTAAATGGCGTAATGGCAATTCATTGGCATGGAGCTGGCACACTAAATGTTGAACTGGCTTCTTCAGCTTCAATTCTATAAGCCTTATAACGCCTCCATTTTCTCCAGTGTTGACTGCTGCACGATCGCATCCAATGGCAACAAGGTTTTCCAGGTTCATGTCATTATTTCCAATATACTCAAACATTCCTTTACATATTTCTTCAGCTGATCCAGAATTCACAGAATAATGTCCCAAATAATCTGAACCAGGTTCTCTCACTAAAGTGATATGTTCTTCTGTTACCTTCTTCTGATATACTTTGGGCTCTTTTTTTCTTGGAAGAGTGTAGAATCTTTTCGACAATCAAATAGATTCCTCTGATTGGGACCTGATTTGATCTTTCATAATTTCTGATCTCTTCTTTTGTCTTTCTCTTCTGATTTTACTCCTATCCACTACTTCAGATGTATTGTCAATAGAAACTTCTCCAATATCTTGCAATACTGCACTAACAATGAATGCTGCAGCTCGATCTGAAACTGCAGTCCTGTCACAAGCAGTAGCCACTGAAGGTAGATTTGTAGTTTTCCTTGTCTTGAATAATTGTTCTTCAGGTTGTTCGAGCTTTCTCTTCGAGCTAACTGGCTCTGGAAATGTATCGTCTGATATTTCGCCAGATTCACTTTCACTATTTGATGTCGATGATGATAATTCAACATTTGTATCCTGCAATTTCTCCTGTGAAGATTCTTTGGTGAGCCTCACAGCTTTTTTTGCTTTCTTAGCAACGTAGATGCTTTTTTCTTTGAGAGTGTAATATCAACTCTATCAATAAACAGTTTTCTTTCACTCCTTTGATCTAAGAGGAACGTCACTTCTTCCTTTGGAACCGTTTTTCTTTGGGACAAGAACATTGTGTTAGTACTTTGCACTTGCACGCTGCAATGTCAAAAAGTTTCGTGTGTGCTTCTTTTTTGAACATATCATCTTTGCTTGTAAGCTTCAGAATTTTTTCTGCTTTGGTATGGCTTCATAATGACACGATACTTTTCGTGGTAGCTTCTGAACATTGTTTCAATTCGCCTGTCTGACAGAATTGGGACGGAAGCACTTTCCCAAATTGTTTTCAATTTATCAACAACTTGTTCTAATATTTGAGATATTGAAGGATCTTTATTAGTATTCTGTTTCAAATCGTTTCTTACAAACAAGTAATATTTAAAAACTCCTTCGTATGTAGGAAGATTCCTGTGCCACAAATCTTCCCCATACCAAACATGGGGCACTCAGTTGAGGCCCTGGTTGGTTTTGCACAAACTCCAGACATTTTGAAAGTATACAAATCTGAAAAAGAAAGAGCTAATATCAATTATACGTTAATTTCAGTTAATAGTACATGGCAAACTTAGGGCAACACAATACAGAAATGCAAAATATATAAGAAATATAGTTTAGACTATCTGAGTAACGCCAACAACAGAACACCCACCTGCTACGAGAGCGACAGCTACACTGAACCGAGGTACTCACGTGACAGCTGAGTGAGCTGACTATAGAAAACTGTTTTTAGAGAATAGAAACTTTTTTAAAGGTTGACTGAGCTATTTTTATACAAGTGTGAATAAATTCTTGTCTATTGTGCATCGTGGACTCTTCTGTAATTATTGGTTAAAATCTGCTTTTTTTCAATTTTTTTCAATATTGAAGGTCATTGTGGCACCTAAAGATATTAATGTTATGATTTTAAATTTATACCAGCTTATTTCCTCACTACTCCACACATTTTCCACACTAGCCAATTTGAAAATTCGAAAAATGAGGTTTTCACTCCGCCCTAACCTATATGCATGGACCAAGAAATTTGAGGAGACTGGCAGTGTTCTAAAGGAACACTCTGGAGGGCGAACAAGATTGGAAGATGATGTTGAACGAATACGCGGCGCCTTTGGTAGTAGCCCGAGAAAGTTCATCCGTCGTGCCAGTGTCGAACTGCAGATTCCTCGTTCAACTGAAAGAGCGCATCACAGAAGCGGTGGACTCTGTAACCCCTGAGATGCTACGCAACGTGTGGAGGGAAATTGAGTACTGTTGCGACCTGGTCCGTGCTATAAATGGTGCACATATTGAATGCATACAATAAAGAACTCTAATATATCTAAATATTATAATTCACATATATCATATGAAACTATATGACATTGACTATTTACTGTGTGAATATTACATTGTTTGCTTCATTCAATAAAAAATTATAAGGTTTCAAAGTTGTTTCATTTCGAATGGGACACCCGGTATAATAATAATAGGCTAATGCTGTCTGTCTGTATCTGTCTGTCCCACCCTAAAACACAGAACGGCTTTTTGGAGAGAAAAGATGCTGAAAATTAATCGAAACTGACCGGAAAATTATAATTTTTTTAATCAGACAAAAATTTGAATTTTATCTATATACATAATTGTCTGTCTGTTCCATTCTAAAACACGGAAACGGCTCCTCAAGAGAAAAAAATTATTAGATAAAAGTTGCTTAAAATTAATCGAAACCCACGGGAAAATTATATATATATATATATATATATATACACACATTTAACTGCAAAGAACACGCAGTATAAACAACGTAAAGAACGACGCTTGTATAGGAGATATTCCGCGCAAGACGAGAGAGAGAGAACGAAACAAATGAAAAAATGAGGTAACCATATATATATATATTATATATATAAAGCTGAAATCGGATAATGTTTGTTTGTTTGTTTATGTATGTGCTCATTCCGAGAAATATTAAGGAAAAATAAAATTACCCCTGTTTGTTTTAGTGTGGTATTTTTATCACGGGCTTCTGCTAGTTGTTAAATAAAAGGAAAAGAGTGGGTGACAGGAGAGAATCATGAGGAAGACTACTATTAATAGCTTCAGGAGAAGAACATTCACCATCTACAATAGCAGCAATAGATGGCCAGAAAAGAAATCAGAGATGAAGGCAAAGATAGAAGGTAAGAAACTGAAAGAGGACAGTTTGGAAATTAAAGATTTGTGCCAGACTATCAAGAGCTTTTGATATGTTTGAACCCAATAGGAAAGGTTTCACTGAAATTCCGAAAGGAGGATGACCAAGAGTCGGGTTTTTTTTAGGAGTCGGGTAGGAATGGTTTCTCTTCAGTTTCGCCTAAGTTTCTCCTTGTTAAAGGTAAACTATTTTGTATACTCAATACAAAAAAGTTCCAACAATCAGATAGTACAGGGTGTCCGAGAATTATCTGTACAATTTTTGGCTGTTATTAAAAGTCAACCATGAAGCGTAGAAATTCCAGTGTTGTCCCATTTTACAGAGAATCTCATTAAGTTTTGTTTGATATCAGTTTTGACAAGTTTTTTAGAAATGTACGCGGGTGACAGACATTGATGATTTAAAAGCAAGAATCACAGCTGCTATTGAGCGAATTGATGTGGATATGCTGCAGCGTACATGGCAACATTTGGAGTATCGATTGGATGTTTTGCGAATCACTAATGGTGTACATATCGAATGTTTGTAACAACGTTACTTTAATAAAAGAAACTTTTGAAAATACAGATTCTAAATAATCTTGTTTAAGAATTTTACGTGTGTTATCAAGAATTTTATTAAAAGATGAAATTGTACAGATAATGTTCGGAAACACTGGAATTTCTAAAAAACTTGTCAAAACCTTGGTATCAGAAAAAACTTAATGAGATTCTCTGTAAAATGGGACAACACTGGAATTTCTACACTTCATGGTTGACTTTTAATAACAGCCAAAATTGTACAGATAATTCTCGGACACCCTGTATAATAAACTACTTTACAGCCAATTTAAATGGCTAAATAACCATACAGAAATTGAGATAACCATAAAATTTGTTCCGAGAAAATGAACATTATTAAGTTAAACCAGCGTGCCTGCCAAAATGTGATAATTGTGATACGCCGAGGTTTACCATTTGGCACACTTCGGTTATTACAAAATTTAGTTTTAAAAGGAAAAGTTCGAGAATAGCTTGAGATTATATATCTAGAGTGTGTGTGTGTGTGTGTGTGTGTGTGTGTAAGTTGCTCTTGAATAGCTCCCAGAAATGTTCACTATAATATTGGCACATCGTATGAAAAGGTCCGCCCCCTCCCCCCTTTGCCTTAAACATGTGAACAGTGGTTTCCAACCGGGAGAGTTACTGGGGTGCCTCGGAAAGAAAGAGTTGAATAAACCATAACGATATTTTAACATAAATGAAAGAAAATTACATAGTGATTGTATGTAAATATGTCGTTTTTAAAGTCAACTTGGCACCTTTTTTCTCAAATACAATATTTATTTATTTATATTTATGTTGTAATTTGCTTCAAGAGGGAAATATTTCGATTTCATGATCGTGGGTTCAGAGTCGGTCGTGGTCCTGCAAGAAATTGGCCATGTAGGGCGGCGCAGTTGAAAGAAAGTTGGGATCCACTGATTTTAGGCCGTTTATCAAAAAGTGTATCATATAATATTGGGTTATTTTAACGAAGATTTTCATTTTTGTATAACAAACGGTTAAGATCAGTGAGCAAAGTTAAGTGAAATTGGGTCTGGGTTGGAGATGGATGGGAGATCGTCCTCTGCGTTTAGGTGATGTCGCGATCTTGCTTGATTATTCAGATTTCCTACACATCAAGTTTTAGGTTCCACTGCCACGTAATCGTAGCCGTTAGTACAGAGGCAAAGTTAAGTAATTTATAACAGTAAGTTACGCAAACTGTAAGAAAACAAGGAAAGACTATTATCCTTCTTAAAATGCTGAGATAATCTAAGGAGACTATTTTGGTTTTAAAAGTCAGAATCGAAGCGAATAAACTGCGAGATGGATAAAGTTTTTCTTCCAAATCATTCCTGTCGGAAGTAATCCTTCCTTAATTCTGCTTAAATTAGAATCAAGAATTCGGCGATTACAAATGAAGGAAGATGAAGTAATAATAGTAGTAGTAGTAGTAGTAGAAGAGGAGGAGGAGGAAGAATTTCTCTTATGGACCGGACCCAATAATGTTTCTTCAAATTAAAAGTAGTTTATGCCTTCAATCGTCCTTCATTTGCATAATGAAAAGATTTATGCATAGAAAGGGGCGATGAATTAGACATAAATTACGATTTACCACTTCATATATATATATACACACACAGTGGCGCTCATAAGTACAGAGAAACATTTCAGTTATATTCGTTCTTATCTTTTCTATCATACATAGGGTAATTATACAAAATTTACCGTTCGTTTGAAAAATTTAACAAATAAAAAATTACCTTAACCCCAACATATAATGTCAAACATCAAAGAATTTGAAGAAAATAAAAAAAAAATGCAAAAGTTTTCATACATTTAGTTACAAAATTAAAAACTTTTATTTCCCTCAAATTCGTTGATGTTTTACATTCTATATTGGAGTTAAACTCATTTTTTTTATTTGTTAATTTTTTCCAAACGAACGATAAACTTTTCATAAGTATCCTATGCATGGTACAAAAAATTTGAACAAATATAACGGAAGTATTTATTTGTACGAATACTTATGAGTGCCACTGTGTATGTATAAATATCCAACTTGCGTGTTAAAATTATAAGATTTTATATTAATGTTAGGCTTAGGCATTAGAGCATGGTTTCACAACAAAAACCGGTAACCCCCTTCCTTAAATGATTATGCAGCACATACTTGCGTCGGCGGGCCAGGGGGCTTAACTGAAGCAAACGCGGACATAAGTATTCAAACGGTTTACCTAATTTCGTTTAACCAGGACATACTGTAAGAGGCCTCCAAATTAAGCCCCGTTGTTGCTTCAATTAAGCCCCCTGGCCCCATTTCTGGATCAGCCTATACATACTTGAACTACGAAAACATCTCTTGGACTATTTTGCATGTGACGATAGAAATTTTGCTAAGAGGTGGATATTTAATGAAAGGGCGGTAGAGTCTGCCAAACTTGCAGGAAACCTACACGATAAATTGATTGAACTTTTTTCTGGTGAGTCCCGACAGTTGTCATTCACGCCAGAAGACGTGTACATTTTAGATAACATGGAAAAGCGAGTACCCAGAATTTGTGCGCTTATGCGAAATCGTGCGCATTCTTACATGATATTCCATCTACGGGACTCCAGCGTTGCACCAGATAATTTGAATGAAGTGTTGGTCATTACCGCGAGTTTTAGAGGGTTAACACACAAAATCCCTGTGGACGCGAAAGCGTTACACTTTTCCGAGGTTGTTTAAATATATGATAGGGTGTTAACTTTTATTCTGTTGTAGCGTAGTGGCTAGCGCCCTCACCTTCTATTGAAAAAGTGGTGGATTGAAATCTTGTTCTCGGGTGATTTTGCATATATATGTATATACTGTATATACACTTATACAGTATATATATATATATATATATATGAAAATTATTTTCGAAAGTAACACGTCCATTTGTCAGTTATCCCACTGTATTGATTGGAATAATGCTTCAATTTTGTTTCACTCAAGCAATATTGTCAGTAGAAATATTCTTGAGTCTGCCATTATTCAACTTACAAATAATTTCAACATTAGCCAGGGCCTTTTTACGCTTGATCCTGTCGTTTTGAATTCATTCAGAACTGATTTAGACAAGAGGGACAAAGTGCTAAAACTCTGGTAGCTTTTCCTTATAAATTTGTATGCTCTTCCTACAATTTTTTTTTTTTTTGTGACCTATATATAGCCTCGAACTTATTATTTATTTGTGTTCCTGAGGATGTCAATAGACGAAAGTGCTTGAGCACCATTCTGTGCTTCCTTTTGCCTTCGTGGTTATTTTCATCACACACATATCTCTCTCTCTCCTCTCTCTCTCTCTCTCTCTCTTCTCTCTCTCTCTCTCTATATATATATCTCTATATATATATATATATATATATATATATAAAAGTGCGTATGTATGTATTTCCAACAATCACATTATTTGATAGCCAGTTCAAAGTAATTAATTTAAGCCTGCAAGCGTTTTTAATTACAAAAAGAAATATACTGGAGGTGGTCATGGTTAACGCAATCATCGCATGGTTAAATTAATCAATTTGAATGGGATGTCGAACAGTTAACGAGGATTTTTTAGTTTTAATAGTGTTGTTTTCTGCGTTATCTTCTCTCCAATTCCATTCTCATTCCTCATTTAAGAGTAAAGAATCGGCGAGTGAGAATTTCAGGAGGTAATTGTCAAATTCATCCATTTTCCATTCTCATTGTAGGACTTCACACTTCAAGTTAGAATTTTCATTGAAAATACCCTTCGGGCTGTCAACTGCGTCAGGTTCTGCTTTCCCAAATTAGAAAACTTTATTTTAATTTTTTTTTAATTTGGAATTTTCGCTTCGACGATTCTCATTATTTGAATA
This sequence comes from Bathynomus jamesi, assembly GCA_023014485.1. Taxonomy (NCBI): domain Eukaryota; kingdom Metazoa; phylum Arthropoda; class Malacostraca; order Isopoda; family Cirolanidae; genus Bathynomus; species Bathynomus jamesi. The sequence continues at coordinate 221,949 of JAJOZX010002492.1, forward strand.
ATTCACACACAAGAAATCTCTAGATCAGATTTTTTTTAAAAAAATTTTGGGAAAAGTATTTGTTTAATATAAAAAGAAAATTGCATAAATCAAACAAATTATGCTTATTTTGAAATTATCTCAGTAGTATAGGCGCAAAAAGAGAGTGCAATGCAATTGCAAGTGTTGATCAATGTTGCAAAGGAAATGCTGCATAAGGTTATGCAACAATGGTGAGGAGGAATGTTGCAACATGTTATGCAACAAGGGGAAGGGGAATGTTCCAAGATGTTATGCAACAAATGGGGAGGGGGATGTTGCAAGAGCAACAAGGGGTTCTGCAACTTGGAGACGGAGTTATCCCCCAAGAGAGAGAGGAGAAGGAGAGAGGAAGAGAGGTGTTCGCTTGGCAGAAGCCAAGCGCATATTCAGACTTCAGCCGAGCGCCAGCTGTCTTATAGGCCCCTAATCAGCCAGTTGGCTTAAACTGGCTGAGTTGCCAGATTGCGTTATTTATTTAATTAAAGCATATATTCTTGACAGTTGGATTATCCGCAAGTTGGCTGAAAAGGCTTCTTAGAAGGCATAAATGGCTTGTATATATTAATAACCTTCGAAAGAATTAAAAGCGCACACAAACGCACATACACTTGCCGACTGTACGCCATAAAGCCCCTATTATCACACACACACACATATATATATATATATATATATATATAGATATATATATATATATATATATATATATAAGTTCCTAATCAGCCAGTTGGCTTAAAAGGCATAAAGGGCCTGTATATATTAATAACTTTCAACTATTTAAAAGCGCACACAAACGCACATACACTCACCGACTGTACGCCCAAAGACCCTATTATCACACACACACAACACCACACACACACACACACACACACCACACACACACATATATATATATACAGGGTGAGTCAAAAGTAGCGCCCGATTTCTGTCAGTGATGTTTGTTTGCCATTTGTATTACAGTGTACAAGAAGGTAGAAATAAATGAATGACATGTTTATCTAACCATTTATTCGGGGGGAAATTATTACGGAACTGTACCAAGCTGTTTTACTTGCAATTTTCAAAGTGCCTCCCTCGTGATCGATGCACAATTGCAGCCGACCAGGCACAGAGTGCACACACGCCTGCAGAGTTCGATATCAATTTCCTCAAACTTTGCAGTGATTTGAGCCTCAATTCCTGAATGGTACGAGGCTTTCACGATAAACAAGGTCTTTCATGAGCCCCCAAAGAAAGAAATCTGGAGTGTAAGGTCGGGGGAGCGTGCCGGCCACTCGATCGGACAGCGGCGGCCGATCCACTTTCCGGGAAAGTTTTCATCAAGCCACTGACGAACATGACGTCCATAATGAGGAGGAGCTCCATCTTGCTGAAAAATAACAGTCCTGATCTGTACCCGGGCCAAAAGAAGGTTTGCAGCATATCCAGGTAAATTTCTGCAGTGACAGATCCCTCAAAAAAAGGGTCAATTATCCCTAATGGAGATATGGCTGCCAAACTGTCACGCCAGGTAAATTTACCTCCTTTCACTGTCACTCTTGGGTTCTCCGCAGCCCAGTAGACACAATTGTGTCTGTTAATTGTGCCGTTAAGCTTAAAACATGCCTCATCTGACCACCAGATGTTGTCTAGCATTGTGTCCTCTTCGTCAAGTTAGCTAAGAACTCTTCGCAAAATGAAGACGGCGGCGTCATCTCCATCATGAAGGGCATGCAGTAAGCGTGGAATGTAAGTTTCCATTTTTGGTGAAGGATACGGAAACACTTGATTGGCTCACTTCCAAAATCTGCAGATAAACGGCGAGTTGACTTTTGCGGACTTTTTTCCAGTCTCCTGATGGCTTCTTCAGCCTTAGCTACATTCGTTGCCGTTTTCGGACGACGGACTTCTTTGCAGTGGTACCGACCTGTTGCTTCAAATTTCTCGAAATCAATCGTATGTTTCTTCCCTGTGGGGGTAATATCGAATTCCTGTGCCAAACGGCGTGCCGCATCGTTGGTTGTTCATTACATTTGTAATAATTTCACGGCCGCAATGCGTGATCATTGAAAGGTAATGGTTCAATTTGGTGCAAATTCAGTAACTTTCCAAATCTCAGCAATAACCTGCAAAACAAAAACAAAATAAATAAACTAAGAAAATTAATAATATGCAGACAATATTAACAACATGACTTCCCAGAAAGAATCTGACAGCCGAAAAAACAGAAATCGGGCGCTACTTTTGACTCACCCTGTATATAAACTGAATGACGCAGGCAAAGCCACAATAGCAAAATATATACGAGCACAACCACCACACAAAAATAAAGCACCACATCATCACCAATCGTCTAAGTATAGACTTTTAGGAGCTCATCCCATCAACAGCACATGGTGAGATGAGGGCTACGACTTTTAGAAGCTCATCCCATCAACACCACGTAACCGATATGAGGGCTACAACGAAGCAGCCAAACTTAGTCGATTGGTGGTGAAACAGTACGCCCATAAAGACCCTATTATCACACACACACACACACACACACACACACACACATATATATATATATTAGATATATATATATATATATATATATATATATAAATTGAATACGCAGGCAAAGCCACAATAGCAAAAATATACGAGCACAACACCACACAAAAATAAAGCACCACATCATCACCAACATCGTCTAAGTATAGACTTTTAGGAGCTCATCCCATGAACAGCATATGGTGAGATGAGGGCTACGACTTTTAGGAGCTCATCTCATCAACACCACGTAACCGATATGAGGGCTACAACCAAGCATCCAAACTTAGTCGATTGGTGGTGAAACAGTATTACACCCCCCCCCCCCCCCACCGCTTTACTTACCAACTCCTGGTAGACCGAAAAGGTCTCTAAATACGACCCCATAAACAGAACTATTAAACATAAGCAAATACGTTTATAGGGGCCAAGAGAGTAGACCGACAAAGTCTTATAAAAAAGGCAATCCCAATAGTTTTTCTATTGAGCTTCTCGTGGTAAAACAATGCCGATTTGACATTTCGTGGGCGATCTTTTAAACAAAAAATCGAATAAGATTAACTAAGTTTAATACAAAAACAAATTTTCATCATAATACGCAATTTTATCGTTAAACTATAATATGAAAAGCATTAATATGATTTTTAAAACAAAATAGAAATTAAATTAGGGGCAACTTATTAATTTTTCCTCTTTTATCCAATTATTGTGCGTCAATATAAATTTATCTTTAAGACACAATTTTGTTCGTAAACTATGACATAAAAAGCATAAAAATGATTTTTAAAACAAAATAGAAATTAAATTAGGGGTAACTTATTCATTTTTCCTCTTTCGGCCAATTATTTTGTTTCAATATAAATTTATCTTTAAGACACCAATATATCTTTAAGCCTTGTTAAAAAAATATTAATATGATTTTAAAAACAAAGTAGATTCTGTATCGGAGTAACTTATTCATTTTTCCTCATTTACTTGCAACACTGCCCCGACACAGCTGCATTATTTTTTAATATAATTAAAACCAGCATTCATGATCATATTAAATCTTACTGTTGAAGATATCCTGAAATAATGACGCAAAATTATTTTAAAAGGTATAGACCAGGTGTGGGGAACCTTTTTTCATTGGAAGGCCGCATTTCATTTAACCAAGACCCTATTAGGCCGCATGCTGAGAATTTAACATATACAGTACAACAAAATGTCATATTTTAGTCTACAATCTACATATTTACTAATATTAAATCAAACTTGATAATACGTGAGGGCTTTTAAAATAAATAAAAAATTCAGCAAGTGCACATTTATTTTTGCGGGGGAATAATTGACAATAGAACTAATATTAAGTGAAAAATGATATTAAGTGAAATGATGTTAATATGATATTAAGTGAAAAAGAGATAAATCATTTAATAACTTTTTTGTGACTGCTTATTGCGGGACAGGAGTCGTACATTTGGTTCCAACATCGTTGACCGTAGTTTTGGTTGGTCCTCCAGGTGAATATTCGTCATCTGAGATTTCAAGCGCGTTTTGATTTGAGTCACATATGAAAACGTTGATTCACAACAGTAGGATGTGCCGAAACAAAACAACATTCGACGAGCATGTTGGCGCAGACGTGGGTATTCAACGGCATTTTTCCATATTTCAACAGGATCCTTCTTAGTATCAAATAGAGACTTAAGGATATTATCTTCTAATAGCTCAATCAACTCCATCTGTAAATCTTCAGGTGCTTTGGAGACATCAACCAGGTGTGGTTGGAAAGCTAGTTTCAGTGTGAAGTCATGTTTCTCAAAATCTTCAAATCTTTCATCGTATTCTTCAATCAGGGAGTCTAGGACAGCTGTGTATTCTTTCACATCGCATTCCCTTAATGATTTGCTTGTATCTTCTTCATCAATTACCTTTGCCAGTTCAGGGAAGTGTTCAGCTGAAAGTTCCGATCGGGTAAGGATAGTTTTGAAAAAGCGCAGCTTCCTCCGAAAAGCCTAGATGTTTTGCCACATTTCATAAAATATGGATTTAGTTTTACCTTGCAAAGAAATATTCAGGTCATTTTGCTTTGACATTACGTCACACAAAAATGCAGCATTTCTGCAGAAATCCATTTTTGACAATTCACATGGTTCATTGAGTTTCTCAAAAAATCTTGTGATTTGTTTTCGCAAAGAAAAAAGTTTTTCGAAGACTTGCCCTTGTGACAACCAGCGCACTTTAGAATGATATGGAAGATCCACACTGAATGTTTCATCATCAAGCATAATCATATTGCGAAACTGGCGATGTCGTGATGCATTTGCTCTAATGTAGTTCACAATACGTATAACTTTACTTAATGTGTCACTTAAAACAGTAGATTTAGCACAGAGATTCTGTTGATGCAAAATACAGTGAAAGGAAATCAAGCTATCTGGATTTGACAGTTCTTTTTGTAGTAGCGCAACAAATCCTGCACATTTTTCTCTCATGGAAGGTGCACCATCTGTGCATACACTTACTAAATTACATAAATTCAGTTTCGCTTCACGGCATTTTTCTTTGAAGAGACACAAGACGTCAATTCCACGTGTCTTTCCCGTAAGGGTACCCAAAGCCAGTAACTCCTCGTAGCATTGAAAATCTGCAGTTATAACACGAATAAAAAATGACACTTGCGCTGAGTCAGTAATATCAGTGGACTCATCCAAGGCAATCGAATAATAAGTATTTTCGCTTTGGCATATTGTATGAAGTTGTTCAGTTACATTGAGGGCTAATTCATGTTGCCGATCAGTTATGGTCCTTCTTGAAAGAGGTAGTTGTTTGTATTTTTTAACTTTGTCTGAATCTAAAGAGGCTAAAACTTCAACAATGCATTTTTTTATGATTTCCACATCACTATATGGCTTACCTCTTTTTTCAAGTATAAATGCTACTTTATAAATTGCTTCAGTGATTTCACTCTCTAGGCTTGACATCGTTTTAAATACTTGCTGTTGTTGCTGCTTTTGAAGTTTCATCTTCGTAAGTGTAGACTTTCGGGGTTCTCCTTCCAATATAGCATACTTGTGGTTCTTATGAGTTGCATAATGCTGATATGCATTGTGTTTCTTCACTCTTGCAGTTATGGCGTTGCAGAGCAAACACATCATTTTATCTTTCTCAGCAACTATGAAATACTGCAATTCTCATTCTTCATGGAATACTCTGTTCTCTTCCTATAATTTTCTTTGCACAGTTTTTGACATGATTGGGGTACCAGAAGATTTTTAAATAAAAATAGTACACGAAATGATCAAAGATTTACAGTTTTAAAGGAAACAAGCGTGCGTGTCACTATCGGAGAATCGTCAGTAACTGTCATCCAGTCAGCCAGTCGAGTTGATCGTTGATAGGTAAGGGCGTAAGCCGTAAGGCAACGCTGCCAGTTAAAACTGGCAGCGTTGCCATATTTCCTATTGTTCAAGCCATAAAGAAGGCTTGTATGTCTAAGAAGCAGTGAAGCTGAAACCATGATCTAATGAAATAGCCTAAAGCCCTAAAGGGGTATCAGTTGCTGTCCATTATCGTACGGTATGAATTCTGAATGTCAAATAGGCAGAAGGCCGCAACTAGTACCCTAAAAGGCCGCAGGTTCCCCACCCCTGGTATAGACTCTTCGAAGTATCTTATACTTTGATGCAAAAAAACATTAATATAACTAGATTTTAAGTTTTAGCTGGCTTTCCCCAATAAATATCGTTTTCTAAACGTATTTATAAAAAAATGGAATTTATGGCATAACTCATATAATTGCACCTTTTACAATTCAATAATTGGATTTAACATGATTTACTGCACTATATTTATTGTAATTTTAAACCAGCTTTTGGGACATATTAAATTAAATTTTCTACAGTGCAATTCACGAATTAAACACAGACTTAAGGATTCAAATTTTAATACAACGTATTGTTACAAAAACATTTAAAAACGTAGGAGAATGGATTCTATTCAGCAATAAAGAATTAGGAAATGCTTCGATATATATCAAAATGAAAATGAAAAGGTTTATTGGAAGACTATAGTCCATATGACAAATATTATTAATAAAATGACAGTTCATATACTAAGGATAGAAATATATACAATTGATTAGAAATAATACTGTAATGTCGAAGTTAAGTGGAGCTCCAAACAGACGTTTTTGTACCAAGCATTCCAAAGCTTAAAGGATAAATGGCAGGACTCATGGATAGCTTGGATAATCGGGTTGGGTGATTTTTTAATCCTTTGCATTAGACTGTATTGAGCACGTCTTGTTACCTCCGGGAAACTCGGGACATTGCGGGTAGCGTCATTGCGAAGCTGAGCATCTCGCGCGTAATTTATGTAAGAGTCTAAAAGACCTGTTGTAGGCAAATTTAGGGTTCTGCCAGAACCTTTTTTATAATTCGCACACAGTTGCTGTCCGTATATATTACTGCAGAAAGTACGAGAGTGTCTTTAACTTCATTTGTACAGAATCGAAAGTTCCTTTTGGTCATATTCGCTTGAGCACACAGGCTTCGACATTGTTTTCTTATATCTGAGTCATAACTCAAGGAGCTGGTAATAGTTTGACCCAAATACTTAAACTCTTGTACTTTCTCAATTACTTCACCATTCATTTTAAACCTTATATCAGCTGGCTGATTACAACATTTAGGATGAAATTGCATAACCTTAGTTTTTGTAACATTAAAAAGAATATCATGTTTCTGCGAATACATTTCGCAGACTTTTAGTAGCCGATCCACACCTTTAACAGAGGGACTTATTAACACCATTTCATCGGCATAAACTAAGTTATTTATCCTTGTGTTATCTATACAACATCCCACTGTTGCCTCATTAAGTGAAGCAATTAATCCGTCAATATACACATTAAACAGCATAGGGGAAAGCAAGGAGCCTTGTCTCTCCCTGCAAGAGGAGCCAAAACACTCGCATAGCACATTGCCCCACCTAACGGTGAAAGATTGGTGGGAATACCAAAATTTCAATACGTTTAATATGTACATGGGAACCTTCCTGTCTTCTAGTTTTTTAAATAAAATATTGTGGTTCACCCTATCATATGCCTTACTTATATCTAGGAAACAGCTATAAACAGATGAATTACTGTCAATGTATTTAGATATTGTTTCTTTAAGTACATAGATACACACGTCAGTTGAGTGGGACCTTTTAATACCAAACTAATTAGATGTCCATAGGAAATCATTTAATCGGAGTAACAAGAGTTTTTCTAGTAGTTTTGAGAAGCAGGAAGCGACAGCAATAGGCCTGTAATTATTGCTGGACAGAATGTCTCCGTACTTATTTTTGACCAGGAGCAAGGTATATACCTTCATGAACTCTGCTAGGATATAGCTATGAGCAAGCATGGCTGATAGGAGCAACGATATATGCAGACATACTACGTCATTTGCATATTTTAAGTGCTCATTCGATAAGTCATGTACTCCTGACGCAGAACCAGTCTTTAACTCTTTAATTAACCTCTTTACTCCAGAAACTGATATCAAAGTATTTTCCCTTGTCCCTCCCACAGTCGTTTCGCTGCAATCTATTTTAAGATTATCCCTACTCACACTGTTGAGAATGTTAGAGTCATGGTTTTTCCACAGCTTTGCAATTTCATCCTCCCCAGACACCCATCGATTGTCGGAGGGAGGACATTTTTGACACCCGTTTGATTCTTAACAAATTTCCAAAATTTGTTATTATCGTTATTTATGCGAGCTTCACAGGCTTTTCATGCTCGAATAGACTCTTCTTCCTGTTTACATGGCCTTATGGCCGCCTTATACTGACCTCTACTTCTACACATATGTATACAGGTCCTAATCTTGGTCTACCATGAAAGCACCACAAATCATAGGCGTCTTTCGATTCCCTCTTGAGGGGGGCAATAAAATTATTCCAGCCATGAATAATGTTATATATATATATATATATATATATATATATATATATATAAAAGTCCTTTTTCATCGTATAGTTCAACTGAATACATTCATTTTCACCTGTCCATTCTCTTTGTTTAAGTGTATGAGGTTCAAAATTGAGTGTCAAACGCGGCATTTTTAACCTATCCATCTATCTGCCTATCTATCTATCTGTCTATCTATCTAAAAATATATATATTGGTACGAAGCCTCAAACTAAACCCAATTACCATCCAAACAACGTTGGAGAATAGGAAAGGCAGAATATGTAGCGATCCCAAAGTTAAGGCCTGACAAGGGACCTCCTCAACACTGAAGGAAATTACAAATTGCCGTCAAAACATTTCTTTTTATTCCAAGAAAAAAAAAAAAAACGAAATGCTCATTCTAGCGAAGGCCAAACTTTTCTCCCCACCCTAGACCTACAGTTTAACGAAGAATCCGGCTCCACTCGAATTGCTCATCCTGACGAAGGTCAGCCTTTTCACCCCGCCCTAGAGCTACGGCTTATTCGGGAATCCCGCACCCCAGCATTTTCTCATTCATCTCTTATACAAAATGCCTTCAAAACAACATTTCTTTTTATTCCAAGACAAAAAAAAAACCCGAATTGCTCATTCCGTCGAAGATCAAGCTTTTCACCCCACCCTAGACCTACTTTAACAGGGAATCCAGCACCCAGCATTTTCTCATACATCTCATACAAAATGTCTTCAAAACAACATTTCTATTCCAAGAAAGAAAAAGAATACCCGAAATGCTCATTCTAACGAAGGCCAAACTTTTCACCACACCCTAAACCTAAAGTTTAACCGAGAATCCGGCCCTATCCGAATTGTTCATTCTGACTATGAATATTTAAATTCATTCTCACACTTTTGCTTTCATCATTTCCACACATAATTTTCTTTTTCATAATTATGGCTGAGTCTGATAGGCCTACAATTAACTATGATGAGCTAACACACTCAAAAGGAAAAGAGGGCAGGGATAAATCAGTACCTATAGTTTCATTGGGATTAAAAACTATATTCCAATAAGATTAGATGCCAGATTGCATTGAGTAATTGTGTTATTTGCACAATTTGTCGGACGAATCATCGTAGTGCTGGGCATATTTCATCGTGATTTTATGATACCTTGTTTAGAAGGCAGTATATATATATATATATATATATATATATATATATATATATAATGTATATATATCGGGGTGCAAGATTAGTTGCCAGAATGCGCTTTGCAATGAAATAATTCTTTTATTTGATCATTTTGCGAAAATTAATTCGAATTATTGCAAACTACTAAAATATTTTCCACAGTAATGGTTAGAAGGCAGTATATATATATATATTATATATATATATATATATATATATATATACACACACACACTGAGATAATCCATACGATTAGGTGCCAGACTGCGCTATTTAATTTAATTTGTATGTTTAATGGAAAAGCGATGTTCTCCATATAATTAATTTCTTTATTATGTACGTATTATTAAGGAGAAAGTATAGTTTGTAAATATTTTCCTCGGACATATCAGACTAATTTATTCAGCATCCATCTTAATAAACAAATTTATCTAAAAACAGTAATGAGCTAACGCTTTCAGTTAAAAGAGTATTTATAGATGCATTTAGTATGGTCTATACAAGTAATGTAGTTTTCTATGCATATTTATAAAGAAAATGGAATTTTGTTTAAGGAGTTTCTTAATTGTTCATCGAATTACTGTATACAACACATTTTTACGTTACACGGTTTCAACATTTCTAACACATATAGAGTCATAGACAAGGGGGAAAGATGGACTGAGGAAGATTCAGAATGAAAATGTTGATGTGATGTATCGTGTTAATTTTAACAACTCTAGGAGTGATTCAGGCAATGCGAGTGTATAACAGACTTTGATTTTACCCAGAAGATGGAGGACGAATGAAACCACATTCAGCTGCAGGTCCGTCCAATTGGAACGCGATATTGATTAAAAACTGTAAAAATGAATTAGCTACTGGATATACTGGATATGGAGAAGATCCCACTTTCTCAAACAAACATAATACTTAGAATATTCATTATAGCTTTGCAGGGCACAACCAGTAAACACGGCAGCTACCAAAAAAGTTGCCAAAAACCTCCAGTACTCATTTACAAAACAATTTAACCGTAGAGACTGAACATCATTTCATAAAGGTGGGTTGTTTTTCAAGAAGCGAGCATAGATCAGCTCCTCTGTGATGGAACAACCAGCTTAACCTTCGTATGAACAGTGACCGATGGCTTAGAAGGTGTCAATCAGACAGTTGGCTTAAGCAGCCAGCTGACACAATGTATATATTGTCGTTTATACATATGCGTCCATAGAAACAACTCCCTCCGTCGTTTACACATATGTGTTCACATAAACCTGGAAACAATTTACTCCGTCATCAACCGTTTCCACTAGGAAGAGAGAGAGAGAGAGAGAGAGAGAGAGAATTATAAGGAGTTACAAGTACACTAATTTCAGCTCTTGAGATATGGCAGGAACATGAGAGCGCTGTGTTCGTCGCAGAGGTCCATGAAAAGAGATAATTAACTGAGAGAGTAGCCAAATTGGTTTTACATATTAAGTTTCAAGATAAGTCCTTCCATTCTACAATTAAGTTGTACACTTCAGGAGGCTTCTTATTGTCACTGAAGAAGTTCGTAGAAAATGATATATAAAGATAGCTAATAAAAATAAATAAACGAGATTTGATTGCATGGAGAGACACTGACTGAGGCGCATTGTGGTGGGACGGTTGTGGGATCTGCGAATGTAAGCATCACCGAACCACGGTTAATTCCATGTCACGATCACGGATAAGTGCACGATGGTAACAGTTAGTAGGTCATGTTAACTCAAATGATGACAGTGAATCACGGTTAACCTCATGAATAAAATGTGTGTGTGTGTGTGTGTATGTACCACGACACGTTTCCGCGCGTCCTTCTCTCTTCACACGAAGGTCGAGCTGGTGGTCCCGCCTCTAGGCATGGTTTGGTGTATGAGCGAGTTGCTCTCCACCGCACATAGCCTTGTACACTAGGCTCATCTGGCGTAATATGCAGTCTGTTTAATTTCCTCATTCCTGCCATTTCTCAAGAGCTGAAATTAGTGTACTTGTAACTCCTTATAACTCTCTCTTTCTCTCTCTTTCTCTCTCTTCCTAGTGGAAACGGTTGTTGACGGAGTAAATTGTTTCCAGGTTTATATGAACGTATATGTGTAAACGACAGACAGAGTTGTTTCTATGGATGCATATGTGTAAACGACAATATATACATTGTGTCAGCTGGCTGCTTAAGCCAACTGTCTGATTGACACCTTCTAAGCCATCGGTCACTGTTCATACGAAGGTTAAGCTGGTTGTTCCATCACAGAGGAGCTGATCTATGCTCGCTTCTTGAAAAACAACCAACCTTTATGAAATGATGTTCAGTCTCTACGGTTAAATTGTTTTGTAAATGAGTACTGGAGGTTTTTTGCAACTTTTCTGGTAGCTGCCGTGTTTACTGGTTGTGCCCTGCAAAGCTATAATGAATATTCTAAGTATTATGTTTGTTTGAGAAAGTGGGATCTTCTCCATATCCAGCATATATGTGTAGCTAATTCATTTTTACATTTTTTAATCAATAACGCGTTCCAATTGCACGGACCTGCAGCTGAATGTGGTTCATTCGTCCTCCATCTTCTGGGTAAAATCATAGTCTGTTATACACTCTCATTGCCTGAATCACTCCTAGAGTAGTTAAAATTAACACGACACATCACATCGACATTTTCATTCTGAATCTTCCTCAGTCCATCTTTCCCTTTTGTCTATGACTCTATATGTGTTAGAAATGTTGAAACCATGTAACGTAAAAATGTGTTGTATACAGTAATTCGATGAACAATTAAGAAACCCCTTAAGCAAAATTCCATTTTCTTTATAAATATGCATAGAAAACTACATTACTTGTATAGACAATACTAAATGCATCTATAAATACTATTTTAACTGAAAGCGTTAGCTGACTACTGTTTCTAGATAAATTTGTGTATTAAGACGGATGCTGAATAAATTCGTCTGACATGAACGAGGAAAATATCGGTAATTATTCGTTTTTTGACCCAGTCTCTTTTTATAATGAGAGCAAACTTTTCTGGTCAATTTTGAGGTGTTCTGCACGAATCTGCCATCCGTTTCCTGTGCAAATGCATAGTTTTCGAGATATCATCTCGAAAACTACGCATTTGCATAGGAAACGGATGGCAGATTCGTGCAAAACACCTCAAAATCGACCAGAAAAGTTTGCATTCGTGCTAAACACAACCTAACCTAACCTACCGTAACTTAACTTAACTTAACCTAACCTAACCAGTCACCTTATTTACAAAAAGATTTCCAGTTAACAATGGACTCACTGCCTAGTTTGATAACTTTCTCGGCATAACGTTGTGAAAAATATTTTCGCAAATAAATATTTATGAAGCGGAGGTTTTTATTCACGAAAAGTTGCAATGTTCCAGCCATGTGCCCTTAAAGATAGAAACAGTAAATCCACACTCACGCTTATTTTTTGGATTTTTTTTACGGCACCTAAACATCTTCGAGTCTTGTCTTAAAATACAGGCAAATAGGGCAAATCACGGATGTCGGAATTATGCCGTGAGTGGAAAAAACATCTAAACTTTTATCTTCATCGAAGCCAACAAGGCGGATTAGGTCTTCAAAATCAAGTTCACAAGATTGACACGTCATGGTTCTAGAACGAAAATCACCAAACTAACGAGTAACAGAAAGAAGTAGGCAAAATCAAGAAAAAGTAGCCAAAAATAAACAAAGTAACCTATAGTTGAGTGAAAATCTCCAAAAAAGGTAGCCAAAATAAACAAATTAACCGAAATTTATATACATACATATTAGAAAGTAGAAAATATTTTTTTATAAAAAAGTACATTTTATACAAATTTGCACAAGATAATATATATATATTTTCTTATTCAGTTTTGATTCGTTATTCAATATATATTGCTGTTATAGCTGGGTGTGACTGGGTCAAAAAACGAATAATAACCAAAATATCTACAAAGTATACTTTTCCCTTAATAATACGTACATAATAAGGAAATTAATTATACACATACAAATTAAATTAAATGCCTAGTCTGGCACCTAATCTTGTGGATGATCTCAGTATAATATATATATATATATATATATATATATATATATATATATATATATATATATACTGCCTTCTAACCATTACTGTGGAGAATATTTTAGTAGTTTGCAATAATTCGAATTAATTTTCGCAAAATGATCAAATAAAAGAACTATTTCATTGCATAGCGCATTCTGGCAACTAATCTTGTATCCCGATATATATATATATATATATATATATATATATATATACACTGCCTTCTAAACAAGGTATCATAAAATCGCGATGAAATATGCCCAGCACTGCGATGATTCGTCCGACAATTGTGCAAATAACAGAATTACTCAACAATGCAATCTGGCATCTCATCTTATCGGAATATAGTTTTTAATCCCAATCAAATTATAGGTACTGATTTATCCCTTCCCTCTTTTCCTTTTGAGTGTGTTAGATCATCCTAGTTAATTGTAGGCCTATCAGACTCAGCCATAATTATGAAAGAGAAAATTATGTGTGGAAATGATGAAAGCATAAGTGTGAGAATGAATTTAAATATTCATAGTCAGAATGAACAATTCGGATAGGGCCGGATTCTCCGTTAAACTTTAGGTTTAGGGTGGGGTGAAAAGTTTGGCCTTCGTTAGAATGAGCATTTCGGGTTTTTTTTTTCTTTCTTGGAATAGAAATGTTGTTTTCAAGGCATTTTGTATGAGATGTATGAGAAAATATGCCAATGATGTAGTATGTCTGCATATATCATTGCTCCTATCAGCCATGCTTGCTCATAGCTATATCCTAGCAGAGTTCATGAAGGTGTATATCTTGCTCCTGGTCAAAAATAAGTACGGAGACATTCTGTCCAGCAATAATTACAGGCCTATTGCTGTCGCTTCCTGCTTCTCGAACCTACTAGGAATACTCTTGTTACTCCGATTAAATGATTTCTATGGACATCTAATCAGTTTGGTTTTAAAAGGTCCCACTCAACTGACGTGTGTATCTATGTACTTAAAGAAACAATATTTAAATACATTGACAGTAATTCAACTATTTATAGCTGTTTCCTAGATATAAGTAAGGCATATGATAGGGTGAACCACAATATTTTATTTAAAAAACTAGAAGACAGGAAGGTTCCCATGTACATATTAAACGTATTGAAATTTTGGTATTCCCACCAATCTTTCACTGTTAGGTGGGGCAATGTGTTATACGAGTGTTTTGGCTCCTCTTGCGGGGTGAGACAAGGCTCCTTGCTCTCCCCTATGCTGTTTAATGTGTATATTGACGGATTAATTGCTTCACTTAATGAGGCAACAGTGGGATGTTGTATAGATAACACAAGGATAAATAACTTAGTTTATGCCGATGATATGGTGTTAATAAGTCCGTCTATTAAAGGTCTGGATCGGCTACTAAAAGTCTGCGAAGTGTATTCGCAGAAACATGATATTCTTTTTAATGTTACAAAAACTAAGGTTATTTAATTTCATCCTAAACGCTGTTTTCAGCCAGCTGATATAAGGTTTAAAATGAATGGTGAATTAATTGAGGAAGTACAAGAGTTTAAGTATTTGGGTCAAACTATTACCAGCTCCTTGAATGATGACTCGGACATAAGAAAACAATCTCGAAGCCTGTGTGCTAAAGCGAATATGACCATAAGGAACTTTCGATTCTGTACAAGTGAAGCTAAAGACACTCTCTTTCGTACTTTCTGCAGTAATATATACAGACAGCAACTCTGGATGAATTATAAAAAAGGTTCTGGCAGAACCCTAAATTTGCTGTACAACAGGTCTTTTAGACTCTTACATATATTACCCCCGAGATGCTCAGCTTCGCAAGTGTTTGCTACCTGCAATGTCCCGAGTTTCCCGGAGGTAAGACGTGCTCAATACAGTCTAATGCAAAAAATTAAAAAATCAAACAACCCGATTATCCAAGCTATCCATGAGTCCTGCCATATATCCTCTAAGCTTTGGAATGCTTGGTACGAAAACGTCTGTCTGTAGCTCCACTTAACTTCGACATTACAGTATTGTTTCTAATAAATTGTATATATTTCTATCCTTAGTATATGAACTGTCATTTTATTAATAATATTTGTCATATGGACTATAGTCTGCCAATAAACCTTTTCATATTCTTTTTCATATATATCGAAGCATTTCCTAATTCTTTATTGCTGGATAGAATCCAATCGTCTACGTTTTTTAAATATTTTTGTAACAATACACTGTATTAGAATTTGAATCCTCAAGGCCGTGTTTAATTCGTGAATTGCACTGAAGAAAATTTAATTTAATATGTTCCGAAAGGTAGTTTAAAATAACAATAAATATAATGCAGTAAATCATGTTAAATCCAATTATTGAATTGTAGAAGGTACAATTATGCCATAAATTCCATTTTTTTTATAAATACGTTTAGAAAACGATATTTATTGGGGTAAGCCAGCTAAAACTTAAAATCTAGTTATATTAATGTTTTTGTGCATCAAAGTTTAAGATACTTCGAAGAGTCTATACCTTTTAAAATAATTTTGCGTCATTATTTCAGGATATTTTCAACAGTAAGATTTAATATGATCGTGAATGCTGGTTTTAATTATATTAAAAAATAATGCAGCTTTGTCGCGGCAGGGTTGCAAGTAAATGAGGAAAAATGAATAAGTTACTCCGAGACAGAATCTACTTTGTTTTTAAAATCATATTAATATTTTTTTTAATAAGGCTTAAAGATATATTGGTGTCTTAAAGATAAATTTATATTGAAACAAAATAATTGGCCGAAAGAGGAAAAATGAATAAGTTACCCCTAATGTAATTTTTATTTTGTTTTAAAAATCATATTAATCCTTTTTATGTCATAGTTTACTAACAAAATTGTGTCTTAAAGATAAATTTATATTGACTCACAATAATTGGATAAAAGAGGAAAAATTAATAAGTTACCGCTAATTTAATTTGTATTTTGTTTTAAAAACCATATTGATGATTTTCATATTATAGTTTAAGGATAAAATTGCGTATTATGATGAAAATTTGTTTTTGTGTTAAACTTAGTTTATCTTATTCGATTTTTTGTTTAAAAGATCGCCCACGGAAACTCAAATCGGCATTGTGTCACCACGAAAAGTTCAATAGAAAAACTATTGACGTTGCCTTT
Organism: Bathynomus jamesi; assembly: GCA_023014485.1. NCBI lineage: Eukaryota > Metazoa > Arthropoda > Malacostraca > Isopoda > Cirolanidae > Bathynomus > Bathynomus jamesi. The sequence goes on from JAJOZX010002492.1 coordinate 238,805, forward strand.
TTTATGAGACTTTGTCGGTCTATTCTCTTGGCCTCATAAACGTGTTTGTTTATATTTAATAACTGTGTCCATTGGGTCGTATTTAGAGTCCTTTTCGGTCTACCAGGAGTTGGTAAGTAAAGCGGTGGTGTTGTGGGTTGTGTAATACTGTTTCACCACCAATCGACTAAGTTTGGACGCTTGGTTGTAGCCCTCATATCGGTTACGTGGTGTTGATGGGATGAGCTCCTAAAAGTCTATACTTAGACGATTGGTGGTGATGTGGTGCTTTTTTGTGGTGGTTGTGCTCGTATATATTTTGCTATTGGGGCTTTGCATGTATCAGTTTGTGTGTATGTGTGATAATAGGGGTGTATGGGCGTACAGTCGGGGAGTGTATGTGCGTTTGTGTGCGCTTTGGGTCGTATTTAGTCACCTTCTCGGTCTACCAGGAGCTGGTAAGTAAAGCGGCGGTGGTGGTTGGGTGGTTGTGGTGCTTTACCACCAATCGTCTAAGTTTGGACGCTTGGTTGTAGCCCTCATATCGGTTACGTGTTGTTGATGGGATGAGCTCCTAAAAGTCGTAGCCCTCATCTCACCATGTGCTGTTGATGGGATGAGCTCCTAAAAGTCTATACTTAGACGATTGGTGATGATGTGGTGCTTTTTTCTTGTGTGGTGGTTGTGCTCGTATATATTTTGCTATTGGGGCTTTGCCTGCATCAATCAGTTTTATAATATATATATATATATATATATATATATATGCATAACATATATATATATATATATGTGTGTGATAATCGGGGCTTTATGGGCGTACAGTCGGTGAGTGTATGTGCGTTTATGTGCGCTTTTAATTCGTTCGAAAGTTATTAATATATACAGGCCATTTATGCCTTCTAAGACAACTGGCTGATTAAGAACTTATATATATATATATATATATATATATATATATATGTGATAATAGACGCTTTATCGGCGTACAGTCGGCGAGTGTATGTGCGTTTGTGTGCGCTTTTAATTCGTTCGAAGGTTATTAATATATACAAGCCATTTATGCCTTCTAAGAAGCCTTTTCAGCCAACTGGTGTTTTAAGCCAACTGTCAAGAATATATGCTGTACTTAAATAAATAGCGCAATCTGGCAACTCAGCCAGTTTAAGCCAACTGGCTTATTAGGGGCCTATAAGACAGCTGGCGCTCGGCTGAAGTCTTAATATTCGCTTGGCTTCTGCCAAAGGAACACCTCTCTTCCTCTCTCCTTCTCCTCTCTCTCTTGGGGGATAACTCCGCCTCCAAGTTGCATAACCCCTTGTTGCTCTTGTAACACTCCTGTCCCCCTTTGTTGCATAACATCTTGGAACATTCCCCTCCCCTTGTTGCATAACATTATGCAACATTGATCAACATTTGCAATTGCATTGCCCTCTCTCCTTTTGCGCCCATACTATTTATCTCTGTTCAAATTCACCACCTTAAAATTTTTATTTGAATTGCATGCTATTATATTTTTTATATTATAATTTCTTTAACGTTTACTTATATCTTAACTACCATATTTTCAATTATACATATGTTTTTAGCCCTACCGGATTCGAATCGCGTTCCCTGACTGAGATCCTTCATGCAACGTCCAGAGTCTTCTTGTTACGCCACTCTGAGTTATGGTTGGGTTTAACAAATCTCGCATTCATGCTTTTCTGCAAATTAATATTTTATTAAATATTGTTTTGGGTGAAAATGTTTATATTTGCATTTAAACAATTTATATTAAACATTTGGAACTAATTTTTCCACACTGCCGTGGTTCTTGTGGCCTAAGGTTCACCTTGCTCCGAGCATTAACAGGGCGAGTGATAGATCCAATCCCACCCATTCCTAGAGCCTCACCGCTTACATCCAACACCGAGGCCACTGAGTTACCAGGAATCGAAGTAAATTATATTTGTCTTAGAAATTTTTTTTTTAAATAAATTAACTTTATAATTCCAAAATTGCATTTGCATAATACTACAAGGATCATATGAAATTTCAAGTAAATAAAAAAAATCTTTACTCTAAAAACAAAATTGTATAAATTATATATATATATATATATATATATATATACACACACCTCGTAACCTCGTAGCAGTTCCTTACTCCGGTCTTTCTGCACATGACGGTTAAGCTGGTGACCCCACCTGTAGGCCTGGCCTGATGGAGGAGCGAGTTGCTCTCTTGCGATCTTCATCAAACATAACTAGGTAGATTCAGCTCATCTGGTACCGTCCTGAGCCAGGCGTCTAGTCTTCTTTTCAAGAATTCCAAATTGACATGAGCAATGTTTTTGATCTTCTTCGAAAGCTAGTTGAATAATCTTGGACCCCCTGACAACCGAGCTATTTTCCTTTTGAGTTGATGGTGTCCCTTGTCTGGCCTTTAATTTGGGAACATTACACATTCTATCTTTCCTATTTTCCACTGTTGTTTGAGTGGTTACTGGATTCAGTTTGAGGTTAGGTACCAGTTTTTCTATTAGTTTGTACGTGTAAATTGTGCTGTATCTCTCTCTCCTTCTTTCCAGTGAATATAGACTTAATTTACGAAGACTTTCCCAATAGTTGATTTCTTTGCAGCCATCAATCTTGGCTGTGAAATTTTTTTGGAGTTCTTCAAGTTTATTAATTTCTTCTTTTTTATGTAGGAACGTCAAGACTGTGCAGTATTCAAGTTTTGGTATGATCAGCGTCTTCAGCAGGAGGATCATGAATTTCTTGTCCCTTCTTTTAAAAATTTTCAATACCTGTCCCTTAACTCTTTTTGCTTTGTTTATCGCTATCTGGTTTGATTTTGTGTCTCAAATTTCGTATCGTCGGTCATTATAACCCCTAAATCTACTCCTCATTATATATATATATATATATATATAGGTGAAGGCCGCTTCTGGCAAGCTTCAATTTCAATTTAAGCAGAAAGCCACAGACAAGAAGGAAAAAACATCCATCATGTTGGAAAGGGACTATATTTTGTACAATGCAACGTTTCAAGCACAAACTATGCTCATCTTCAGGCAAAGAATTTTAAAAAGTTAAAAACAATATTAAAAACCATAATGAATGACAAATATAAAATACAAAATAATGTAAGGAGAAAAACCCAAACTAAAATTTCACAAGCTTTTAAACACTAAAATGAAAGTCACACACTAAAAAGAATACACCTTAAGTCTAAGTAGCACAGATTCCGAGGCAAAACTAATACAAACAGAAGCATCTAAAAACAAGTAAAGGTTGGTTGTTAAAAATGTTCAGTTAAGACGGAGGGGAACGGGTGAATTATCAGAATTGAGCGAAGGGGAAAGAGTTTTAATATATAATGATTCTAAAAGTCTTAAAGTTTGCTCACACGGAGCGGAATCTAAAATGTTAAAATTAGCTAAAGTTATATCCACTTTGCATTGAATAACATGGCTGCGTATAGCTGAAGCTTCTTTAGTTCTCAGTGGTTTGTTAGTTCTATGGCTTATGCCCATGTGGGCACAGAAACGCGACTCGAGGCTCCGCACAGTGCTACCAATATAGCTCCGATCACATCGGGGACACTTGAATTCATATACAACAGCACTGTGCAGAGCATCCGATACACTGTCTTTTACATTAAAAAATGAGCCAATAGAATGACGGTTAACAAATACTAGTTTAAAATCTATTTGACAATAAAATTTACTAAGAAGTGGCATAAGGTTATTGCGGCAATATGAATTCAGATATCCCATTTCTGGGAGTACAAGATAATATACATCTTTAGGAACATTAAAATTAGACATTTTTGGTTTATAAATGTTAGCTAAAAATTTATTGATAGCATTTTCTACGATCTGCAAAGGGCAACCATTATTAACAAAATATTTTCTTAAAAAAACAAATTCATTATGCAAAGATTGATAATTAGAACATAAATTATACGCTCGGTTAAGTAGGGTGTTAACAGATGCCAGCTTGTATTTAAAATCACAGTAACTTAAAAAATTGAGTCCAAGACCGGTGAACGTCTTCTTACGAAACACTGAAGTAACAATGGAGTCATTCTCCCTGCTAATTAGTAAATCCAAAAAAGGCAGCTTGGAATCTGATTCTTCCTCCAGAGGATTAAACTCAGGATGGTTCCCTGAGGTTTTTTATGGTACACTGAAACCGTGCATAGAAGAAGGAACTCTTCTGGGAATATTAAATCCACTATAGTCCGAATAAGTAATGGTAAATGACAAACACTATAGTTTTTTCTTTTTCATGATGTTAACCCAACGTGGGCAACAGATCACTCGCAAAAAGAAAAGGCCCCAAAAAATATAGCTTCCCTCACCAGCTATCTGGAAAGCAGTTAGGATCCAGCTTTGGGACAGGATCTAGGGTTTAAATCATACCAGCCCAACCATATTCAGAACCTCAATATAAGCAAAAGACTCTTTGCATTCACGTCGGATTGAATACATCAAAGAAAAAGGGGTAACTATTATATTTTTAGCCAAAACCCAAAACTTAAACCTCAACTGGCAGAATTGAGCGTCCACTTTACAAGGCACATAACATATATATATATATATATATATATATACTGTATACGAGGAGATAGTAGACACCATTCGAATATGGAAGTACTGTACTCCTGGGTGGAGACAGGGAGTTCTGGAATTCCCACTTCTCCTGTCCTCCTCAGCTGATCTCTTTCTGTGTCTCATCTACTGCGAGCAGTCCAGCATACTCTCAAACACACACTTCTCTCCCTATTCATCACTACCCAATCTTTTTAAAATTAAAAAAAATGGCATCGACTTCAAGACCCTCGGAGTTCCCTGGAGAGGGGACCATAAATGTCTCCACGTCTGGTTTCCCCGTTGCCTATACTGGGAACGCAGACCCGGGCAACGGGGCTGGTTCTGCTACTTCCTATTCGAGATATCTTGGTCCTCTGCCTGATTCACTTTTCATAAACTTCTGCAACATTCGTGGCCTTTCCTCAAATTTACAATCTGTTGAATACCACCTCTCCTCCTCCAAACCTCACCTTCTCTTCCTACTGATATTTAGGTGTCTAGGACAGTTGACAACCAGAGCTGGGCACTTGCGGCATATTTTGCGGTACTGCGGTACTGCGGTACTACCAAACTACCAAACCGGTACCAAACCGGTACGCGGAAATTTGAATGCGGTAGCGGTACTGCGGTACTTTCAGCGATCCTTTGCGGTACTGCGTTATGCGGTCCCGGTTTGGTAGTTTGGTAGTACCGCAGTACCGCAGTACCGCAAAATATGCCGCAAGTGCCCAGCTCTGTTGACAACAATACCTTTTCTTTACCCTCCTACTTTCTTTATATTTAACTTCATTCCAAAGGTGTACGTTGCGTATATGTACAAAATAACCTAACTTCCTCTCGTATTCCCAAACTTGAATCCTCCGAATTCTACACTCTATGGTTACTGTTTACTTGCCATTCTCAAACTAAATACTAGGGGCACTCAATATATTTTGCCCCACCCTTTTTTCTTAGCTAAATAATAGGCCATGGGGTTGAAATGTCTTTTGGGCTGTAAGTTTGAACTTTCTGCGCTTCACATAACTGGATTTTTCCAGTTTGAACTTCCCCTCCTTGTATAAAGCCGCTTTTAAAAGCCCTAGTACAAAACCAATGGTTAACGCAGTTTCGAAAATGGCGTCTGACACTGATGTGCGTCGTAAACAGAGAGCTGTTATCGAGTTCTTAACCGCAGAGAAGGAAACAGTTGGAAATATTCAATAACGTCTACAAAACGTTTACGGAGATGCTGTTTATGGAGTTGCTGTTTTGTTTACGGAGATGCTGCTTACGGAGATGGTAGTCTAAACGTGTGAGATCATCGGAAGAGGGAGAACCAGCCTCGATGATGAGCCATGCAGGGGTCGCCTGGCATCGGCTGTGACATCTCACACTGTGCAACGTCTTAATAGCATCATTCGATCAAGTCGGCGCCTCACATACAAGGAGCTATCACTGGAGCTACGAATTAGTGAAGGTAGTGTGAATACGATAATTCAGCAACTGAGATACTCAAAAGTGTGTTCACGGTTTGGTCCTCGCCAACTGACTGAAGATCACAAAGCCCAAAGAAAAGAAATTGCTTCTGAGTCGTTGGTTCGATATGAGACAGAAGGGGATGACTTCCTTTCACGAATTGTGACTGGCGATGAGACTTGGGTACACCACTTTGAACCTGAAACAAAACGCCAATCTATGGAGTGGCATCACGCAGACTCCCCACGCAAGAAAAAGTTCAAAATGGCTCCCTCTGAACAAAAGGTTATGGTCACCATCTTCTGGGACATGAAAGGGTGATTCTGGTGGACATTATGAAGAAAGGATAAACAATCAACTCAGAGGCATATATTGGTAGAGGCATATACTCCAGAGACGTATAAAGCGAGTTCGACCGGAGAGAAAACTGGAAGACGTTCTTCTTTTGCACGATAACGCAACACCACACAACAATTTGCAAACAAGAGAGGCCATGACAAAAATGCGCTTGACTGTGTTACCCCACCCTCCATACAGCCCGGATCTGGCACCTTCAGACTTCCATTTGTTGGGGCCAATGAAGGATGCTATTCGTGGAAGAAAGTTTCCGAGTGACGATGAGGTTGTTGAGGAGGTTAAGAAGTGGCTCCAGCGGAAGCCAGCGGACTTTTACCATCAAGGAATAAAGGCCCTTGTTTCGAGGTGGAGGAAAGCCGTAGAAAAGGATGGAGACTATGTGGAAAAATAAAATCTTGTAAAAAAGGTATGTAACTACTTGTGTACAAAATTTCTGGAACTTACAAGGAAACTTGGAAATTAAAAAGAAAGGTGGGGCAAAATATATTGAGTGGCCCTCATACATCTGCGCTGTCTACCTTTCTCCTAATTCTACTGACTATCCTAAACTCTTTGACTACCTCGCTTTTAAAGTGGAATACATTCTCTCCCACTCTCCTTTCGCTGAAATCTCCAATTTAGGAGATTTCAGTGCTCATCACCACCTTTGGCTTTCCTCCCATTTCACTGATATCCCTGGTGAAACTAGCTTACACCTTCTCTATCCTACATAACCAAGAGCAGATTGTACAGCACCGCACTCGTATCTCCGATCACCTTGGAGTAGGCCCAACATTCTGGATTTATTTCTCACCTATCATCTTCCTTCTTACTCTGTCAAACTTTTATCTCCGTTGGGTTCCTCCGACCACAATCTTATATATCTGTTTCCTGTCCTGTCGCTCCATTTTGGCCTTTAGATCCTCCCAAAAAGAGACACTTTCGCATTTTGAGCTGCTGATTGGGAAGACCTTAGGCAGTATTTCTATGATTTATCATTGAATGATTACTACTTCCGTGACCATGGCCCCTTCGGGTGTGCTGAGCGCATCACGGAGGTGATTCTCTCGGGCATGGAGGTGCATATTTCATATTCTATACCTACTAGAATGCAGAAAAACCTTGGTTTAACTTTACTTGTTCTAATGCTAGCCCGCAACAGAGAGGAGGCGTTCAGAAAGTACCGTCGCCACCAACTCCTGAATCTCACTTGATTTATATTTCTGCCTGGAATCGTGCAAAATCTGTTCTTCGACCCGCCAAATATTATTTCATCAGACAAAAATGTGAAAGCTACCTAATTCTAATTCTTTTCGCTCTTTGTGGCATCGAGCCAAGAAATTCTCCAACAGTTTATTTCTTTTCCTCTTCTTTTCCATTCCAGCGGCTCATTTGCCACCTCTTCCACTGATAAAGTTGAACTCTTCGTTCAGACTTTCACCTTCAACTCAATTCTGGACGATTCCGGTGCTGTTCCTCCATCTCCTCCTCCCTCTGACTTTATGTTTGAAATTAGAATATCTTCCAAAGATGATTTTTCTACCCTATCTGGGCTTAACTTCAGGAAGGTGTACGATCCTGATGGTGTCCCTGCTGTTGTTCTCAAGAACTGTGCTTCTGTGTTGACACCCTGCCTTGGCAAACACCTTCATCTTTGTCTCTCATTTGGTACTTTTCCTTCCTGTTGGAAGTTCGCTTTCATTCAGCCTGTTCCAAAGAAGGATGACCTCCATCAACCCTCGAACTATCGTTCATTTGCTTTAAATTCCTGCCTTTCTAAAGTTTTTGAATCTATCCGTAATAATAGGAAGATTCTTAAAAACCTCTCTTCTCACAATCTTATTTCAGATCGTCAGTATGGGTTCCGCAAGGGGCGTTCTGCAGGCAATCTTCTTGGTCATTCTCCTTTCGAGATTTCGGTAAAACCTTTGCTATTTCGCTAGACATCAAAAGCTTTTGATGAAGTCTGGCACAAATCTTTAATTTTTAAACTGCCCTCCTTCGGTTTCTATCCATCTATCTGTGCCTTCCTCTCTAATTTCCTTTCTGGCCGATCTATAGCTGCGGTTGTAGATGGCCACTGTTCTAAAGCTGTTAATCCTGGTGTTCCTCAGGATTCTCTCCTGTCACCCACTCTTTTCCTTTTTATTTATCAATGATCTATTTAGTTGCACCTCCTGTCGTATCCAAACCGTTATTGATGAATCCACCCTTCACTTCTCCACCCGCTTCACAAAGCGTCCCTCTCAACAATTACGACATGATTCTCGTTGGACGGCTATGTTGTACCTGATCTTTCTGCTATTTCTGATTGGGGCAGAAAAAACCTTACGGTTCTCAATGCCTCAAAAACTCGGTTCCTTTATCTGTCTATTCGTCACAATCTTCCATACAACTATCCCCTTATCGTCATCAACACACAACTCAGTCCTTCCTCTTCTCTTAACATTGTTGGTGTTTCCTTTTTTCGTGATCTTTCCTGGAAAGATCACATTCTCTTTCTAAAACAGCTTCCAAGAGATTAGGTATGCTGTAGCGGCTCCGCAGTTTCTTCACCCTCCTCTTTACATTGGTCTTGTCAGTCCCTGTATGGAGTACGCTTCTCGTCCTCGTACTCGTTAGCGCAACCCACACAGGTCTACTTGACCGGATGGAATCAAAGGCTTTTCGTCTCTTTAATTATGTACAGTAGACCGTCTTCCTCTTCGCCGTGATGCTGTCTCACTCTCTATTTACTCTCGCTACTATAACGGACACTACTCTTCTAGCACACAGTACCAAACATTCGACCCAATCTCATTCATTTTCTGTTCAACTCTCTAATGTCTAATCCAAGGGTAAATCGGTATTCTCAATCTTTTGTTTACTAAACCGGTGAACTCTGGAACAATCTTTCTCAGTCCATCTTTCCCCCTGTTTATGACCTCCAATCTTTCAAACGCAGTGTTCAGGCATCTCAAAAACTCTGGACCTTGATTTTAGCTCTTTTCTTCCTCTACTGGGGGGATCGTTTTTGCGGGCGTTTGCCCTTGGCCCCTCCTTCCTGCATAAAAAATATATATACATATACTGAAAATACGTAGTCCGAACATATGACAAATTTAAACCATTTGTAAATTTCAGCCATTTTGGTGTTTGTATAGAAAGTTGACAAAAGTAAATAGACACTACGATAATTGTGTCTAAAATGAAATGGCTAAGCTCATCAATGAAATGCTGGAACGTGTGTCAACTTTACATCATACGAAGGCGGAAATCAACACTATTCTAAATATATTGATTCCATAAATTTGGTTTTATTTATTGACTTTTATTTTCCAATAAGCAACTAGGAAAAACAAAGTTCTCTATTTGTTTTTGTCAACACTGTATATTCGCAGGTCAGGAACCTTTAACAGCTTGAAAGCCACATTAGATCATATGAAAAAAAATCAGGACTAAAGAGCCGCAGATATACTGTAAATACACTGGGTTTTTTATTGTTTTATAATTATATTGTTTTATAATTATATTTTTATAATTATACTGGCAATACAATATGCAGATTTACTATACTGACTCACAATAAATAATAATTATTATATTAAGTTAATATAAGAAATTTGTCTATATTTTATTAATGATAATAAAACAACAGGGACACTAGTAATAATTATATTATACAGTATTATATTAGCAATAATATTAATATTTGAAACAGACGTACTGTATTGGATTATTCATACGAGTTTCATTTCATATTTTTGAAAATTTTATTATTAGTCAAGTGTTTTTAAGTAATTTAAGAGCCACAAGATAGTTTCTTCGGAGCACTAGGTTCTCGACCCCTTGCTGAATAATAATACTACTTATTAGTTATTGGTTATTAATTATTATTATTATTGTTATAGTATATTCCCTTTAGTTTGTGGCTTCATATATAATTAATTTAAATGTAAAACCAATGTGTGTCTAGAACGTATAATTATATAGACTTTTCATGACGTAATTGTTTCATATTTGCACTTTCGCAATCAAAGACTCGTAAACAATTTATTCCCGAAACAAAGTTATGCAAATTCATTTGTAAATAAACTGAAGTAAAATAAATCGATACTAATGGAATTGTCTGTTTATTTATGCCTGAATAAGTCTACGAACCACAACTACTTCCAGACCTTATGGAAAGTGAGGTGATGCGGATAATAAATTGAAAGTTACTGTATTTTGCTTGTTGTTTTCAAGGTAAGGAAACTTATAAGACTTTCAAGGTTGACAGTTTCCAGATGAGTGCTCCGAAAACAAAGTGGTACAGATCTTGAGCGCAAGAAAATCTTGTTTTAATCTTTGTTTGGTATAAGTTTCAGGGGTGGGAAATTGATTCGGTTTTCTGAAGCAAAGTATCAGTTTTGGGTTCAATTTTAGTTATTAAAATATTTTTTCAGCTTCATTTTTATCAAATTTAAGTTTTTTTTTTAAAGTTTCAGTTTTATATCGCCAGTAGTATGGCGCAAAAGGAGAGAGTGCAATGCAATTGAAAATGTTGATCAATGTTGCAAAGTGCCAACCCCCCTTGTTGCAAAGAACCCTTCAAAGGGGGGAGGGGTTGTTGCAAGAGCAACAAGGATTATGCAACTTGGAGGCGGAGTTATCCCCCAAGAGAAAGAGAGGAGAAGGAGAGAGAGGAAGAGAGGTGTTCGCTTGACAGGAGCCAAGCGCATATTAAGACTTCAACCGAGCGGACGTTGTCTTATAGGTCCCTAATCAGCCAGTCGGCTTAATCAACCAGTGCCTCTAGGCACTATCAGCCAGTTAGCACAGTGTATAATTCGTTTTGGCACGCACACACCCGTCTATACGCCCATAAAATATTACGCACACACGATTATATGCGACGGGCTCGAGACCCGGTGGTGGCGCGTCCTTCTACGGTTGGTAGCCAGGGTAACCTAATGATTCGTGTTAAACTGTAGGTCTAAGGTGGAGTGTAAATATCCTTTCACGAATGGTAGATACATGGGTAACCAGTCCCTGTCGCTCTCTCTCTCTCTCTCTCCTTCTCTCCCTGTCCCCCTCTCTCTCCCTCTCGCCCTCCCGCTCTCTCCCTCTCTCTCTCTCTCTCTCTCTCCTCTCTCTCTCCTTCCCTCTCGCTCTCTCCCTCTCGCGCGCTCTCTTTTATATTATATATATATCCCCGTTAAAAGTAGGTCTAGGGTGGAGTGAAAAGATTGACAGTCGTCAAAATGAACAATTCGGGCGGAAGCAATCGAAGGGTTAACAAAAGAAAGCCTATAGAGGGTGTCCCAGGAGGAAATATCAAGAATGCACCATTTGACTCTTTGGGTATTTCTAAGTAGAAAGTATTATATCGATATGGGTCTGATTCCCAACCGTTACCGAGATACAGGCCTCTACATTTGGGTTATACAGGATGCGTTCATAAACCTCAGAAATGAACTTCCGCGTTTTCCTTGGCAAGACTCGATGGATCGGAGGCTCGCCGCGTGCATTGAAGAAGGAGGGGGTCACTTTGAAACCATTCTGCAATAAGTGCAATAGTGTATTGTATGTTTGTACTTTTTGTAAATCACAAGTGTCATTAAATATTATCAAAGACCGCCTTTTTATTATGTTTTAATTACCCAAATGTAGAGGCCTGTATCTCGGTAACGGTTGGGAATCAGACCCATATCGATATAATACTTTCTACTTAGAAATACTCAAAGAGTGAAATGGTGCATTCTTGACAGTTCCTCCTGGGACACCCTGTATATGCACAGTTCCGGAAAAAAAATTCATCTAAAAATTCTGAAACCTATAAAAAATTAGTACAAGTGTGCGAAAAATTTATAATGAGCAATCACGTCAAATTTCATTAATTCACATTAATTCCATTTATTACATAACTCAAACAAATCTCTAGGATTTATCGTACATTTATGCCTGATCTCTGAATATACAGGGAGCGGAATAAGACGGTTTACCGGGAATAACAGAATCACCTTGTGAAAAATAATATTTATCACTTACTACAGAAATTACTAATTAGTACAAGAAGAGTTAAAAACTTGGTGGCTAACTGGATTTCACATAGAGTATATATATGAACAAAAAATTAAATAAAAAATAATAATAGCATAAGAAATACGAAAGGGAAATATATATATAATAAAATAATAATATACGAAAAGTATAATCAACAGCATTTTAGTAAAGAAAAAAAAAAATATATATATATATATACACACACACAATTATATTAAATAACGTTCTGAAAATTGCGGAATGGTTAGCTGTATTAATTCTCGTCATGCGTGAATTAATAAGGTGATGTTACTATATACGGGGCTCCAATAAACCTTAGGCCCCCCGCCCATGGCCTAAACCATTAAGGGTACAGTAAAACTAAACATACCTTACAAAAGAGAATTTAATCCTGAATTTAATGAGAAACAATTAAAACTTGTGTTCCCGCCATTGGCTTCCAAGACAGCCTGAATTCGCTTTGGGTAGCTTGCCAAAAGTGACGTGAATAGATTTTGATCGTTACGCAAATTTTCTCAAACAGTTTCAGTGTGTTGCGTCATTGTATCCTTCGAAAATCGATTTGCTGCAGGTTCTTGAAACAAGAGACATTCAACCTTGTCCTTTATAACTGATCCAATGTGTTCACAGACGTTCAGGTCAGGAGAATTTCCTGGCCATTCTTCATTTCCAAAGAAATCGATCTCATGGTTCCGCAACAACTGTTGAGTGGCTAATGCCTTAAAGCAGGGGGCCTTATCGTGCAGAAGTGTGACCTGATCGACATCCATAACTTTGTTTGGGTTTCTTAGAAAAGGAATGACATGCTGGAATAGAATAATATCACGAAAATACTGTCCATCCCAACTCTGACCATTTGGCTTCAGCACCCACATGAGCTTCTTTGCAGTGAACAAAACAAACACACCAACCCAGTCTGAACTTTTTAATAATTCGCGATAATGTTCATTGTCATCGATTTCATCTGGTGTTGTGGCCCACACTCGATCATTTTGGTAGTTAGGCCGACGTGCTACGTAAACAAAAAATTCATCGGAGACAGCTAAATGCATGAAATCATCCACATCCCAATCTTCAAGATAATGGGCAAACCACATTCTGTCATCGATGTTAAGTTGAGTTTTTCCTGGCTTTGGAAGTTCATGACAAGGCTTTAAACCTTGCCTATGACAGTACAGTCGAATGATCTCACCACTAACGATCTTTCCTCTCAACACTTCAATCTCTCTAGAAAGTTTAGCACAGCTGTTTTTCCGCTTACGCGTACCGCTTTCAATGATGTCCTTTGTTTCCTGAGAGAGTGGCAAATTTGGGCGCCCAGATTTGGTTGTATCCATTTCACATTCATCCAAAGTTTTATTCCAATTTCTTTTGACGAAGTTCTCACTTCTTCGCAACTTTTTGGGCAACCCATGAACGTGTTATAAAGGTGGCTCCAGCATCACGAGCTTCCTGAAATGTTATTGCTCGTATGTGATCTATCACACGTTGCCTCTCCGAATCACCAATTAATTGAGAAGCCATTATATTATCACTTTATCAACTAGAGTAATTTTAATACCTGCAATAAATATAGAATTTTATATTTTTATGATCACTAAAAACTATTTCGATATAAGTAAACATGTAAGCTGCAAATGGGGGGGCTAAGGTTTTTTGGAACCCCATATATATATATATATATATACGCCTATTAAAGATCATCCTTTAAAAATAAAATTTGAAACATCTGCTCTACAGGGAGTTTTAGCGGCGCCAGGAACCGAAAGGTAACATTGGATTTAAAATCTCGATAATAAACAACGCCTCGATCGAATCTTATTTCCTTTCTCTCGACATCATAAACTTTGGTGTTTAATGAAGCGCTACATCACACATTTTTGTTATTTTTTTAAATTTATTTATTGTACCGAAAGCAAAGGTGATCCTATATATGTACAAATCTCTCTCTCTCTCTCTCTCTCTCTCTCTCTCGCTATATATACATATACAATTATATTAATCAGCGATCTTCTCGAGATCGTAAACTTTGGGCTAATGATCCGCAACCAGCACGCATCTGTTAGTTTTAAATTTATTTATTGTATCGTATAAGAATTCCGCGATGTAATAAAACTTTTACAGCGGTTTTCTTCATGGATAATTGAATCTGAAATTACCTTCCACTTTTATATTTCAAGATAGGGCACCATAAACCGATTCACAAACCATCCTCATCTACCTCTCTCTCTCTCTCTCTCTCTCTCTCTCTTTCTCACTCTCTCTCTCGTTCGAATACAAGATCAAAAAACAAAGCGTTTCTCTCTACGAAGGGGAATATCTGACACGCCCAAGATTTCACGGGGCTACCAATCACAGCCCTGTGGGCGGAGCCCAGGACCTCTGTTTGGCCGCTATGCAGGCCTACGCGTTAAGGCTCGCTCAAAATTCACTGACGGCCAATAGGAAGCTCGCGAATCGTGTGTTGTGGGTTGGTCACAAGCCCCCCCTTTATAAAAAGGGACAGTTCATCTCAGAGCCTCAGTTCGTATGTTTTTTCGCTTAGTGCTTTTCAAATATACACTATGAGTCAGTTATCGCTCTACAATTGTCCCGATTTGTTTGAAGATCAAGATTTCTACCCATCAGCTGCGCTCCACCCTTTCAAAGCTGCAGATTGGAATGAACTTTTATCTACGCAAATTGTTTCAGAAAATTGTGGCGAAATGCAAGAACCGTTCAATGAAGACGATATTAAAATGTAAGTTATTATATTCTGCGGTTCATTCAGTGTTAACTTATAAGTGCCATAATAAATGCGATTTGAAAATAGCTTGTGCTTTATTCTCAGCCTATATATAACGTTTCAATCGGCTTTAACTTATAAAAGGCCACAATAATTGCGTTTTTAAAAATATTTTTAATTATTCTCTGTTTCCTTCGTAATTATTTCGGAATATATATATATATATATATATATGATGTGTTTTTATTTGTACATTTCTCGATAATTTAAAGGCAGCTCCCCAGTCGGATTTTAGAAACATTATAAACTTTTAAGAATTGCCTGTGGGCCCGGGATTGAGACCCGGTGTCGGCAGACGATGTCTTAGCACTGTTACTTTTGAAACCTGTCAAGATATGTTTTTATTATAATTTTTAAAATTCGTGGCATTTTCTCTTATTGTTGCTCTTTGATTAAATTTTATTTTTACTTAACTTTATAGGACCGATGCGGAACTTGATCGTGTTATAGCTACTTTTCGTTTTGATGAAAGAGGAATAAGTGATATGGATGCTTTACCCACAAACAAACCAGCGACCTGAACACAGAGGTCGAGGTATTGGCTCACATCCGGTCCAATGAATGCCAGGTCATCGAGGAACTAATGTAAGTAATTTTTTGGGGTTAAGAACAAAACACATTGTATTTTCATTTAATTTATTAAATGGTAGAAAACGTGTACAAAGCGGAACCAGTGTCCATTAAATAAGTCTTAATGGCTACAAATAGGCCTTTATACAATATAGATATACACCTTTACACAATACAGCGGGTGCTACCATATGGGAACCTCTTTTTTATCTGTCTGCATACCAACTCGTCATTCATTTCAGTGTTGCACAAATTGAATAATTTAAAAAAATTTATAAATCCCTTCCCACGTGACATGTGCATGAGAAATGAAAGGGCGTACATCCCGCACGTGTTACTATAATATCCTTGAAGGAGATACGGGTTCCATACAATATCAGGTACATGTATTTGCGAGATAAACTGTACAACCACAGAATCATTCCAGGGCTGAGCGCCGAGTGAGTCAAAATAGTACATTCTTTCCCTATTTTTAAAATAGATTGCAAACCAATGAATCCCCTCAACCCCTCACAATGTCGGTTTAACGATAATCCCGTACCAGTTTCTCGTAGTTGGCAAATTCAATATTTCATTCTTCGCAAACACACCGATAAATTTGGAGCGTGTGAATCGGTCACTTTTCATTACTCTCTGGAGTGTATTCGCGTCCATTTTAAAGGTCTGTCACCACGTTCCTGAAACGATCAACTTCTATTAGTGCCTGTGATGCAGGGTTGCCAAGTCTGACTGGAGCACCAATACCAAATTTCCTTTAATTTAGTACCAAATGAGGCAATTTATTACCAAATTATATACAAAAAGCCTGTTGAGATGAGCCAGTTGCTCTTTTCATCCATGGATATTCTTTTTCCCATTCACTATGGTACAATCGCCTGGTTTCATAATCCGATTTCCACTTTGACATTGTTGCAATTAATAAGTTACATAGTTTAAGAAAAAACACTTCAGTCAACCGTGAATCTCGATAAACTGACTGACGCATTAACACAACTAAGAACACGCCACCAATGAGCAATGACAAGCGAGAATTGCACGCATGCGCAATGCAGGCCATAACTAATGCTGCCACATGATAAAATTTTAAAACTGCAACGAGTTCGTAACATGTTCGTTCGCATTTTCTATAACAATTCAGAGTAAGCTCCAAATCCAAAGTCAATTAAACAGTAAATTTATAACTGCAATTTGCTTTAAACATCAGTATCGTTTTAGCAAATTTGAATCAGCATGTATAAATACTCAGGACTGAATAATTAGTAAAATTGATCGAAACTTTTAACAATTTGTTGTAACATGTTCATAACATGTTGTGGAATGCAATGTTTATGAAACTCAATTTTTTTCACATTCTTATTTATATATTACCAAATTCAGCTCATTTCATTACCAGAATACCAAATAAATTTTTAAAATACCAAATTGCTTTTTCATTACCAAATTTGCCCAGATTTGGTACTGAATAATACCAGATGGCAACCATGCTGTGATGTGAGGTAAACTAGCACACTTATAGGAGCGTCTATAGGCTTGGCAAATTCTAACCTGACAGATGTTTCTACTCTGTTGCGGACTTAAGTGCATATTTATACTAGCAGACAAGTCAGGCGTAATATCAAATGAATAAATGTTAAATTCTTCGACAAATTCTTTCTGCGTTACACCGAACCCAAGCTCGTCACATGTACCTGTATTATGAGCCAGACTACTATAAGCTCTTGCGCAGAGCGAGAACACAGCGTCTGATGAGTAATCAACAGTCATAGTCCCTCCCAAAGCGATGCCATTTACGTATAGAGTAATATTTTTAAGGCGGAAATTCAAGAATTTAAAGGCACTCTATTTATATTTTCCATTCGTCGAGGCGTGGTCCTGCATTCCAATTAATATCCTTTTAGTAGAACTCTAAGGGCCACGTTTTCTAGTTGCTTCGAGGCCAACCCGGCGGGCACCTTGTGTAGTTTGATCTGTACCCTATTAATTGGGTATTTTACTGTGTCGTGTATTAAGTCTTTCTCAATTTTTATTTGTTTTGGCGAACTTAATTTCACTCGGCGTATACACAAATACACCTCCATTATGTGAATCACAATGGGTTTCGCACCCTCTTCTTGATCAGACCCCAGATTTATGCAGATCTCAGGAATCGTGCGGGTAAGCTTCAACTTCATATCCACCCCGTTCATAAGCAGTTTCTCCTGGAAAGTGAAATCTGTATGAAGACGTCCAAAACATTCGTATATCTTTTTGTTAAAATTTTTAAATTTATCATTTATACCATTTTCATCTTTAGTATGGTAATATCTCTCGGCGGTTAAAAAGGTGTCCTTCGCTTCTTTAGAAAAGTTGAGGATATTTTCCAGATAGGCTCGTAGGTGATAATATCCCGTTCCTGCCGAGATGTTAACTTGATTTAAATACACCTCACACTGGCTGAATATGGAGTGTAAAAAGTTGGTTTCAGGGTATGCAGAGTAACTATCATCGCAGTCCGTTCCATCAGAATAAGTTATACGCAGTTTAGCGTACATATGCATGCAGCTCGGGTCAAAAAAGTAAGGGACTGAGCTGGGTATCACGAATTCGATAGGGGCACTCGGCGAACTAATTGCGTTTAATGGGTTAATTGTAATAAAGTCGCTATGCTCAATAGAGAACTGAGTGGGGGGCATATCAAAGAGGGACAGTTCAGATTTACAACATTGTGAACTACACGGATGGATGAAATGCGCCATGACGAGTCAGAAATAGTGCCACCTCTCTCGACAAGAATTAGTCAGCCTATGATTCGTAAAAGTAGTGTCCTCAGCTTATATTAGTTAAAAAATGATCAGCCATAGGTTTCATACGCTTAGAGCACTTCTTTTTTGGTTTCCTTCTACGTTTAGCGCCACGTGATGGTAACTCCTTCTTCCTGGCAGATCTCTTCTTTCCGCCACCACGCATTTTTCTCTTTGCATCTTGGATGATCTCGTCCCGTGTACGATTTAAATGTTTTTTTAGAGCTTCTTTAGGTTTAGTTCCGCCCATTATGTCTTCAGCCGCGTTAAAACCTGTGTGTAACGCCTTCCTCCCTAGTTATCTAGCACCCTTCTTTAACAGTGGGACAGCGGTGCGTAGTATGGTGAATAAAATGGATCCAAGTCAACTCCCACGATGATATCTCACTCCTCGATAAACTATGAATGGCCTTCGTGTCATTATAAACGGCGAAAGTGTAGTTTCACTGTTAAGCTCCCATCATCGAATGGGAAATTTTTTCCCTCAATCATTCTTATATATATCGAGATGTTGGATAGATTAGTCGCAGCATTCACATAATGGGGCTTGTCATATGTAATGCTCAAACTTCTCTCTATGGATGGGGGTGTGTGCAATGCGCAGCAGGCGCGCCTGGGTGTCCCCAACAAATTAGTGATCTACGATATTGCTGTAAGTATAGCACATGTCTGGAGGTGGAGAGCTTTCACCCAACTTCTCCATCTTCAATTGATACATTAAGCTGGACATGTCATGCTCTGCCTCGTGAAAGGTATCTCTTTGGAGAGCTGCGCTATATCGGCCCTCAGCCATAATTGTGAACAGCTCTTTATCTTTAATATTTCTACTAAGCGTTGATTTTAACTTCAATGTCCATGCAGTCGTGTCTATATTTACGACTTCAAAAAGTAAATCGTTTGTCAGGAACGACTTTTCAAGACTCTTGTTTAACCCCGTCACATTGTCACAATGTCCATGACTGTCATAATGCCCGATTCCTAGCGAAACATTTGTGCTATAGTACTGTTCCTCACCGAACAGGACTTATCGCATAGTATTGTCTAAGGTTATGCCTAATTTTTCGCACTCATCGATTCTTCTAAGGATCAGAAATATAATTTATTCAATTTCAAGAGTTAAAAATTTGGAGACTAACTGGAGTTCACATAAACCCACCTCATACGAATCACGCTCCATTTGAATGGGTCCGTGGAGTTCTGTCACAAAGTTGCCGAGGGTGTTGTTAGGATGTACAGACAGAGAAGAAGAGGACGGGAGTGTGACATAGAAGTGGCTAGGCGCCATGTTGCATACTAATTAAGCTTCATTATTGCAGCAGTTTTTATATAGGTGTTCAACTTTCTGGGTAACCCAGCCATTTCACCAGGTACATTTTTCTCTTTCCTGAACCTTTGCTGCCTAAAATTTTTGCAATTTTAAACACACTTTTTCCTAAATTAAATGTCACTTTCTGCAACTCCTCGCGGTAAAAGCCTCCAGCGATCTCTTCCCCATTCAAATCTTCAACGTAATACATCATTATCTCACCTTTAGGTTTCATAGCACGAACTTTAAAAATCTCACGTGTCCGTCCTTGCTCAAATCCTCTCGCGAATTTATTTCCCGGACGTGATAGCCTTACATAATCATTGATTTTGAAATGTGTAAACTGCGGTGGCAGTTCTCCATCTCTTCTCACCTCTGGCAGCGCACCTCTTTCTAAAACTTCGTTAGGTGTTGTGCCAATCGTAGGGTGGTGTGAACGGTTGTATGATGATGCCAATGACCCGAGAACGTTTATATATCTGTATGTGTTTTTATGTGTAAAATAGCGATGCGATCCGTCCACCTGTGGTTCATAGTCATCTCAGAGCTTGAACCGAGTAGACGTGCGAATACGATGGAACTTCCTTTGAGAAGCATTCTCAACGCCGTGTACGATGTCTTCGTGACAAAGTCATTGCGGGTGTTCAGGCGTGAAACCGGCACCATTAACTATGTACTTGAGACGATTTGCAGGCAAGCAAACTCAGGTAAACGTAATGTTATTTATTTAAGTGTTGAGGAGATGAAGAGAATCTTCGTGATAGTTGAGAAGTCGGGAGAGGACCGTTATAAAATACCTGCAGGTGTAGATACAAGAAGAGAGCAGATTAGTGACGCCCCTTCATATGCCGTTATTTGCACGTTGTGTATAAATAACGATCAGCCATGCATTGATATATGACTGATGTGGAAGAACGAATCTGATAATAACGTTCTTGTCCCTACGTACGCGAAACCGTTTCATCCTCGACAGAATGTTTGAAATCGTCGGATTCCGCAAGCTGAAGCCTATATTAGACGCTTGTGTTACGGATATGATTTATTTTGACACGGTTCTTGAATACGCATACACCGCTCTGCTCGACGGATTTATCGAATGTAGGAATGAACAAGGCGAGAATGGTCTAGAGCTGGATGCACATTTAAAAGGTTTAGATTCTTCAAACTATCCTGAACTTTGGTACAAAGCACTTGAGCGGTACAGGGCAGAGCTTGCCTACACTGTTCACCCTGAAGAGCTGTACCTCTATATAATGAATAGCTGTCGTTACGACTTGAAAGATTATTTCAATTGCCGCTATGCAGAGTAAAGAAGAGTTCACGATTGAAAAGCTCGGGACGTTAAGAAAAAACCCTTGATTGGAAAGGAGTGTTTATAAACTTGTATTTAATAATGGTGTTGTGGCTAGCGATGACCTCTTTGTGCGTGATTTTGATTGTATTCTTGCCGTGTTTAAAGATAACTTGTCAACCGAATGTAAAGTGGGCACAAAAATAGTATTGAACGATATGAAGGCCATTTATGTTGAGTATAGGCATCCTTATAACTTGAACGGTGAAGTATTGCTTGGACGGTTTTACCTTGTAGTGCAAAGTAATAACGATGTGAATGCAGACTCGATTACGTGTGAGTTTAGCGTTTTGGCCCTAGAACATAAAGTATTTTGATGTATATTTATTTATTTAATTGTGTATATATATATATATATATATATATCTCCTGTACTAATATGCAATTGATTATACGTTTCGTATATTATTATTTTCAATATATTTAATTATTTAATATAACTGTATATATTTTTTCCTGTAAATATATTGATGGTTATACTACAACGTTTTGTATATTATTGATTATATATTTCTCGTTCATATTTCTTATGCTATTATTATTTTTGATCATATATATTTCATTGTATATTTATTTTCTATATATTTCGTGAAATTGAATCCATTAATTCGTCTAAATAAACAGAATGATGTAATGGTGTTTTATTTAATTCTTTGGTTGTACACGACATTTAATTACAGCAAGTGGCTGCCTTCTAAAACGGGTTTCTAAACCAACTGTCGAAAAATATCTGGATAGCACAATCTGGCAACCCTAATAATGTACACCTGAACAAGCCAATTACGCCTTCTAAGTCAACTGGCTGGTTAAGTCAGAATATATGCTTTAATTAAATAAATAAACGCAATCTGGCAACTCAATAATGTACACCTGACCAAGCCATTTACGCCTTCTAAGTCAACTGGTTGGTTAAGCCAGAATATATGCTTTAATTAAATAAATAACACAATCTGGCAGCTCAGCCAGATAAGCCAACTGGCTGACTAAGCCAGCTGGCTGATTAGGAACATATTAAGACAACGGCCGCTCGGCTGAAGTCTTAATATGCGCTTGGCTCCTGCCAGGCGAACACCTCTCTTCCTCTCCTCTCTTTCTCTTAGGGGATAACTCCGCCTCGAAGTTGCATATCCCTTGTTGCTCTTACAACATTCCCCTCCTTTGTTGCACAACATCTTGCAACATTCCCTCCCCCTTTGTTGCATAACTTATGCAACAGTGATCAACATTTTCAATTGCATTGCACCCTCTCCTTTTGCGCCCATCCTACTATCGCCATTTAATTTGGTACAGTAAACTCAGATATTTAATATACAGTACATATACTGTAGTCATATATTCCGTATGATTTCTTCTGTTATTGATCTGATTTTGTATCCTATTGTAATTCGCAGTTGATATTTTGTGTCAGTAAACTCGTTAATAAAATGTAACAATATATAGTAAATTAATATAGGTTTTTTAATTTAGAGATGACTGTAGATCACGCTTTTAACAATTATTTAGAAATTGGCTTCATAACATGAAATAATTACGACTTAATCGAAGCTAAAACTACAAATTCAATCAAACTAAAATTACTCTTTTTAATAAAGGCAACAATGTAATAAATGCATAAGCTTTATTAATTTAATTAATTAATTAAAATACAGTTGGTAGTAGAATTATAAGTAGACTTATAAAATTTAAAACAGTATAACAAAAACACTTAACAGTATAATAATTATATATTCTAATAAGAGTTTTCCAATTAACAATATTTATTTAATATTCTATGCAATACATAACAAATTAATATATCTTGATGTATTAAGTATTGTATCGCGGTGTTTCTTATATTATATATATATATATATATATATATATATATATATATATAAGTGGGAGAAGTCTTTAAAGATTTTATAGATACAAATAATTTGTTAATATAATAAATAAATTCCAATGCTATCACTGCAGTTTATGCAATACTTTTCAAAGCAACTATACAAGGCCACGAATGACTCTGGGCAAGAACAGGAAGGCCGTAGGCCGTAGGTCCTAGCCCCAGTCAACGCCATGTCAGTAAGGCTGAATACAGCAATGAAGAAAAAGTGTATCTTGTATCGTGGGCTATTTCTTATAATAATTGTGAAGAAAGTCTGTTTATTTCAAGAAAAATATAATAAACCACCAACAAATGCAACCACTCTTCAATACTGGAAGCTCAAACTTTTGGGAATAGGGAGCCTGGTAAAAGATTGTCCAAGAAGTGGATAATAATAATTATTGGTTTTGTTTAACCTCCTTCGCAACATCTAAGGTTATATGACGGAGGGGACCTACAGCTTTACGTGGAATCCGAACCACGGGTCGCTACATAGTCTGGACGCAGCGGACGGTCTCTCATCCAACTATGTACTATCCGACCAAATGTCGCTTAACTTTGCTGATGAACGGGAAGCGGTGTTACGACATTGCCTACGACGTAACCCGCTCCCAAGAAGCGGAAGGCCAGTAACGTTGACAAGAGACAACAACAAAGAAAAAATGTTCTCGCCAATTTTAAAGTGGATCCAACAACTTCAAGGAGAAAAGTCGCACAGGAATTGGGTATGTCCAAATTTCCAGTAGCAAAAATATTGAAATCACGGGGGTACCACGATTACAAACCCATTTACTCTCAGCTCACATACAACGATTCTGATAGACGGCTGCAGTTTGCTAAAACAATGAGACAAAAGTTTAACAGTGATCCAGATTTCGTTCGAAAGATAAAATTTTCAAATGAATGTGTCTTCGGTTTAGCGAGTAAAGGAAGCAAAAAAATCCCAAAATATGACTGGGTAAACCCGTTAAAACGGCTACATTAACAGTTTGGGCGTGCATTGGTTATTTAGGACTCGTTTCCTTTGACATATCAAGAGATACGATGGATGGAAAATGCTATTGCCAGGTATTGGGAGACAAAGTTTTGCCACAGTTTACTAATGGCGTTGGCAGGAATTGGCTTTATGAACATGATGGAGCGCCACCACATTAATCTCCAGCTGCCCGTGAGAATCTGGATACGAACCTTGAAGGAAGATGGGTTGGGCGGTTACGTCCCATTGAGTGGCCAACCACACCACCTGGTTTTGGGCTTATTTGCATGAAAACTCGACACTCCTGGTTTCATGTATCCAAATGTGAATGCCCTTGGCCACAGAATAGATGAACAACTGAAAAGGATCCCACTTTTCACAGAGAGAATCCACAAATGTATCAATCGGATGGAGAACTCTGGAGATTAAATTATAATTTAACAAACTATTTTTATGAATAAAATTGTTATAGACTTTGTTTGATTTGTTTCATCATTTGAACAATTATCTGCATAATGTTGTTAACATATATATGTATATATATATGGGAATGAACTCAGAATGATTCCCTGATTTTTTTATGATACACACAGACCGTGCATGGAACAAGGAACTCTTCTAGGATAATTAAATCCACTATAGTATATATATATATATATATATATATATATATATATATATATATATATATATATATATATATATATATATCGTCATGGAATAAATGTGAAAAATCAACACTATGTTTGAAGTTAATAAATTTAGTTCATAAATTTAGTTATTAACAACAAAAAATATTTGTTATAAAAGACTCTTAGGGCCAGCGCCCGCCCTTATCTCAGTGGGTAACACAGTTTCCCTATGAGCGAAGTGAAGATATACTGAGATCGAGGGTTCAACTCTCAATGGTGCTAGTTAATAATAATAATCCAGGAATTACAGTAGAGCAATGGGTCACGTTCGTGTGGCTTGAACGCCGTGCCAGTTTGTGGCCCTCCGGACTTGTTGTTATTACCTATATCCTTTTCGCAAAGACTGAAGGAACCTATGGTATACCTAAAAAATAAAAAAAACCAGTTATTTATTCGTTGAACAGCTACCTAAACTTGCTATTGTAGAAAAAAAATTAAAACAACCATCCAAAATCCTTATTTAACAACTGTATTTCACAACCAGTCCAAGTCATGGTTGGTTGTACTACAGTAACTATACTTACTTTTCCGGTAATACCATTTAGTATAGTCGTGGCTGTGGTTGATGGCTGTCAAATAATTGGTTACTGGCTCTCGCTGTTAATTTTCTTTTTGGTGATATTCTCAAAATCCTTTTTAATAGAAATAAGATCACCTCATTAGATTAAGGATTACGCTGAGACTACGTCGCAACATGCCTCCTCGAATAACACCGAGGTTAAGCGACGTTCAGTCTCTTCAGTAATTGCATGGTTGATCGTACTTTGCATTCAGATGATGTAGCGACCCGTTGATGGTTGGGATAGCACGTAAAGCTGTAGTAGCTCCCCACCGTCACTTGACTTTTGCCGTTGGGAAGGAGGTTAAACAGTGGAATCATCATCATCATCATCATTAAACTGAACCTAAACAGTGGAGTAATACATGAAGTTCACTTTAAATAAAAAAAATTACGCCTATATATTCTGTATACTTTTAACATTAAAAAAAGGTCACACACCTTAATTTTGTTTGAAAGTTCATTTAAACTTCGAAATTGTAAATTTCGAGTGTCTGAATTTTTGATTAATCGACTTGCAAGTTTTTGGTGACTGAAAAACGTACAAACTTCTCAAAGTGAAAGGCATTTAAAAGCAAACTTTTATTTTTAAATACTGATAGTTTTTTTTTTTTTTTTAAAGAGCTGGGGAAACAAACGGTGCCTTTTGATTTACAAATCACACACACACACACACACACACACACACACACACACAATATATATATATATATATATGTGTGTATACAAGGTTTTTTTTATGGTGGTACCTTTTATTTTCAACATACAGCAGAAGCAGAAGAAAATTTCATGGTTTTTATTTTCATTCAATTTTAGGAATTAGAAGGACGCTCTTTTGGATGAATTGGGATGGTCACGGGATGGGATTGGGTAACAAATAACAAAAGTCGTATGAAATTTCTAGTAGAGTTCTGAAACCTTCCCTTCCAGGAAAAAAGCGCTGCACATACAATATATACTCATACATAGACAAGAGGGGGAAAATATGCTCGAGATGTTTTAATTTTTTTTTTTTAGGTGAAGTAATTGAACGGAGTGCATTGGTGGCTTTAAAATTTTTTTTTTAATGTTTACTTTGTGGTTATACGAGGCCCTCCTTGGAAGAAGTGGCTAAACGACAAAAGTAAAAAAACGCCAGAAAACGCAGTTAAAGTTGTACCAATTTGAAAGTGCCATAACTTTTGAACTTTTAAAAATATTTCGTTGGAATATCTTCAAAAGTTCAAAAGTTATGGTACTTTCGTATTTGTTACAAGCTTAAATGCGTTTTCTGGCGTTTTCTACTTTTGTCGTTTAGCCACTCCCTTCTTGGAGGGCCTCGTATTTTGAGTTGGATTTGAGTTTCGATGATTTTTATGTATTTTTATGCGAGACTCAACCAACACATTAAAATTTACTTCAGCAAGAAACGAGGTGTCATTAATGGAAGTAAAATGAAGCATATTTAGTTGGTTTAAATTTCTTTTCTATAAAAAAAATCTCTCTCTCTCTCTCTCTCTCTCTCTCTCTCTCTCTCTCTCTCTCTCTCTCTCTCTCTCAAGAGTAAAGGTGTGCTAGGTGCGCTGCTCGACCGACACCTATACCGTATGGTGAGGTCAAGCTCAGGGATTGATGACGGGCCCCCACTGGGGAGAAATGATCTTGAGCTGCTGGCGGACGTACCTTCAACTGAAGGGTGCGTCCATGTACAGGTGGTTGACCCTCCTTCCCCGTTGGAGGGGGCTCAAGCTCCTGCGGAAGTTGCGCCCTCGTTGATGATGGGCTCTTCAACTCCCGACAGCCCTGGCTGTTCGGGAAACTGGTCATGCTACGGGACGGTCAGAATAGGGAAGGCTCCCTCCGTGCAGTGATTTTTAATGCTAGGTTGATTAGGAATAAATTTGCGAGCTATGGGCGCCCTTAGCATCAGAATACCAGGATATCGTTGCTATCACCGAGTCCTGGATTCATACTGATCGTAGGGACTACGTTGGGGAGTTCGAGATTCCCGGGTATAGAATGTTTTACAAAGACCGCACCCGTGGGGAGGGAGGGGGGGTACTAATATATGTGAGGGACACGTTGAGTCCGGTTGACTGCCAGTTCCAATTGGAAAGGGAGCTGCTTGGAGTCGATCTGAACCTGGGAGTGACGAACTAGAGGTTAATCTTGGTGTACAGACCTCAACAACTCCTCCTCGAGGAGGATACAGCTCTGTACACCGAACTCCGTTGCCTGCTAGGGGACAGGGTGTGTGTAGTTTTAGGAGACTTCAACTGTCGCGGCATAAATTGGGAAGACAGGACTGCTGATGCTGAAGGGAGGAGGCTAGTTGACTTTGCTGATGAGAACTTCCTCACTCAGTGGGTCAGTGGGCCTACACGTGGTGAGAGCGTTCTAGACTTAGTATTCACGACCGAAGACAACCTCGTCACTGGCCTCACCGTTGACGAATCGTTGGGCGGGAGTGATCACGGTCTGATTAGGTTTTGTGTCTGTGTCCCTCGGGTGAAGGGTAGTAACTCGAGAGGCAGTAAGCTCGATTTACGGTGGGCGGACTTTGTTGGTCTCCGGAATAGGGTAGGTGAGATGGGGTTAGAGGTCGGCGGCGATGTTGAGGGAGTGTAGAGTGCATTCCAGGACCAGTTTTTGGTGCTAAAGTCTGCTGCCATACCCTGAAAACCGGTCACCCCTGCTTCAACGCAGCCTAAGTGACTCAGTCGGGACATCGCTTCGGCTATCCGAAATAGGAAAGGTGCGTATAGGAGGACGAAGGCCAATCGTTCCCATGAGAACACTGAGGCGTATGTCCGCCTGTGCAGGGAAGTGAAGACGAAAGTTAGGCTAGCTAAACGTAACGAAGAACTCCGGGTGGCAAGCCTCTGCAAGGGGAACCCTAAGGAGTTTTTCAGTTATGCTAATAGTAGAAAACCCATTAGAAGCATGATAGGCCCGTTAAAGTACCCCAGCGGTGCGCTGCTGACCTCCGACGCGGACATCGCTAATGTGCTAAATGAGTACTTTGCAGGAGTGTTCACTAGAGAGGACACCCGCGTCTTCCCGAGCCAGGCGTCAAACTGAGCGCGTTTAAGGCTCCTGGGCCAGACCAGTTCCTCCCCAGAGTGTTGCGGGAAGTGCAAGACCAGGTGGCTCCCCACCTGGCTACAGTCTTCAACAAATCGTTGGAGACGGGCCAGGTGCCTGGTGACTGGAGGGAAGCCAACGTGACCTCTATCTTTAAGAAAGGGGATCACGAAAGTCCAGGGAACTATCGTCCCATCAGTCTCACTTCGGTTGTAGGTAAATTATTAGAGGGGATAATCGCGGATAGGATCGTTGACCATTTGGACTCCTACAAGCTGCTTGTTGACTCCCAACATGGGTTTAGACGGCAGAGGTAGTGTCTCACCAACCTGCTCGAGTTTTTCCACTTCATGTGGAGTGAGTACGATAAGAGTAGGCGATTGATATACTTTATCTCGACTTTGAGAAAGCCTTTGATAAGGCACCTCACCGCCGGCTAATGGCCAATATGCGCGCGCTGGGTATCGATGGGGAAGTAGGTAGCTGGATTGGAAACTGGCTGAAGAATAGGCGGCAAAGGGTTGTAATTAAAGGGGCTAGCTCGGGTTGGGCCTCGGTCACTAGCGTGGTTCCTCAGGGTTCTGTTTTGGGGCCACTGTTGTTTATCATTTACATAAATGATATTGATGCTGGCTTCATCAGTAGGATCGCCAAATTCGCTGATGACACCAAGCTTGGGTCCAATGTTGGGACGCCCGAAGCGATCGAGCAACTGCGTGCGGACCTACGTAGGATAGGAGAGTGGTCCGAAAAATGGCAAATACCGTTTAACTTGGGTAAATGCAAGCTCATGCACATCCCAATCCCAAGTCGGACTACTCCATGTTGAGGAGTAATATCGAGGCCACTGATTTGGAAGAGGACTTGGGTGTGCTAATTAGCAGCGACCTTAAGTTTACCAATCAGTGCGTAGAGGTAGAAAAGAAAGCCCAGAAGCTGTTGGGTTATATCAGGAAGTAATTTCGATTTCAGAACAAGGAGATTGTGCTCTCTCTGTACAATTCCCTGGTTCAGCCGCACCTGGAGTATGCTGTGCAGTTCTGGTCGCCCATCCTCAAGAAAGATATTGAGAGGCTGGAGCGAGTTCAGGCGAGAGACATAAAGTTAATCCATTCCGTTAGGCATATGGACTACAATCGACGCGCTTACGCGCCCTGAATTTGTTTTCGCTGGAAACTCGGAGGCTGCGCGGTCAACTCATCGAGGTTTTCAAGCTCTTAAACGGGTTCAACGATGTCGATTTTAGAAGCAAGTTAAATTTAAATGATAACTCAACTCGCAACAATGGTTGGAAGTTGGATTTGAAACGGTTTAGCACTAGTGTGTGTGTGGGAATTAATTTACCTATAAAATTTGTGACACGTGGAACAGGCTACCTTCAGAAGTTGTGACCGAATCTTGCACACTATTTGAGGGTGTAGGAATTTTTCCGTGGCATCCGTTGCCATTGGTACCTCCTTGGTATGGGCCGCAAGGCCTTTTGAGGTACTTCTTTTACTTGTAACTCCTTGTAACACTCTCTCTCTCTCTCTCTCTCTCTCTCTCTCTCTCTCTCTCATATGTAATTAGTTTAAAATCTATATTTACTTTTGCTGAAATTCGATCCTGAATATGAAATTAAGTTAAAATTAATTGTTTGGGATATCCGATATTAAAATTTACTTCTGAAATGAAACACCTGCGGGTGCAGAAGTTATAAAAAAAAAATATTAAGTTAAAGGAATATAAATTAAAAAATAATTATAAATACGACAGAAATTAGTATGAGAATTGTAATTTGCGATGAATTGTATTTATTACATTGTAAAATGAAACGTGAAAATTAGTATTATAAATAATTATAAATTTTAATTAGTGAGGAATATCCTTGTGATAACTCCAGCAACCTGAATAATTTTTATGTCCACGTTAAGTAGATTTAGTAGTCCGGACCATACCATCAGAATTGTTTTGAAGTATGTTGTATAAACTGATACTGTTTTAACATATGATTAAGTTTCAATAATGATTCAATCTCTTTTGAAGAGGTGAAATACCACGTTAATGAAATGGTTGGGAATAAAGTACAATTTTACTTGATAATAAATCAAATTTCGGTACAGTTTAATTTTCAACGGAATTACAGGTTAAAAGAGAATATGAATGAAGGTCTTTGATTACTGTCTACTCTGTACTAAGACGTAGTGTCTATCGTATCAGGATCAGACGGGATTGTAATTTAAATTCCGAATTAAAATACAGCAATTGTTTGGCTTCTGTTAAAAACAAGTGACAGTGGACTGCTCAAGTTCGATGAAAGTCAGTTTTGTCTCTCTTGAGATCAAACTTGACTCAACACTGATGGAATGCTGCTTGCAATGCGACTCTTCACTGTCCTCGACTCAAGTTCAGGAAAGAATACGGACACACACACACACACACACACGTTATACGTACACTGTTTTCATTTTATCAGTTTACTTAAAGAAATGTACAATAAGTAAAGAAATAAATAAAAAGGAAATACTAGGGACACTGAATATATTTTGCCCCACCCTTTTTTCTTAGCTAAATAAGAGGCCATGGGGCTGAAATGTCTTTTGGGCAGTAACTTTGAACTTTCTGCGCTTCACATAACCGGGCATTTCCAGTTTGAACCTCCCCTCCTTGTATAAAATCGATGGTTAACGCAGTTTCGAAAATGGCGTCTGACAGTGATGTGCGTCGTAAACAGAGAGCTGTTTTTGAGTTCTTAACTGCAGAGAAGGAAACAGTTGGGAATGTTCACAAATGTCTACAAAACGTTTACGGATATGCTGTTGTTGATCGAAGCACAGTCGGACGCTGGTCTAAATGTGTGAGATCATCGGAGAGAGGGAGAGCCAGCCTCGAAGATAAGCCATGCAGCGGTCGCCCGGCATCGGCTGTGACATCTAACACTGTGCAACGTGCTCATTCGATCAAATCACATACAAGGAGCTATCACTGGAGCTACGAATTAGTAAAGGAAATGTGCATACGATAATTCAGCAACTGAGATACTCAAAAGTGTATTCGCGGTTTGTTCCTCGCCAACTGACTGAAGATCACAAAGTCCAAAGAAAAGAAATTGCTTCTGAGTCGTTCGTTCGATACGAGACAGAAGGGGATGACTTCATTTCACGAATTGTGACTCGGGATGAGACTTGGGTACACACTTTGAACGTGAAACAAAACACCAATCCATGGAATGGCATCACGCAGACTCCCCACGCAAGAAAATGGTCAAAATGGCTCCCTCTGCACCAAAGGTTATGGCTACCATGTTCTGGGACATGAAAGGGGTGATTCTGGTGGACATTATGAAGAAAGGAAAAACAATCAACTCAGAGGCATATATTGCTACCCTACAGAGATTCCAGAGACGTATAAAGCGCGTTTGACCGGAGAGAAAACTGGAAGACGTTCTTCTTTTGCACGATAACGCAACACCACACAATACTTTGCAAACAAAAGAGGCCATCACAAAAATGCGCCTGACTGTGTTACCCCACTCTCCATACAGCCCGGATCTGGCGCCTTCAGACTTCCATTTGTTTGGGCCTATGAAGGATGCTATTCATGGAAGAAAGTTTCCGAGTGACGATGAGGTTGTTGGGGAGGTTAAGAGGTGGCTCCAGCTGAAGCCAGCGGACTTTTACCATCAAGGAATAAAGGCCCTTGTTTCGAGGTGGAGGAAAGCCGTAGAAAAGGATGGAGACTATGTGGAAAAATAAAAACTTGTAAAAAAGGTATGTAACTACTTGTGTACAAAATTTCTGGAACTTACAAGGAAACTTGGAAAGAAAAAAAAAGGTGGGGCAAAATATATTGAGTGGCCCTGGTATAATTTAGCACTTGGCCAGCATAAGCCTTTGGTTAGGGCTAGGCTTAGGCCTGTGAAGATGGCATTAAGCTTGGAACAGTGAGTATTCGTTCTGGAAACTTGCGTGAAAACAGTATCCTTGAAACAGTGCCAACGCGAATTTACCTAATGCTTTGGAGCATTTGGGAAACGTTCCCACCAAACCTGGAATATAGAAGACCGTTCATCGGTTCCGAAAAACAGGTAGTTATACAGCAAAAGCGCAAACGAACACTAATCGTGTTTACGGAAGAGAAAGTCCGTAACGTGCAGGAGATAATGCAATGCAGTCCTTCCAAATTTCTCCGCAAACTGTCACAGCTAACAGGAATAACATTGGGAAGTTGCGCCAAAATATCACTTTATTTGTTGTCCTATCGAGATAAAATCTAAATATATTTTCGAAATACTCTTGAATACACCAACCAAAATATCGAACTCAAATGAAATTTGTGAAAATTTAATTAAGGACAAAATATGCAGGTGGCCATAATTTAGCACGTCAGTGTATCTTTACTATAATGGAGCTGATTCTGTCTATCTGTCTGTGGGAAACGTCGCAGTAAATAATTTCATATCAGAGATTTAACTTGTAATTTACCTTTTTTTTCATAACAAGCAGAGTCTTCGGCTCACTGCCCTGCAGGCACTGCTTGTGCTTCGCAAACTCGCCTACGGCGAGGGCACCTTCGGTGCCTGGGCTACCCCTTTGGGGGGAGGTCACTTTCTCTCTCCCCCAAACCCCCTCACTCCCTTTATGCAACTTGGGGGTCTAATCCCCCATTATCCCCCCGTTGCCCCCACCCTTCCCCCATTACCCCCCAGAGGGGAAAGGGGCTAGCACCTTGCAACAATTGATCAACATTGCAATTACATATATGTATTTTCCGGACAATGTACAACTTTTTTTTCTTTTTTTTCTTTTTTCACTTTTTCATTTTTTTAATTTTTTTTGTCCACTTTTTCATGTATTTCCTTTATTGGTATAGGACATTTTCGTAAACTTTATAAATTTACTTCAGTATTAAACAATTTCGTTTCAAATTTATATGCATTGGTGAAGCAAGGAAAGAGTTTAGTGGTAAACATCCATGTACCAAAAGTTAGAAAAGGCAATAAAATTCGTCCTTTGAGCAAATATTTATTTTGATATTTTAACATTCCACGAACTCCAAGCTTTTATTGGAAGTGTTGGAAATTGTTACCGTAATACAAATTTATTTTTATGTAATCTTCTACTATATAAAATCAAGTGTGTGTGATTCTGTCTGTCTGTCCGTGAACTTTTGGGGCTCTTAAAAGAGCTGATTTTTTTTTAAAGAGGATAATATTCGAGAAAATAGTTGAGAATGATTATGATTACACTGTACAACAGTGAAAAAAACGGAAATGAGATCGTCATTTTTATGGCTAATTATATGCGTAGATTGCGAAAATAACACTCATTTATTTGTATCACCCACCGATTTTATGAAAATGACCCTATTTCATTGTATCATTTTGAGAACCACTGGTTCTCTGAACGCATCCTTTACATTTTGTTCAGTCATGCATATTTCACCGACAACGTCCATATTGTGTGAAATTGCAAATTGATCTATCATTTTCTTATTTTACAGATTTTTATTGATGTTATGCTACAATGCCTAGAGAGTGCAAAAATTCGCCAGACAGTTTTTGTTATATTTGTGGGACATTAACGTTAAAACAGTATAAAAGGAAGTTGACTTCTCATGTGAAAAAGCTTTATGAATTATACTTCGCATGCAAAGTTGGTGATCAGGACAAGCACTGGGCGCCTCATATCTGCTGTGTGAGATGTACAAGCTCGTTATCTGCATGGTTCAAAGGCACCGGTCCTGGTCTGGGATTCGGTGTCCCAATGGTATGGAGAGAGCCGCTGGACCATTCAACTGAGTGCTATTTCTGCTTAACGAACATCACAGGTTTGAATCTTTTATTTTTCTGAATATACGTCAAATTTGGTGTTTTTAGCACATTTTAGCATATCCTGCTCTGCATAATGTATTACACAATTATGCTATCTTAAGTAGTCACCAATGTCTATTGTCTCACATTACAGGCTGCAACAGAGAAGGGAAAAAGGCTATAGTCTACCTAAATCTTCGTTCTGCTATGCGTCCTGTGGAACATTCTACAGATATACCCATCCTTCGTCCTCCAGCTGAAATGCCGACTGATAGCACAGACTCTGACAAATCGGAATCAGACGGAGAATGCTATGAAGCTCAAGTCGAGTCCAAGAAAGAACAACATCTCATCACGCAGCCTGAACTCAATGATTTGGTCCGTGATTTAATACTTACAAAGCAACAAAGTGAACTGCTGACCTCACGTCTACAAGAATGGAATCTGCTGGCGGAAGACGTACGAATTACAGCATTCCGAAAGCGCTCCTTGGATTTGCAGGAATATTTCACAATGAAGAACAATCTTTGTTATTGCATTGATATACTGTACATGGTCTCTTCGATGCTCTGGGTTTGTGCTATGAACCGAATCAGTGGAGGGTGTTCATTGATGCATCTCTGTACAGTGTTAAGGGTGTACTGCTACACAATGGGAACACAATGCCTTCTGTTCCGATCGCTCATTCAGTCGTCTTGAGAGAAACGTATGACAATGTTGCTTTTATTCTGGACTGTATAAAATACAATGAATATGAATGGCTTATCTGCGCAGATTTGAAGGTTGTGGCTATTCTCAGTGGATTGCACACTGGCTATACGAAATACATGTGTTTCCTATGCACGTGGGATAGCCGAGCAAGGTCTGAACATTACACACGCTCAGTATGGCCGCCGCGAAACAATTCCTCACCTGGATCTCACAATGTTATTCACGAACCACTAGTACGAAAGGAAAAGGTTATCTTGCCGCCACTTCACATAAAACTAGGGCTGATGAAACAATTTGCAAAGGCGTTGAAACAGGATAAGCCTGCCTTCAAATATCTAAAGGAAAAATTCACCAAAATAAGTGATGCCAAGATTAAAGAAGGCATATTCGTCGGCCCTCAAATTCGCCAACTCATGCTAGACGAACACTTTGAAGCGGTGATGGATGAGGTTGAGTTGGCAGCCTGGCGTGCATTAAAAAACGTGTGCACCGGTCTACTAGGAAAGACTAAATACGACAACTATGCTGTACTTGTGGATCAACTTATCAACTCATACTAACGTCTCGGATGTAAGATGTCATGGAAAATTCATTTTTTGCAGTCACATCTCTCATTCTTTCCGGAAAACGCATCTGCTGTTAGCGACGAACACGGGGAGAGATTCCACCAGGATATGGCCAAAATGGAGAGCCGATACAAAGGGAAGTGGAGTCTTGCTATGCTGGCCGATTTCTGCTGGAATTTAAAGCGTGACCAACCAGAAGCATCACACAAACGCCAGCATAAATACAAATAATGAGTTGAAAACAGTATAATACGAGAGTTTTATGTTAATTTTGTGCATATATGTTGAAGTATAGCAATAATTAAACTGTTCCATATGATAAAGCCTATCTGTTTATCAATACACTAGCCTAAGACCCGCCCTTCTTGCGGGTCGCGGGTAGCAAAAATTAACCAAACTATCACGACTTAACCTAACCAATCGTCAAGGGCGTACAATTAACCTAAATAAATAAATAAAAAACAATAAAAAAAAATTTATTTATTTATTTTTATATATTAAGAGAAGAGGATTCTTTATACTGTACGGCATTGACGATTGGTTAGGTTAAGTCGTGCTAGTTTGGTTAAATAAAAAAAAATTATTTTTTTTTATTTTTTTTTAGGGTAATCGTACGCCTTGACAATTGGTTAGGTTAAGTCGTGATATTTTGGTTAAAGCTAACGAAAATATCACGACTTAACCTAAACGTTCCTGAGCGTGACCGACAAACGTTCCTCAGCGTGACCGACTGACAAACTGAGCGGGACGGACTGACTGACAGACATTCCTGGGTGTTTATAGTATTAATTCTTATTTTTTGGTATGAAGATTTTAAGCAGTCATTACAAAAAAAACGTGACGTGATAGAAAAAAACTATTTGCAGATTTGGAATCAGCACACTCGAAATATTAAGAATGACCGAATGTTATTCCCGTTTTTTTTCTGAACCGAAAATTTGTTGTACAGTGTTATTATTACGGGCGGGAATGTGAAGCTGAAGATTTTCATGACAGCGTTCTTTTCTATAGTTTTATTGGCCCAATAATTGAACCCCAGTAATTGGTGGCCTGCGGTCCCTCAATTACTGGGGGTTCAATTATTTGGTCAATAAAACTAGTCATGAAAATCTTAAGCTTCACAAATCTTGACACAATGTGAAGCTCAAGATTTTCATGGTTGCGTTCTTTTCTATAGTTTTATTGCGGTGCTGGGCCTTTGGGCCCAGTAATTTGGGGGAGTGGCTGGTCACACACATATTTTTGTTTATTACTCATCACCCCCATCCACCATACGAAGTTTGGTCGAAATCGGTTGAGAAACGTAAACAGATAACGCTAAGTATATGTATAATATTTTTAATATAAGGAGTGATACGACGAAAAATAGAAAACGATTTGAATAATTAAAATTTAATACTCTCAGCCCGCCCCAAGTAAGTGCTGGTGTAACGGCTAATTTAATATATAAGTCAAGTATATAAACTGTTTTCACTGGATTTATTTAAGTTTTTATAAATGGATAAAGTAATAGAAATTTGAGGTACACGGCGTGAAGCGAAAAGTATTCATGATATGGTTTCTGAATTACGATTTGAATTTTCACTTCATCAATAGGGTGGATCGATTTTACATTTTTTTCGATTTCCATATTCTAATAGAGACAAAAACTTGCGCATGCATGAGAAAATAGCCTCTGCAAAGTCTTAGCTTAATAGGTAATCATCTTCTGCCCCCGCAGAGCGATGAAAATCATATTTTAGTAGTCAAAAACGTATTTTTAAACCCTAGCCTAGAGTCATAAAATTTTGCGTGTGTGTTATTTCATGCCTAAGCAACGATATAAATGCTATGGGAAATATATAAATGCATTATTTAAGACAAAGAACCGATCTGAAAATATGTATATTATACATATTTTCAGATCGGCTCTTTGTCTTAAATAATGCATTTATATATTTCCCATAGCATTTATATCGTTGCTTAGGCATGAAATAACACACACGCAAAATTTTATGACCCTAGGCTAGGGTTTAAAAATACGTTTTTGACTACTAAAATATGATTTTCATCGCTCTGCCGGGGGCAGAAGATGATTACCTATTAAGCTAAGATTTTGCAGAGGCTATTTTCTCATGCATGCGCAAGTTTTTGTCTCTATTAGAATATGGAAATCGAAAAAAATGTAAAATCGATCCACCCTATTCATCAACTGACTTAGGCCGAGTGAAATTAGGCTACTATAGTACTGTATACATTGTAATGTTATTTAAATTAGGAGAATAAGCTTTTCATTTGTATTGAGACCTTAGTCAACTAACTCAAAGAACCATGCTTCCAACACTCATCATCAGGCATGGGCCTAGTTCCTTGACATAGGCCAAAATAAAAACCAAATGAGTAAATTGAAAACTATATGCCTATCTTTTTAATTCTGGGTCTGTTTTCCATTTCTTCGTGTAGTGATGTTCTCTGTAAATGGATATTGCCTTTGACACCAATAAATTATAATTATCACATATATTTCCAGAATTAATCGGACATCGCCTAATCCAATCCTGTTAATACGAACACAGTCAGGTCCAACTGGACACTGGACACCGACGGACTAACATTTGATCGACTTGGCGTAAAATGAACAAGTTATTGTGAGCTCGATTTGGTTAGGTTAGTTGAGCATGGGTTTGGGTTAGGGTAGGTTAGCATAAGTTAAATTACGCTCTGTTAGGTTAGATTAAGTTAATTTTATGTTTTTGTCGATCCGGCTTTGGCAGTGTATGTGCAAAAGGCATAGTATGACTATTTTTTCCAACTCCACGAGTTGTTAACATATGTCAGTTGTCAAAAAATATGTAATTAATTTAAAGTTTATAATCGGGAAAGGACTTTGTGTACACCCTGTATGTATTATATATATATATATATATATATATATATGATAAACACAGACCGTGCATGGAACAAGGAACTCTTCTGGGAAAATGAAATCCACTACAGTCATTTACCATTACGGCATTACAGTTACACAATCTGGCCTCTCTCACTAATGTCATCTTAGGAGGAGACTTCAACGCTAAAGACACTAGTTGGTACCTGCACAACCAAAGCAACACCAGAGGCGCCAACATAGCCACACAACTAAACAGCCTCTTCATTCTTAACAATACAGAAGAACATACACACATACTACATCAAGCAGGATACTCAAACTCCTCCCCAGACATAACGTTCTGTTCCCCCTCACTAGCAACACATACACAGTGGAGAACAGAAAAACAACTGTCATCAGACCACCTTCCCATCATCATTACAACACATTCTACACTCTGCCCCAACAGCGTGATCGGGATAGACGACTTTAAGTTCCCGTTATGCAGGAGAACCGCTTTCAAGCTTCGCTGTGAGGAATCAATGAAAAGGCGCCACTCAGATGGTGTGTGTGTGTGTGTGTGTGTGTGTGTGTGACAAGTTCTCGAAAGTCCATTGATATCATGGCAATAGCAAAGCGGACCGTCTACTGTAAAGAATGTCGCCAAATCATGGTTTCGTTTTCGATAGCAACACACTCGGACGTTCTTTTCAAGTAAGTGTTTCTGTTTGAGTCTCGAAGAGAGAAGTTCTGATTTCTCTTTGAAGAGGGCTATGTCTCTAATGAGGTCATTCAACTCGTTTTGGGTAAGCCTCTCCGGCTCCGATTGCTCTTCGTTAAGTGTGTAGTCAAGATCCGCCGAAGGTCCCGCATCTTTGTCAATCGCACCTTCGTCGGATTCCCTTTCGTCTTCTAAAGAATCGAGTACATGCTGTGGAGGTACCGGAATCGGCATTGTGTCATCGTGAGGGATCGGTCTGATCGCGGAGTCTACGTTAGGATAAACGATGTTATGCTTGTTCTTCACGGAGAATCCAGTTATGTTAACATTGCAAAAGTAACAATCGCCATGATGGTCTCTCGGCTCCCTCCATATCATGGGTATAGCGAACGGCATCGACTTTTTCCTTTGGTTCAGCCAGTCACGTAATCCATTCGAACAAGCAGTACAGAGAACATGTGGCACTCACGCCTTATCTTGGTCGCCTAGTGGACAGCCGAAGTATAACCGGTAAGTTTTCCGAAGATCCATCGTGATTGTACGCCGTTGTGATTTAGTCGCGAACGAGGCGCACACGTAACAGAAATTGTCGGGGTGATTTTTACACTTTCGAGGCATGATGATCGATGAGTGGGTTGATGTAAATCACTTAAAAAAATAAAATGTGTAAGTGGGCGACACAAAACAAAACAAAACACAATGCACAACTAGATATGTGACTGTTACGCCAAAGAATAAAAGGGTGTACATTAGTGATGTAGCGGATGTCATTTTTTCACATCCGCGGATGCGGATGCGGATGAGGATGTTTGATTTCAACATCCGCGGATGCGGATGCGGATGTCTACATTTTCGTTATTTTTTAGGATATATTCGAGATTTGTTGTGTTTAACGTATATAATAAGTTATTATATAGACAGAGCTGTAGCTATAATGTAGTATAATTGATTAATTGTACAATAATTGCTGTACTTTTCTCTGAACATATAAAATAATATCAAGCATCTAACTAATATAGAAATCAATTAGTGAATTCGTCTGCAAATAAATTCGTTATATTTTGTTGAGTTTCAGCCACAATTAGAAACCATAATTGTGTAACCAGGATGCGGGACGTGAACCCAACTCAAATGCACCCCACCGACCTCTTTCCCCAACCTCCACCCTTATAGAAAGAGATCTTTAATTAGCTTGATAACTATTTATATTAAGTTTAAAGTTTTATTAGGCATATTTATAAATGAGTAATTAAAATAAAGTAAACTAAGATGTTCATCGTTTAATGTTCAAACTTAATTATAGGAAGGTTATGCTTAAGGAACATTAATTTTTCTGCCTTTTCTGCTGCCAGTCTGTTTCTCTTTTCATCATATATTAATCCAGCACTGCTAAATAATCTCTCGCTTGGTACGTTTGTTGGAGGACAGGCTAAATGTTTCCTTGCAAGTTTACTCAAGTATGGATAGATATTCTGCGTATTTTTCCACCAACTAATAGGATTGTCACATGCAGCCAGGCGTTTTTCTTGGTGATAGCTCTCGATCATTTTTACTACATCTTTTGACATCGCGTAGGTCTCGTCATTGCTGCTTGACTCAAGAAACTGAGAGACAGATTCTGTGATAGATTTGCTTGTTGAAGGTGTTGGTTCTGTCACTGAAACTTTTATTCTTTTGGTGGGTGGCGAAGCGACAGATTCAAGAGATTGAAGCTCTTCAACTGCTTTGCCAAGTGATGATTTAACTCGTTCTAATGTACTAGGTGAAAATAACTTAGCTTTGTAACGTGGATCTAAGTAGGTTGCAAGAGAGTAACTTCATACAAGAACAGCCTCTCGTCTTGTCATTTGCATCACTTTTGCGCACAATGAACTAGTTCTATTAATATAGTAGAATTTGATAATTTCCGCTTATTAATGACGTTTTATCTCAACGGTCCACATCCGCACGACATCCGCAGTCCAAAGTGCGGATGCGGACGCGGATGCGGATGCGAGAAAAATGTGCGGATGTTCCGCGGATGCGGATGCGGATGCGGATGTGACCTACATCACTAGTGTACATGTGCAACGTTTGTAAATTTGTGGCCAGCAACTGCTCTCGCCTAAAATACCACAAGACAACATGTGGAAAGCCTAAGTTGAAACGACAAAATGCCATACGTGAGGGTACAGAAACGGTATAGCAAAAGCCTACTCCTAAGCTGCAACGACAAAATACTCCGCTACATGTATAAAGAACGCATATTATATATTGTGTATATATAGTATTATATATTATAATGTATGTAGTTATATGCATATTATATATTGTATATGTAGTATTATATATAGTTATATGCATATTATATATATTATATATACACAGGGTGTTTCAGGAGGAAAGGTCAATACTTCGGGAGGTGGTAGTATCGGTCATTGTGAGAAAAAAGTTCATATGAACATGTGTCTAATTCTGAATGGTTACGGAGATAGAGCTGTTTGAATCTGATGCACGCGCAGCTCTTCCTCCCTACGCGGTGGTCCCATTCAATGGCCACCAAGGTCTCCAGACCTCTCTCCGTTAGATTATTGTTTGTGGGGGTGGATGAAAAGTCAAGTTTACAAAAGAAAGGTGGATACACGAGACGAATTGCTCGCGCGCATTTTGGATGCTGCTGCCCGCATAAAGGAACGTCAAGATCAACTCAGACGAACAACACGCGATCTTCGCACACGAGTTGCAAAGTGCATTGAGGTTGACGATGGGATTTTCGAAAACGTATTGTAAACTGTAACAAATTTGTCATTTCTGTATCTGATACCATTCAAAATGCCAATGTTTAAACATTAAATGTTAGAAACAGTAATTGGTTTCTCTTTCTTGATTACCATTAACAATGCTTTTGTATTTGTAGATTCAAACAGCTCTATCTCCGTAACCATTCAGAAATAGACACATGTTCATATGAACTTTTTTTCTCACAATGACCGATACTATCACCTCCCAAAGTATTGACCTTTCCTCCTGAAACACATTGTATATTATATTTATTATATATATTATGTTCGGTCTCATCTTGAAAACTAGACGTGCTAGAGGAAAGCCGAAAACAGATTTGGAATCAGCGTCCCAACAGCTATCTAGCCCACTCATAATTATATCTGATGAAAAAATACTTGTTGGCCAGTGTTATCAGAAAC
Source organism: Bathynomus jamesi (assembly GCA_023014485.1). Classification (NCBI taxonomy): domain Eukaryota; kingdom Metazoa; phylum Arthropoda; class Malacostraca; order Isopoda; family Cirolanidae; genus Bathynomus; species Bathynomus jamesi. The sequence continues at coordinate 280,946 of JAJOZX010002492.1, forward strand.
TAGTTTGACACGCATAATTAAACAAGATCTTCAACTAAAAACTTTCAAAAGAGTGCACGGGCAAAAGATTACTCAAACTGATGAGCAGAAACGAGTTCAAAGATCAAAACAAATCTTACGGCGAATAACATGTGATAAACTTTCAAAGGCTTTTCTCACTGATGAAAAGAAATTCACTGTGGAGCCACCTCGGAACAGTCAAATTGACAGAGTTTACTCGCACGTCCAATGTGTAAGAATGAAATACCTGATAGCAGACTTTTTCCAACCAGAAGTCATTTCTCAGCTAGTGTCATGGTGTCAGTTGGCATATCAAAGTTAGGAAAAACATCCATTCATTTTAATGAGCCTGGTGTAAAAGTCAATGCCGAGTACTATCGAAATACTCTGCTGCGAAACATGCTTCCCGAAATGCAAAATCTGGCCAACGGTGGTTATCTTTTTCAGCAAGACGGAGCAACGTCCCATACGGCAATAACAACTGTGGATTACTTAAAAAATAATGTCTCAGAATTAATTGAACTCCAAAATTGGCCACCTAACAGTCCTGACTTGAACCCTGTTGACTATGGACTCTGGAAAAATTTGGCACAGAGAGTTTACAGGAGCAGGGTGAGAAATGTTGATCACTTGCGTCAGCTTCTTGTGGAGAAGTGGGAAGAGATACTACAGGAGCAGATCGATCGAACCACTGATGAATTTCGTCCAAGATTGAAGAAAATTGTTGAAACAGAAGAGAAACACATTGAACAATTTTTTTAATAAGAATTCCAAAAGAATAAAATGTTAATTTGATTTCTTTTATAAACTTAGGATTTAAGTTCTGTTTCGAAATTCAAAATCCTTTTTTTATTTTCATGGTTTTTTTAATGGAGGCATTTCCTATATTTTATAAATCTTATGATGTATTTTATAACTAAAATGAGAATAAAAATTTTATTACCAAAGTTTTACAGCCTTTGTGGACTCCCAGAATTTAAAACTGGAGCGATGTTCACCAACAAAACTTGTTGAACATAAACAATCCTCATTAAATCATTAATTTTGAATATAATAATCTGAAAATTGGTGTACATATATACTGTTTACATAGTTTTACTCTGTATGAGTTTCATTATGATTGGTTAATAAATGTTGATTTCATGGCTGTTCTTAGAGTGAACCCTTTTTTTTGGCAGACAGTATATATATATATATATATATATATATATACAGTACAGTATATATATATATAAACAAACAATATAATCGCAAATAAAACCCATCAAAATGAAAATTTAATTATAAAAATGCAGAATTAAGAATAGTTCTGGGTAGAAACAACCAGTAAAAATAGAACATGTATATTATATATAGAGAAGAATGCATAAACATTTCCTCCGTCAGATTTAAATGGTAAACACTTTCTCATGTTCGAGCTATTGTTGTGTACTTTTTTTTTTTAAATAAGGATAATAATGACCAATAAGAAATTAATGTTTTGTTTATTAGAATTTAATAATGTTTTGTTTATTAGAATTTAATAATGTTTTGTTTAATAAGAAATTTAATTATGGTTTGTACGTAAATAATTAATGATGTTTTGTTTGAAATTAAAAATATTAAAATACAAATTGGCAACACATGAAATGTGCCGCTGCTGAAATGCCCCAAATTCAGTCTTGGGACGGGGTTTCCCTTGATTAAGTGGTTTTTCGTATTACGATGTTATTGTAAATTTAAAATATTAAATTGTGCATTATTTATTTGGTCAAAACACCAAATTGGGGATCCATTAAAACTTCTTAATTAACTTAATTCCATTATTATAGCGGGCTTACTGTCAACAGGCATATATATATATATATATATATATATATATATATATATATATATATATATATATATATATATATATATTACAGTATATGTTAAACACAGACCGTGCATGGAACAAGGAACTCTTCTGGGAAAATTAAATCCACTATAGTCCGAATAAGTAATGGTAAATGACAAATACCATAGTTTTTTCTTTTTCATGATTTTAGCCCGACGTGGGCAACGGGTCTCTCGCAAAAAGATCCCATAAATATAGCTTCCCTCACCAGCTATCTGCAAAGCAGACAGGATCCAGCTTTGGGACATGGATCTAGGGTTTAAACCCTAGATCCATGTCCCAAAGCTGGATCCTGTCTGCTTTGCAGATAGCTGGTGAGGGAAGCTATATTTATGGGATCTTTTGCGAGAGACCCGTTGCCCACGTCGGGCTAAAATCATGAAAAAGAAAAACTATGGTATTTGTCATTTACCATTACTTATTCGGACTATAGTGGATTTAATTTTCCCAGAAGAGTTCCTTGTTCCATGCACGGTCTGTGTTTAACATATAATGTTCTCAGGGAACCATTCTGAGTTTGTGTATATTACAGTATATATATACTGTATATCAGTGGCGTGCAGTCAGCGTAAGCGGGACATGAGCCGCCTACCCAGTTAAAATTCAAATTACAAAAGTCAGTATATTACTACAGTAATCGAAAACTAATATAAAGTTATGATGCTTTTATATATATATATATTTGCAGCTACCGTTTACCCTGTGGACACACCTACCGCACGCCACTGATGTGTGTATATATATATATATATATATATAAAACGCCAGAAAGTATAAAATAAGATCTGAATATTGTTTTCAGCCCACATAATGGAACCCTTTTTCAATTCGGAAGAAAACAGGACATCCTAAGTGGTCGCTGGTCCGACTAAAACTGAATCAAATAACAATGAAAACTATAAATTTTTAAAAGACAACACACAAACTGAGGTGGCTGGTTGTTTCTCTTCAGCCAAGGAACAAACTTTAAAACATTAAGCGTGAAATCGTGTAAGTCAAAAGATACTTTATTACCACTAAAATTATTAGTTTTTAATAAAGAAAACTACTTCTATTTTTCTGTTATCATTTTCATTAATATGAGGAAGGACTTCAAATCATTAAAGTTAATATTATGTTGCGCAGATTGAACATGATTAAATAGTGGACTGTCAGCTTCAGCTGTAAGCACAGGCACAGGCCGGGTGCAAAATACTATGCCGGGCTGTCGATTAATATTTGGCAGGTTTTTTAATTGTTAATAACACGTATTTACTTATATGCCGTTCAGTTTCAATAAAAATAATTAATATTAAAAATAAGAAAATTCAAGTCTATTTTAGCTATTTATTTTATCTATCAATAATAATCAATGCACAAAAATAACTAATCATAAAATAACCATCAAATTCTTATAATACATGCATGCCGTTTTCTCGGAATTTTCCCGATTTTTACTATCAAATTCCTCGTTCCCTTTTTTCATGATAAATTCCGATATTTTAAAATATTTATTTCATTCAAAATAAACCTTTAAAAAAGCCGTTCACTTGCGCCGTACATACCCGTCTTCAGTCCGTGTATGCTCTTAGCAGCTGCCAAGAACATTATACAAGAACACACATGAAAGGTAATGCTTGTGTATGTTATTCTGTACTATATAATATATTCGTGGTCTCCAATAAAACCTTGAATCTTGAATCATACTGTTTTTTTTCTTCCTTCATTTCCTGGTTTTCCATATATCCATATTGGCAACTCTGCATAATATAAAATAAAATGCAATTCTTTTAGTCATAATATATAGAAAAAAATTATTATGATAGGAACAAGAATACTAGGTAGTAGGTACACGTTCTACAATAATGTTACAAACAAAAGCTGTTAGAACTGAACTTTTCTTGCTTTCAGTGAAGAAAAGTTAGAAATAACGTATCAGTTGTAGAATCACTAGTTGTTTTCCCCGTTAGCGTTTCAAACCCTCAGCCGCCTTTTCTTTGTTTCTCCAGCTTTTTGTTGGTTGGTTAGTTGATCGGTAGTGTCTTTGTATCATTATTACAGAGTACGCTTTATCACACAGTATATAAATACTAGTGTGGAGATTAACTCTGGTCAGTAACCGATTGGTTTCATCCACCCAGTCATTGTTATAAAAGGAGTTTTTATAATTGTTAGATTAACTACCTATCTACTCAGTGGACCATTTTCATTAAAAATAATAATAATATAATAATACTAATGATATATTATTAATAATAATAATATATTAATAATGATAATTAATAATAATATAATAATAATAATTAATAATAATATATTAATAATAATAATTAATAATAATATATTAATATAAGAACTTATTAAAATAATGATAATAAAAGCGTACTGTATTAGGTTTGAATGCAGCTTTGACAAGTAATTGTGATTAACGATAGTTACAAAAACATCAGTCTTGATAGTTTGGCATCACTCTGCCGCTGCTGCCAAAGCGCGGGGCCATGTGCGGTGCACCCCTCGCACCCACCTAAAACCACCGGCCCTGCGCACAGTGTACCTATGTTCGTAATACTGTCTCCAATGTATTTTTTTGGACAAAAATTACAAGAAATTGCATAAACTACGGCGTCTTGCCATTGAAAATAACAATACAATTAAAAATACAATTCGACCATAAATTACTAAAAGTATTAAATTCTAAGATGCCGCAGTTTAGTTTAGTTACCATATTTGATTAAGTTTTAGTCCTACTAACTCACTTATAGTACATTAGTTTATCCTTTTCTTCCGAATTGAAAAAGGGCCCCATTATATTGGCTGAAAACGTTATTCGGATCTTATTTTATATTTTTTTGCGGGTTTTTAATTTTTCTAAATATTTTCTGCTATTATTGCAGTTTAATATAATTCTCTCTCTCTCTCTCTCTCTCTCTCTCTCTATATATATATATATATATATATATATATATATGATACACACAGACCGTGCATGGAACAAGGAACTCTTCTGGGATAATTAAATCCACTATAATCCGAATAAGTAATGGTAAATGACAAATACCATAGTTTTTCTTTTTCATGATGCAAGCCCGACGTGGGCAACGGGTCTCTCGCAAAGAGGTCCCATAAATATAGCTCCCCTCACCAGCTATCTGCAAAGCAGACAGGATCCAGCTTTGGGACATGGATCTAGGGTTTAAAACAGCCTAGCCCCACTACATATCTAACAACATATCTAACATACACCTTAAACACTTGGGCCCACAAGGAATACTAGCTCTCACAAATATCAGCACATATTCATACCAACGCTGTATTATTCCTGACATATGGAAACAAGGTAAAATTATTACACTACTCAAACCAAACAAAAATCCAACAGAACCAGCTTCCTTAGACCCATTACTTTACTATGCACACCTTCCAAAGTAACAGAAAGACTAATCTTACAAATCACCAACCCACACATTCCACTATCGCCTACTCAACATGGATTCAGACCTCACCACTCAACCACGACATTACTCACTAACCTCACGCAGCACATCATGGATGGCATCAACTTCAGACGACCAGCTCAACGTACACTATTAGCAACAATAGACATTAGTAAAGCATTTGATGCTATCCCACGCTTCCCTCTCATAAACAAAATACTCAACACAAACATGCACAATAACACCAAAAGGTGGCTGAGCAACTGTCTCTCAGGAAGATACTCACATGTCACATTTAATGGCAAGTCATCCAAAAACAAGCTTTTTCCGAACGGGGTCCCTCAAGGCTCTGTTCTCTCACCAACACTCTTCAACTTATACATGCATGACATTCCAACACCCATAGATAACAAGCTTACCTTATCATCATATGCAGATGACATCACTCTAACATCCACCCACAATAACATCGACACCGCTACAAATAACCTACAAACATACATAAACAGTATACAAGACTGGCTCACACACAATAGACTCAAAGTAGCGCCCACAAAATCAACCATCACCTTGCTTACAAGCAACACAAAAGAACACCAGGTAATTCCACAGCTTACACTAAACAACATCAACATTCCACACACTCACAGGACCAAAATACTTGGGGTCACATACAACACATTATTATCTTTTGCAAACCACATTCAGGATATTAAAAACAAATGTACGTCAAGACTTAACACGCTTAGGGTACTAACAGGCACAAACTTTGGACACCAGCAGGAAACAACATCACTCATATACAAACAATATATTCGCTCAGTTATGGACTATGCTAGCCATGCTGGGCACCCATTATCTCAAACACACACATAAACACCTTACAGACAATACAAAACAACGCACTTCGTATCATTACAGGATGCACTCAAACAACACCAATAGAACACCTGCACACAGAAACAAAAATACTGAAGTTAGGGAACATTTAGACATGAGGGGAACACAATTCATGGCAGCAGCGACACAACTAACCCACAACACCCTTGCCACTACATGTACAATCATGCACCAACACCTCGCACCATTAAGGTAACACCAGAGAGACATTATAACCAAATACTCCATTCCATACACGCCCCACAGACATCACACAGTACAGAAAACACATACACACACACCTAACCCACAAAGCATTGACACGACTCGGTCCGAATGCGGTCTAGGTGCGAAGCCGCCACCCATTAACAGGTCAGAGATCAGCCTGAGCAGATCGGATCGAGTTAACTTAGCACGATTCCGATGTGGACATCACCCCAACTACGGACATATAAACACAGACTAGACAACTCCATAGACGACACCTGCCACCTGTGCCAGGACACACCACAAACAATTGAACACATTATGAGAGACTGTATCGCTCTAGTACAACAACGAACACAACACAACATCACTAGTGCGCTGAACCTCTGGTCCACTCTGGAGAGGGCGATCGGTTACCTGCGTGCCGCCGGCTTGCTCGATCAGGGTGGGCTGATCGGCTAAACAACAACAATACATTTAGAACCTCAATATAAGTAAAAGACTCGTTGCATTCACGTCGGATTGAATAAATCAAAGAAAAAGGGGTAACTATTATATTTTTAGCCAAAACCAAAACTTAAATCTCAACTGGCAGAATTGAGCGTCCACTTTTCAAGGCACATAACATGTCCGTTTCATGATGGGAATGAACTCAGAATGGTTCCCTGAGTTTTTTTATGATACACACAGACCGTGCATGGAACAAGGAACTCTTCTGGGATAATTAAATCCACTATAATCCCAATAAGTAATGGTAAATGACAAATACCATGGTATTTGTAAATGGTAAACAAAACAATGATAATGGTAATTACCAATTAATTAGTAATGGTAAATGACAAATACCATGGTATTTGTCATTTACCATTACTTATTCGGATTATAGTGGATTTAATTATCCCAGAAGAGTTCCTTGTTCCATGCACGGTCTGTGTGTATCATAAAAAAACTCAGGGAACCATTCTGAGTTCATTCCCATCATGAAACGGACATGTTATGTGCCTTGAAAAGTGGACGCTCAATTCTGCCAGTTGAGGTTTAAGTTTTGGTTTTGGCTAAAAATATAATAGTTACCCCTTTTTCTTTGATTTATTCAATCCGACGTGAATGCAACGAGTCTTTTACTTATATTGAGGTTCTAAATGTAGTGGGGCTAGGCTGCTTTAAACCCTAGATCCATGTCCCAAAGTTGGATCCTGTCTGCTTTGCAGATAGCTGGTGAGGGGAGCTATATTTATGGGACCTCTTTGCGAGAGACCCGTTGCCCACGTCGGGCTTGCATCATGAAAAAGAAAAACTATGGTATTTGTCATTTACCATTACTTATTCGGATTATAGTGGATTTAATTATCCCAGAAGAGTTCCTTGTTCCATGCACGGTCTGTGTGTATCATAAAAAAACTCAGGGAACCTTTCTGAGTTCATTCTCATATATATATATATATATATATATATATATATATATATATATATATATATATATATATACAGGGTGAGTCAAAAGTCTCCATACATAAGCAAAATGGTCATGATAAATAAATGCTTATTTATTTTTATTTTTTTTGCAGGTGATGTGCTGAGATGCCTTTGTCCCAAGAAGAGCGTATAGAGATCATTCTTCTGGCGGGATCAGGAAGCTGTCGCAAGATTGCCAAGGATTTTAACAGGAGACACGCCCCGGCACGCAAATCACACACGACACCGTTGCCAAACTCATTGAGAAGTTCAAGAAGACTGGAAGTGTTGCAGACTAACCGACAAGTGGCCGTCCACGAACAGCCACCGATGAAGGCACAGCGACCATGGTGCTGGCAGCGTTCGCAAAGAGTCCCCAAAAAAGCACTCGACGGATGTCTGCAGAATGCGGTGTCAGCCAAAGGAGTATCGTCCGCATTATGAAAGAGCACAGATGGCATCCATACAAAATGCAAATGTTGCAGTATCTTAGCGAAGACGACCCGGACAGGCGGCTGGAATTCTGTGAATGGGCAAGAACAAAAGTGGACGAAGACACGGAGTTCTCGGCTGGCATCCTGTTTTCAGATGAAGCCAACTTTTATGTTCATGGAGAGGTTAATCGTCAAAACGTACGTTATTGGAGTGATGACAACCCACACTGGATGAGTCCCTCAAAGACGCAAGGCGCTGGAAAAGTGATGGTGTGGTGCGGGATATGGGGCAATACAATTGTTGGCCCTTTTTTCATTGACACCAATCTGAATGCCGAACTGTATCTAAACATGCTGCAAGACACAGTCATGCCGTCCCTGCTGAACGAGGACGGAGGATTTCCAGCGTACTTTCAGCAAGACGGGGCGCCACCCAATTACGGTATCTGCGTGCGCCAGTGGCTGGATCAGCAGTTTTCGGGTCACTGGATTGGGCGCCGTGGTCCCATGGAGTGGCCTCTGAGGTCCCCAGACCTCACCCCCCTTGATTTTTACTTGTGGGGGCACTTAAAGGCCATGGTGTACCAGGTGAAAATACAAAACACGGACCACCTAAAGGAACGCATTCGTGATGCGTGTGCACGCATAACACCAGACGTGTTAACGCGCGTTTGCCATGACTGGGAGGAACGCATCCGTATGTGCATTCAGAATGGTGCCCACATAGAGCATATTTTGTGACTTACAAGTGATTGCATAATAAAGTGACCATTTTGCCTATGTATGGAGACTTTTGACTCACCCTGTATATACCGTCGCCATCCAACTCCTGTCTTTCACTTAGCTTATATTCTGCCCGGAATCGTGAAAATCTATTATTCAACTTGGCAAAAATTCCTTCATCAAACAAAATTGTGAAAACTATCCAATTCTAATTCATCTTGCTCTTTCTGGCATTTAACCAAGAACCTCTCGAACAACTTTACTACTTCTAATTTCCCTCCTCTTTCCATTCCAACGGCTCAGTTGCCGTCTCTTCTCCTGATAAAGCTGAACTCTTCGCTCAAAATTCCGATTCCGATGATGTTCCTCCATCTCCTCCTCCTTCCGACTTAATTGTGTCTGAAATTAGAATCTCCTCTAAAAATGTTTTTTCTGCCCAATCTGAGCTCAACTCTAGGAAGGCAGACGGTGCTGATGGTGTCCCTTCTGTTGTTCTCAAGAACTGTACTTCTGTTCTGTCACCCTGCCTAGAAAAACTTTTTCGTCTTTGTCTTTCATCTGGTATTTTCCCTTCCTGCTGGAAGTTCGCTTTCATTCAGGCTGTCCCAGAGAAGGATGACCGCTCTCAACCCTCCAACTATCGTCCAATTGATTTGATTTCTTGCCTTTCTAATTTTTTTTAATCTAACCTTAATAGGAAGATTCTTAAACACCTTTCTTCTCACACTCTTTTTTCAGACCGTCAATATGGATTCCGCAAAGGACACTCTACTGGGGACCTTCTTGTATATCTCTTTGACTCTTGGTCATCATCCTTTCGGGATTTCGGTGAAACCTTTGCTATTACGTTTGACATATCAAAAGCTTTTGATGGAGTCTGCCACAAATCTTTAATTTTCAAACTGCCCTCCCTCAGGTTTTATCCTTCTCTCTGTGCCTTCATCTCTGATTTCCTTTCTGGACGATCCATAGCTGCGGTTGTAGATGGCCAGTGTTCTTTTTCTAAAGCTATTAATAGTGGTGTTCTTCAGGGCTCTGTCCTGTCACTGTTTTCCTTTAATTTATGAACGATGCTTTAAGTCGCATTTCCTGTCCTATCCATTCCCATGCCGATGATTCCACTCTCCACTTCTACACCCACTTCACAAAGCGTACCTCTCAACAGTCACTCCATGTTTCGCCTAGTAGGGCTATGGTGCACCTGATCACAGACTTGTATACTCTCTTTCCAAAAAAACTTCTAAGAGTTTAGGTGTGCCGTACCGACCTCGCAGTTTCTTCATCCCCAACTCAGTTGCTGTCTCTGTACAGGGGTCTTATTCTCCTATGTATGGAGTACGCTTCTCATATGTGGGTTAGCTCAATCCACACAACTCTACTTGATCGGGTGGAATCAAAGACTTTGTCTCATCAATTCCCCACCTCTTCATGACTATTTTCAATTCGTCTCTCTTCTCCGCAATGTTGCCTCACTCTCTTTTTATCGCTATTATAACGGACACTGCTCTTCTGAACTCTCTAACTGCATGCCTCCTCCTTTAAGGAGAGCACGCAGTACCAGACTTACGATGCATTCTTATTCCTTTTCTGTCCAACTGTCTAAGGGCCCCCCCCTCCCGAAACACAACCAGAGGAAGACTGGGAGGGGCGGGTATGTTACTAAAGCATTTCCTGGTTCTCCCTTAATATGTATACTAAGTTGGTGCCTATCCGTTTAATCATATATGAAAGAACAGACAGACATCATCATCGTCCCCCACATATATATATATATATATATATACTGTGTATATATATATATATATATATATATATATACAGGGTGGCCCATAAATATCAAGCGGTTATAATTAAAGTGAAAATCCATCTAGCGGATTTAAAAAAAAGAAAGAATATATGTCGAGATGGTTAGATTTTGCACTTTGAATAAATAATCAATAAATTTCTAAACTTCTTAAAAACTTTTTACTTGGTTTGATTTGTTGTATTTTCGCTTTAATTATAATCGATTGGGACTTATGGGTCACCCTGTAGAAATATTACACACATATATATATATATATATATACCCCGGCAGAGGGAGAGAGAGAGAGAGAGCGTATACGTGATGCATTTGTCGTAAGATGCCCTCTGGGAGTTGAGAAGACAAGAATAAAGAATTTAGTTTTTATCTGGAACAAGATAAACAAGTGCATTGGTATGAAAGTTGACATGAAAGATAGAGGCCACCTTCTTATTGTTGTAACTGAAAAATAAAATTTGGCTTTTCGTATTGCCGGGGGTATTTAACCCCCCCACACTAGGGCCAGATCCGTACCCACGTATGATGAAAAATATAAGAGAAACGTGATACGCATGTTGCATTTTCTTGAATTTCTTATAAAGAGGAAACTCAATATATTTCAGTCCGTTTGCTTTCATATGATTCTGTGCATAAGCGTTTACTTCCTTAAGCATTCCGAACACTCGCAGACACAGAGACGATACCTAACTTAGCTTTGGACTCATTGATCCGTAAACTTTTTCAGTCACGTGACCCTTGGATAGGCATACATATTAGTAGGTCCCTCTACCTTTCACTATTCTAACTGGTACTTACTTTTCTGAAAGACAACTTAATTTAAAAATGTCGAACGTTTTAAGTTATATAAAAATAACCCAAGTTTGTTATGATTATGATTTTTAATTAGCTTTTAATACTAATTACTTTTCATGAATTTGAATTTTCATTATCATAAATAAGATAAAAGGGATCACCTGAAGATCAGGGTCCCCAGCCTTCGTTAGTTGGCCTTATAAGGCTAACTAATAAAACTATCACGACTTAACCTAACCAATCGTTCGGTCAACTGTACGCCCTTGACGACTGGTTAGGTTAAATCGTGATATTTTCGTTAGTTAGCCTTATAAGGCTAACTAAAGAAGGCTGGGGGCCTTGATCTTCAGGTGATCCGATAAAAGTAATTGCTATGTATGTAAGATTTTTAATCAGGTAAAATAGAATAAAATAACAAGTAAATAACAATTAATAAATAGCTTTAATGAAAGCTATTTATTAAGTGTTTATTTTATTTTCATTTTGACACACACCAGCTTTTGTGATTAGTTTGAATTTTTTTGGCGTCCTCATTAATGACTGTTCCCATACCACTGGGTTAGGTTATACCTGGTTAGGTTACGCTATAGATTATAGGTTAGGTAATAGTTTGAAGTTGGGTTAAAGAAATAGAACGCACTCCCCAAAATAAACATTGTCGAGATCGACCACCATTTTTGGTCAACATAGAGCGCGGGTAGGCATCTCCAGTTTTAAAGATACACACTCAGGTGAGCCTTGTCGAGGGGGGTTCTATCATGAAATGAGAGAGGAGGAGAGGGGGAGTTAGAATCCTTTCGGTTCGTAAATGACAAAGATACTTTATCTTCTATTGTTCTTTCTTGTAAGGGAGGGGGCTTTCCTAATCAATGAAACGGGTATATACAATATATTCAGAACATCATGGAAAAAAGATGTTCGGCGGTTTCTATCGTATAATAAATAAATAAATAAATAAATATATAATATATATATATATATAACTGCAATGACCGCGCAGTATATAAATGAATAGAAACGACATAAGTATTAAGGAACGTTTCCGCACACGAGGAGGAGAGATAACGAAATAATGAAAAATGAGGCGAACCGCCTGGGAATCGAACCCAGGGCCTTCCAATTGCCGGTCGGACGCTCTACCATTATGCTACGGACCTCACTCAATCACAAATCGAAATTCTCCCAAATGGCAGAAACCAATGCCTCAGAGAGCACCCTCGCAAATCGTGAATATGCGCAAATAACTGCAATGACCGCGCAGTATATAAATGAATAGAAACGACATAAGTATTAAGGAACGTTTCCGCACACGAGGAGGAGAGATAACGAAATAATGAAAAATGAGGCGAACCGCCTGGGAATCGAACCCAGGGCTTCCAATTGCCGGTCGGACGCTCTACCATTATGCTACGGACCTCACTCAATCACAAATCGAAATTCTCCCAAATAGGGCAGAAACCAATGCCCTCAGAGAGCACCCTCGCAAATCGTGAATATGCGCAAATAACTGCAATGACCGCGCAGTATATAAATGAATAGAAACGACATAAGTATTAAGGAACGTTTCCGCACACGAGGAGGAGAGATAACGAAATAATGAAAAATGAGGCGAACCGCCTGGGAATCGAACCCAGGGCCTTCCAATTGCCGGTCGGACGCTCTACCATTATGCTACGGACCTCACTCAATCACAAATCGAAATTCTCCCAAATAGGGCAGAAACCAATGCCCTCAGAGAGCACCCTCGCAAATCGTGAATATGCGCAAATAACTGCAATGACCGCGCAGTATATAAATGAATAGAAACGACATAAGTATTAAGGAACGTTTCCAGGCGGTTCGCCTCATTTTTCATTATTTCGTTATCTCTCCTCCTCGTGTGCGGAAACGTTCCTTAATACTTATGTCGTTTCTATTCATTTATATACTGCGCGGTCATTGCAGTTATTTGCGCATATTCACGATTTGCGAGGGTGCTCTCTGAGGGCATTGGTTTCTGCCCTATTTGGGAGAATTTCGATTTGTGATTGAGTGAGGTCCGTAGCATAATGGTAGAGCGTCCGACCGGCAATTGGAAGGCCCTGGGTTCGATTCCCAGGCGTTCGCCTCATTTTCATTATTTCGTTATCTCTCCTCCTCGTGTGCGGAAACGTTCCTTAATACTTATGTCGTTTCTATTCATTTATATACTGCGCGGTCATTGCAGTTATTTGCGCATATTCACGATTTGCGAGGGTGCTCTCTGAGGGCATTGGTTTCTGCCCTATTTGGGAGAATTTCGATTTGTGATTGAGTGAGGTCCGTAGCATAATGGTAGAGCGTCCGACCGGCAATTGGAAGGCCCTGGGTTCGATTCCCAGGCGGTTCGCCTCATTTTTCATTATTTCGTTATCTCTCCTCCTCGTGTGCGGAAACGTTCCTTAATACTTATGTCGTTTCTATTCATTTATATACTGCGCGGTCATTGCAGTTATTTGCGCATATTCACGATTTGCGAGGGTGCTCTCTGAGGGCATTGGTTTCTGCCCTATTTGGGAGAATTTCGATTTGTGATTGAGTGAGGTCCGTAGCATAATGGTAGAGCGTCCGACCGGCAATTGGAAGGCCCTGGGTTCGATTCCCAGGCGGTTCGCCTCATTTTTCATTATTTCGTTATCTCTCCTCCTCGTGTGCGGAAACGTTCCTTAATACTTATGTCGTTTCTATTCATTTATATACTGCGCGGTCATTGCAGTTATTTGCGCATATTCACGATTTGCGAGGGTGCTCTCTGAGGGCATTGGTTTCTGCCCTATTTGGGAGAATTTCGATTTGTGATTGAGTGAGGTCCGTAGCATAATGGTAGAGCGTCCGACCGGCAATTGGAAGGCCCTGGGTTCGATTCCAGGCGGTTCGCCTCATTTTTCATTATTTCGTTATCTCTCCTCCTCGTGTGCGGAAACGTTCCTTAATACTTATGTCGTTTCTATTCATTTATATACTGCGCGGTCATTGCAGTTATTTGCGCATATTCACGATTTGCGAGGGTGCTCTCTGAGGGCATTGGTTTCTGCCCTATTTGGGAGAATTTCGATTTGTGATTGAGTGAGGTCCGTAGCATAATGGTAGAGCGTCCGACCGGCAATTGGAAGGCCCTGGGTTCGATTCCCAGGCGGTTCGCCTCATTTTTCATTATTTCGTTATCTCTCCTCCTCGTGTGCGGAAACGTTCCTTAATACTTATGTCGTTTCTATTCATATATATATATATATATATATATATGGGAATGAACTCAGAATGGTCCCCTGAGTTTCTTATGATACACACAGACCGTGCATGGAACAAGGAACTCTTCTGGGATAATTAAATCCACTATAGTCCGAATAACTAATGGTAAATGACAAATACCATAGTTTTTTTTTTCATGATGCTACCATTAGTTATTCGGACTATAGTGGATTTAATTATCCCAGAAGAGTTCCTTGTTCCGTGCACGGTCTGTGTGTATCATATATATATATATATATATATATATATATATATATAGTGTGGCGTTTATAAGTATTTGTTCAAAAATATTTTAGTTATATTCGTCCTTATCTTTTGTACTATGCAGAGTGTAGTTATGAATCGTTTGAAAACACTTAAATAAAAAAATTAGTTTAACTGCAACGTATAATTTAAAACATTAAAGAATTTGAGGAAAATAAAAAAAAACTTAAAATGCAAAAGTTTTTGTATATTTACTTACAAATTATTCAATACTTTGTGTGTCCACGTTTCGTTTGAATGACCTCAATGATTCGTTTTGGGTATTTTTCTACAAGGTTTTCACGTTTCTCAGTAGAAATTTTAGCCCATTCTTCAAAGGAAAATTGTTTAACTTCATTCGTATTCGAAGGGTTTCACTTGCATACAGCTTTTTAGAAATCAAAACATAAATTCTCGATCAAATTGAGATGTGGGCTTTGACTGGGCCATTTGAGAAGCTTGAAATTCTTTTGTTAAAGCCATTTCATGGTGGTGCTCTTACTTTTAGGTTTTGGATCATTATCTTGTTGCAGTAACACAGGCCTGCGATGGTTTTGTTGTCCGAAATATTTTACCACTTATATAATAATTTTTGCACGCTGATTCCGAAAATAATATTAATTTTTCGCCGTCATGTACAGATTTTCACAAAGTGTCATATTTCATATTACATATGTAATTAATTTTCATTAAAATTGACTCAATTAAATTTTGATTAAAAACTACTGTCTATGAATGCTTCCAGATCAGAATTGACGTCAAAGCGTCTTCAGAACATTTGAGAAACGCACCGCTAGTATATAAGTGATTGACAAGCCACGAGATGAGTCAGTCTGTCTAGCGCGTGCGAGGTTATAGTTCTTTATTATTCAAAGGTGCGCGGTGACTAAATTTCTCTTTTGAAATTTGTTTATTTGTCGCTATGGCAACCAGAGGGTGCGTAAATAGCCCAAACATTTTCTGTTATATTTGTGGAAAATTTACTGTAACAAACAAAGGCGAGATATTACAGACTTCGTCAAGAAAGCATAGTATGCGTACTTCGGAATGAAACTTGGGGATCAAGACACATCATGGGCTCCACATAAAGTTTGCAGTGTTTGTGTTGAACAACTTAGACTGTGGAGTAAAGGTATAAAGGATTCTTTACTTTTTGGGATTCCAATGGTTTGGCGTGAGCCTAGAAATCACAACAATGACTGCTATTTTCGTTCATGTAACGTGCAAGGCTACAATACTAAAAATAAAAAGGAAATTTCTTATCCAAATAAATGCAAAAAACTTCACTTTTCTACGTGAAGGTCAAAATATGATAATAAAAACCCACTCTAATAGACAGTTTATTTCCACAACAGTTTCGATGCCCACTGGCATCCTCTTCGGGTGGATACAGAAAAACGAATGAACCAAAAACGAGGGAAAGCAGTCCAGGGACCATTAAGAAATTCGCACCTAGGTTAGATCCCGTTCTCCCGACACCGGAAGGGCATTTTTATTAAAGGGTCCCACTTTTAAATACATTCGCACAAATTTAAAACTATCTTCTTGTTCTATACATACAGATTCTATTATTTTTTTACATAATAATTACATTTGTTATTACATTTATTACATTTAATATTGCATTATTATTTATTACAGAAATTATAAACTTATTATTACATTGATTATTACATTGTTGTTTATTATACAGAAATTATAAACCGAAAAACGAATGAAAAAGGCGAGAAGGAAACAATCCAGAGACCATTAAGAAATTCGCACCTAGGTTAGATCCCGTTGTCCCAACACCAGAAGGGCATTTTATTAAAGGGACCCGCTTTAAGTACATTCGTACAAATTAAAACTATCTTCTTGTTCTATACATACAGATTCTATTATTTTAACATAATTACTGCATTTATTATTGCATTTATTATTACATTTACGGTTTTTTTTAACATTTATTATTATTACCTTTACACTTATTATTACATTTATTTTATTACTTTTATTATTACATTCATTATTATTGCATTTACATTTATTTCCACATTTATTACCTCCATTACTACATTTACATTTACGTTTATTATTCCATTTACATTTTACCGAAAAAACGAATGAACCAAAAGTGAGCAAGGAAACAATCCAGAGAGGTTAGGAATAACGTTGCAAAACAGGAACAAGCCTGTGTCTACAGCATTCTCTGTAAAAGTTGTGATTTAGTATACGTAGGAGAAACTGGAAGAAATATTGAAACCCGTATTAAAGAACACAAATATGCCTTCAGAAGTTGTAATACTAATAATGCAATTTTTTTTCACGCCAGCCAAAATGATCATGCTATAGATTGGAAATCAAGTAAGTTACTTTATAAATGCAATAATTATGTCAAACGAAAAATAATAGAATCTGTATGGATAGAACAAGTGGATAATTTTAATTTGTGCGAAGGTACTTATAAGCTGGACTCCCCAATGAGATTCTTGGTCAAAAAATCCTTTACGGCGTCGGGTGAACGGGTTCTAAGCCTCGCGAGCCGCGCAATGAGTACCACTGCTATATACATATACATAAATACATAATACACACACAAACACACACACACACAACACACATATATATATATATATATATATTATATGGGATGAATTTCACAATTAAACACGTGAAATGAATGAATGATGCAAACCTTTTCCCTGACGAGGTGTACTTCTAAATACACGAAAGACTTGGAATCATTTTTCTTTTTCCCTGTGGGTTTGCATCATATATATATATATATATATATATATATATATATATATATATATATATATATATATATATATATATATAATTCTCTCTAACTTCGCGGTATTCCTACTGTCGTTCAGATTCCGACAATAAAAATTCCAGATTTAGGAAACTCTTTCCTGGTTTGTGAATCACCTAAAAAAGAAATGAATCTATCCTAACGTAAATAGGATAGATTCATTCAGGTTCGACATATGTAACCAAACTAATCCTTACTTTATAAGCATTAACTTAACCTAACCTAACCGCGTAAACTAAACAGCCCAGACGTGGGAAAGTCTTGGGCGAGAATGGGTGGGAATGACATAAAGTGGGACAGACGGATATGAAAAAAGGCCCTTTTTGAGATTCTCGCTTTTGGATTTCTCTTCGACAAAAAATAAAACGAAATGGTTGAGATTGGAAAGATACCGTAAAAACTGCATCGCAACAGTCACAAACCTTGCGGGATGCTCACTCACATTCACTAAAGTAAAGCCTTCGAACAAAGCGGTGTTTGTGACACCTTATACACCCACTCTATTTTACGAGCCTACTTTTACATAGCTTCACCTCTTTTCTTTCGGCGCGATGTTAGCATTTCCTTTCTGTTCATCCATTCAGTCGAAAATCCGAAGCATCGCCATAACAATATAAACCTTTTATCTATTTTTATTAGGGTATCTTGCCTTCATAAACGCTCTGTGTGCGATGAGAGAAACGCAATGGTTTCTCGCTCTTAAAACACCATTTTCGTTTTAGTCGAACCGATAGTTTATCGCTCCTCGAATACTTTTCATTACGAGAGAGCAATGTATTTTCATACTGAGCGCATGCACGCGTTTATTTACGCATGCGAGAGGTGTATGTATGTATACGAGATAGTTATATAAATGGGTAGTGTGTTTACGTTCTCGGAATACGTGGATATAGAACGCACTATAAAATATAACCGCATATATTAAGTCGCTTTCAGTATACCTTTATATATACACCTCTACATATATATACTATATACCAGTGGTACTCATTGGGCGCTCGAGAGCCAAATATACTGTATATAGCGCATTTGGTCGGCCCAATGTTCCCTCTAATATTTTTTTAGTCCGTGTGCGCAAGAAATTTTCGCTGTGCATACATTTAGATTCATGGTGAAAAATTGTGCAAACTTTTCTGAGCGCTATTATCTTCAAAATGAAATAGATATAAATATTAAATACTTAATAAATATTATTTCCATAAGGTGATAGCTTGATCTTTACGGTACTATTAAATGGATATTAAAAAACTGTTTACACTATTATACAGGGTGTTCGGAAAGTCACTGTGCACTTATATTTATTTAATAGCATACAATAGTATGCTATTAAATAAATATAAGTGCACAGTGACCTTCCGAACACCCTGTATATTCTTAAAAAAGAAAACATTTTATCCATTCTAAAAATATGAATAAAATTAAAAATAGTAAACTAAAATTCAACAAAATAAAGAAATAAAATAAAAATAACTAATTGAAAATGACTATTTTAGTTATCATTTCTCAAAACAATTTTTAGCATTTAGCAATTTAAAATAGACTATCAAGATTAATACATGATTTTATCCATTCACAAAATAGGAATAAAATAAAAAATAATTTTATTTTTTATGAATTATGAGATAATTACTATTCGTTTTTATGCAAAAATAAGAAAGAGAAGGTTTACATTCAATGCGTTAATGTATAAAAGAAAAAAAATGCAAATGCATAGAGTAAAAAAATCCGTATTGCGTAATTGCGCTGACGTCGGCGAAGTCGGGCGGAAGGAGTTAATACTTAAAAGAGCGACTATAGAGTATGTTGATGCAAATGGTCAGACCTTGTGTGACGGTATGTTTTTGAAATTACTTCATTTACTGTCGTGACTCATGATACACCTCAGCCTGTGCGCATTTTATTTTGCTGTGTGGGCGGGTTTCACAAAGTGTGCGCGCGCGCACACGCGCACACCTTAGAGGGAACATCTCTAACCTAAGTGTGAATTTCTTAAAGGTCTCTGGATTGTTTCCTTACTCGCTTTTGGTTCATTCGTTTTTTCGGTAAAATGTAAATGGAATAATAAACGTAAATGTAAATGTAATAATGGAAGTAATAAATGTAGAAATTAATGTAAATACAATAATAATAAATGTAATAATAAAAGTAATAAAATGAATGTAATAATAAGTGTAAAGGTTCATTCGTTTTTCTGTATCCACCCGAGGAGGATGCCAGTGGGCATCGAAACTGTTTTGGAAATAAACTCTGTCTTTTAGAGTGGGTTTTTATTATCATATTCTTATCCAAACTTTCAGTCTGCTATAAGACCTGTTGTTCATGGACCTGGTATACCTGTACCTACTAAACCAAATACTCTTGATATAACTTCATCTGATTCGGTGTCCGATGACGATGGAAACGATGATATTGATTGTTTTCAAAACGAAACAACTGGTGAACCCCAATTGTTTACACAAAGTGAACTAATGATTTGGAAAGAAATTTGTGTCTCCCGAAGGATTCTTCAGAGATTTTGGGATCCAGACTTCGTGCAAATAACTTTTTTCTCCCGGGACGTCATTTTACTGGTCAGAAATCGAGAAAAAGAATTCATCCAATATTTTTCTCAAGAAAATTCACTGGTATATTGCAACAATGTTTCGGAACTAATACTTAAGCTAGGCGCTGCAGTCTATGGCCCAAATGAGTAGAGACTTTTCATTGATTCCCCCAAAAGAAGTCTAAAAGGCGTCCTCCTTCACAACGGTAACTTGTATGCATCCGTTCCTGTGGCTCATTTGGTTCACTTGAAGGAAACTTACAAAACTCTTGAGCTTCTTCTAGCTAAGGTTAAATACAAAGAACACGGTTCGCTACTTTGTGGAGACTTAAAAGTGATTTGTATGTTGTTAGGTCAACAACCAGGTTATACGAAGTTTCCATGTTTTTTGTGTGAATGGGATAGCCGAGCAAGAACTCAGCACTGGATAAAAAAGGAATGGCCACGCAGAGTCAACCTGACACCTGGTTCTAAAAACATTCAACGTGAAAGTTTGGTTCACACGAAGAAAGTCCTTTTACCTCCGCTTCACATAAAATTGGGGTTGATGAAGCAATTTGTTAAGGCCTTGGACGAAGATGGAAATTGTTTTAAGTATCTGTGTGGTAAATATCCAACTCTTTCGGAAGCAAAATTGAAAGAAGGAATTTTCGTTGGCCCCAGATTAGAAAACTGACTTTGGATGAACACTTTGAAAGAACAATGAACAATCTTGAAAAAGAAGCGTGGATTGCTTTTAAGGATGTTATCAGCAAATTTTTGGGGGAACAACAAGGACCCAAATTACCAAAACATTGTGAAGAACATGCTAAATACGAGTTTAAAATTACATTTCTTACATTCACACTTGGATTACTTCCCTGAGAATCTCGGAGCACTCAGCGAAGAATAAGGAGAACGGTTTCACCAAGACATCAAAGAAATGGAGAAGAGATATCAGGGAAGGTAGGACATCAGCATGATGTCTGATTACTGCTGGATGTTGAAACGGGATACTCCAGAATTATTACATAAAGAAAAGGAAAAGCGCGTACATTCGAGACTAAAAGGCATACTGTAGATCGCACAAGAAAACTCAGGACAAATAAAGATGAATATGTAATTGACGTTAATATTCTTCTTCCTTTTTAAAGTTGTTTGCATTTGTAATCAGTATAACAAAGCGAATATGTACAGTGCTTACAATAAGTCTCGCGCCTCTGTCTCGTCCCAAGCTAGTCTGTTAGGTATAAAATGGGCGGTCCTTATGGCAGCGGAGGTGTGTTCGGATTGGTGCACATAATTGCTCTAACCCCATCAATGACGTCC
The DNA here is from genome assembly GCA_023014485.1 of Bathynomus jamesi. NCBI lineage: Eukaryota > Metazoa > Arthropoda > Malacostraca > Isopoda > Cirolanidae > Bathynomus > Bathynomus jamesi. The sequence goes on from JAJOZX010002492.1 coordinate 302,686, forward strand.
ATTATTACGTCACTTCTGCTACATTTTAGTGTTTAAAATACAAATGATTAAGAAACAGAATGACCAAGTTTCGGGATGTTGGGATGGTTATGGAGCAATCCTAGTCATCATAATATTAGCTGGGCATTACATTATACCGTCTCAGTATATACTGTAGACTATAGAGAACGACTAATTCGGAAAATATCCCAAATCATTGCATAATACCTAAGTTATTTTGACGCAGGTCTAAATTATTTGCTCAAATGCAATGATTGATATAAAGTAATTGTTGGGAATTGTTGTCAATATTGTTGTTTGTGATACATATCCTACGTGAAGAATCTAATGATCAAATTCCTCAGTGAACCTCTCACGCGCTCGCATTTCGAGGAAGTCACGGTCGTCTCACTAATGGATAGTTTATCCATTGTTTTAAGTGGTAACCTATTCCATCTTATGAAAGTCATTAGTCTAAAGCAAGACTGGTGGGCCGTGAATCAGAGAAATTTGCATTTGATTTGTTCATCGTAATTATTACGTAATATAGTATACTGTATATACTATTATATAAGAGTTTATTGGTAGCATATCATATGACAATTCCCATAAACATGTGATGGCCTCGATGTTGCCAGTTTTTATTTTTTTCCTGAAACTATTACCTTCTCATAGTTTGTTTCAACAATGCATATATTATCATCTCCACGAGCGTAGACCTTGCAAGAAAAGTTTCTAACAAAGGATAAGTAAAGTTCTTTCATGGTCACAATATATACTTTTATAGATGTCAAACAAAAATATTAAAAAATTCTATATTAACACAAATATATATTCGATACACATTTACGTCATGGCTTTAACATCAGTATTTCGTATAGCTTACTCCGGCATCAATAATTTCTTGCAATCGTTGCGGCATAGAAGAGGCCAGATTGTAGGGAATGTTTGGTGTTCGACGTAAGCTCTCCCAACTATTCCTCGTGCGAGCTAAAAGTGCTTCAAATGTTCTTTCATTGCGTTGCTCTCATTCGTTAATCATTACACCGGTCTGCATGAAAATCGATTTCTTTATTTTGAGTTGTGATTCTGAAGCAGTTCGCTGCGCTGAATTCAAAAATGCTACCAGTTTTTTCTATCACCCACAGTTTTAAAGTTATTAGCAAAACAAGTTTGGGGCGTTTTGTAATTTTTTACCCTTTTTATCTAATTAATTTCGTTTTTTCATATTTTTCAGATAGATAATTCTAACATTACGTCTTTAAAATTTTAATAATGGCTTCTAGAGGATGTACCCATAGTCCAGACATATTTTGTTATATTTGTGGTCGGTATGTTGTTGTAAAACAAAGGACAAATGTAACGACCTTCATTAAGAGAGCTTATTTTGGAATTAAATTATGAGATCAAAACAAAAGTTGGGCTCCACACAAGGTTTGTCTTACGTGTGTTGCGGCACTAAGGAATTGGAGCAAAGGTAAAAAGAAAAGTTTGCCATTTGGGATCCCTATGGTATGGCGCGAGCCTAGAAACCATACCGACGACTGCTACTTCTGTTCTTGCAATGTTAAAAGTTATAATGCAAAGAATAAAGAGAGCCTTCAATACCCAAGTCTTCCATCTGCAATAAGGCCGGTACCCCATGGTCCAGAAGTTCCTATTCCCCGCCCACCCGAGAGTCTGGATCAATACAATTCAGATTCTGATTCAGCTCCAAATCCAGACAATGATGATGTTTATGAACAGCCAACAGCTGACCGAGATCCTAAACCATTAACCCAAGCCGAACTAAATGACTTAGTCAGGGATTTGAATCTGCCTAAGGACTCTGCAGAACTTTTGGGGTCTAGATTGCAGGAGAACAATTTATTGGCATCCGACACATACTTCGCACAGCATAAGAAAACATCAAAGAAGCACCGGTTTAGTCGTCATTAGTCAGATCTACCTTCATAGTCTTAAGTCTTTGGAATAAGTCCTGAAATGTTTGCAAGTAAAGAAGGTAAATATATTTTGTTCCTTTCAGTTATTTTTTTATTCTTTCATAAACAAGCAATATGCTTGTCCAAGAGCTAGGAGCTATTTAATTCTGCTTTAATTAGGTTTTACTCTATCACCTAAATATTTCGTGCTACAAGGGGTATTGTAATACCTCATCTGTCCCCAAATGTTAACCACCCATTGATGGGAGGGGAGAGAGTATTTTGCTGGGAACGGGACTGGTTGTTATATATATTTACCCTACATTATTATGTAAGTGTTACTGTAGTCTATAACAACAAAATTTATTAGCATGTGCAATCCAATGTTGGTCTCGATAAGATGGTTCACATTTGGGGATAAATAGGGGATTTATGACACACCCTGTAGTAAGAAAACCATACGTGATAGGGAAAAACTAACTATATTTTTTATATCAGCGCACTCAAATTATATAGAATCACCAACTAGTTTGTAAAAATCGATCGACAAGTTTTCAAATGTGTACTGGTGTTATTGCCCAAAGGTTTTCAATCGGATTCATATCAGGAGAACGTGGTGGTAGAATTAGATTAATAATCTCTGGATCCCTTTCCTCCTCCCTTCGTAATTTCCCACCCAACCTCGTTTCCTTCGACATAGCAACGCTTACCTCCATCCTCATTCCACTTCCTTCATTAAACCTATTATCGCTTTTACTGTCCCTTCCTTCCATCCTTCAATGCCAGCGTTCTTAAACCTAGCACATAAATTATATAATATGGAATCTAACACCTTAGATCTCTACGCATTCATGTTACTTGAAGACGCCTGTGTCTTAGGGGAATCTAAGTGTTGAGAGTGGGCTTGAGTAGTCTAGAGATTACTACAGATGACCTTGAACGCTCCAACTATTTAAAAATGATTATTTATTACGCACATCATATGGCATAATACACAAATGAATTTAAGTATCTTACACTATAGGAATGGAATTGAATCCTACCAGAGTTAAAAAGTCGCAAAATATGATAGATTAGTTTGTATTAAGAGGTTACTAAGAGAAAAGGATTTGGGATAGAGCGGAAGGCAGAGAGTATATTTTCTCGAGTTTCGGTTATTATTAACGTTATATGGATACATTGCCATGCGGTGTGATGAGAGAGAGAGTTACAAGGAAAAGAAGTACCTCAAAAGGCCTTGCGGCCCATACCGAGGAGGTACCAATGGCAACGAGTGCCAGGGAAAATTTTTTACACCCTCAAATAGTGTGCAAGATTTGGTCTAACCTTTTCTTGAACTGATCCACAGAGGAACTGTTCACAACATCTGAAGGTAACCTGTTCCACGTGTGACAGATCTTATACGCAAAGTAATTCCCACACACACTAGTCCTAAACCGCTTCAAATCCAACTTCCAACCATTGTTGCGAGTTGGGTTATCATTTAAACTAAACATGCTTCTAAAATCGACATCGTTGAACCCGCGCAAGAACTTGAAAACCTCGATCAGTTGACCGCGCAGCCTCCGAGTTCCAGCGAAAACAAGTTCAGGGCGCGTAACCGTCGATTGTAGCCCATATGCCTAACGGAAGGGATTAACTTTGTGGCCCTCGCCTGCACTCGCTCCAGCCTCTCAATATCTTTCCTGAGGGTGGGCGACCAAAACTGCACAGCATATTCCAGGTGCGGCCGAACCAGGGAATTGTACAGAGAGAGCACAATCTCCTTGTTCCGAAACTGAAATTGCCTCCTGATATAATCTAACAGCTTCTGGGCTTTCTTTTCAACCTCTACGCACTGTTTGGTAAATTTAAGGTCGCTGCTAATTAACACACCCAAGTCCTTTTCCAAATCAGTCGCCTCGATATGACTCCCCCAACATACTTTGCATTTATCCAAGTTAAACGGCATTTGCCATTTTTCGGACCACTCTCCTATCCTACCTAGGTCCGCACGCAGTTGCTCGATCGCTTCGGGCGTCCCAACATTGGCCCCAAGCTTGGTGTCATCAGCGAATTTGGCGATCCGACTGACGATGCCACCGTCGATATCATTTATGTAAATGATAAACAACAGTGGCCCCAAAACGGAACCCTGAGGAACCCCACTAGTGACCGAGGCCCAACCCGAACTAACCCCTTTAATTACAACCCTCTGCCGCCTATTCTTCAGCCAGTTTTCAATCCACCTGCCTACTTCCCCACCGATACCCAGCGCGCGCACTTTCGCCATTAGCCGCGGTGAGATACCTTATCAAACGCTTTCTGGGGTGTCCCAGGAGGAAATGTCAAGAATGCACCATTTCACTCTTTGGGTATTTCTAAGTAGAAAGTATTATATCGATATGGGTCTGATTCCCAACCGTTACCGAGATACAGGCCTCTACATTTGGGTAATTAAAACATAATAAAAAGGCGATCTTAGATACTATTTAATGACAGAATGGTTTCAAAGTGACCCCCTCCTTCTTCAATACACGCGGCGAGCCTCCGATCCATCGAGTCTTGCCAAGGAAAACGCGGAAGTTCATTTCTGAGGTTTATCTACCCATCCTGTATACGTGCAACCAACTGCTCCCTAGTTTCGGGCTTACCCCGCTGATAAACGTCACTCTTCATTAACCCCCAGACAAAAAAAATAATGTAAATAAATAATGTGAGGATCTGCACAGTTGCCAATGTATCATTAAATGTCACTGAATATTATCTAAGATCGGCTTTTTATTATGTTTTAGTTACCCAAATGTAGAGGCCTGTATCTCGGTAACGGTTGGGAATCAGGCACACGTCGATATAATACTTTCTACTTAGAAATACCCAAAGAGTCAAATGGTGCATTCTTGACATTTCCTCCTGGGACACCCTTATAAATAGATAGCGTGATCGACACAATGATAATGTGGACGTCATTGATGGGGTTAGAGCAATTATGTGCACCAATCCGAACACACCTCCACTGCCATAAGGACCGCCCATTTTATACCTAACAGACTAGCTTGGGACGAGACAGAGGCGCGAGACTTATTGTAAGCACTGTACCTAATGCAAATTGAAATAAATAATATTTATTTATGTTGTTGTTTTTTCCCTTCGAGTTTGCGAAAAATCCTTACGTGATGGAAAAAAAATGGACACCTTATTCGAAATCAGCGTAGTTAAATTATAAAATCAGTTATTAGTAAGAAAACAACTCTTACAAAGTTCTCATTCGCAGGCCTGTGTAACCATTTGCGACCCATTCCAAATTCTCGAACTGAAGGCAATACATTTTCTTCTAAAATTTCCTCGTATTTCTTCGAATTCAATATTCCACTGATGACAAGCTTTCTTGGACGAGAAGCCCTAAGGCACCCCCAAACAAGCAAACTACCACCATCATGTTTAACCGTAGGAAGGATGTTTTTTTCCTCGAATGCAGTATTTGATTTTTGCCAAACATACTTTTGCTCGTTGTTCTCGAATAATTCAATTTTGGTTTCGTCTGTCCAGAGAACTTTCTTCCAGAATGTAAATCCATCATTTTGACGATCCTTGGCGTACTTTAAACGAGCTTCTTTGTGCGCTTTTCGTAGCAAAGATTTTCTTCGTGCAACTCTTCCATACCGACCATTCTTTCTCAATGTACGACGTACAGTAGAGGTATGGATATTGAGCTTAGACAGTCTTAATGTTTGGCAAATATCACCTGCAGTCACTCGTGAATTCGCAGCAGCCATTCTTTCAATCCGTCTAGCAGTATGTTCTGAAATCTTGTAAGGTCGTCCACACCTTGGTAGAGTTTTGATTGTTCCAAAGCCTTTCCATTTCTTTATAACTGCAACAACAGTCGTAAATGGAATTAGAAGTTCTTCTATCTTTCTATAACTCTTTCAAGACTCGTGTGTAGTGATAACATCGAGATCTGTTGACAGCTCTTTACCACTACGACCTACTGCTTGGTGATGGTTTGTACACTGTACAGTTATCCGTCTTCCATGAAGATTCACAGAGAAAATTCTAAAATTCAGAATTGCCAACAGTCTCTTATCAATAAACAGCCAACGACTGATAAAAATTTTAAATTCTTCAAGCCTAAGTTGGGCACACAACGTATTAAATAATTATGTTAATGAAATGCGCCTCGGTGGTGTTGTGGTTAACGTCGCTGACTGCGAATCCATCGGCCCCGGGATTGAGACCCGGTGACGGCAGGCGGCGCGCAGCAAAACCCAGCTGTTCATTCTTCTATAGTCCAGTAGTTCCCAAACTTTCTGAGTCATTACCCGATTTTCACATAGATACCTTCATAATGACCCCCACCCTACCTGTACCCCACATAAAGCCAATCCCAGTGTTGCCATGTCGTTTATTTATGCACTTTCTGTACTTTAGAAGTACTTGCAGAGGACCAAATTACCCCACTGAAAAAGCCAAATTACCCCAATGGGGAATTTACCCATAGTTTGGGAAACACTATTCTACACAATAAAAAAAATTGGTTGGTAAATAAATAAGCACCCTGGGTAGCCTAGTGGTTAAGACGCTGTGCTGCTGGTGGGGCGTGGTTCGGATTCTACGTTAAACTGTAGGTCTAAGGTGGAGTAAAAAGCTTGACCTTCGTCAGAATGAACATTTCGAGCAGAAGCAAAACCAAGGTTAACCAACCAAGGGTACGAAAACTTTGGCATTTTAGCTTCCTTTTTTTCATTATTTTCCTCAAATTCTTTGATGTTTTACATTATGTGTTGAGTAAAACTAATTTTTTTTTTATGTGTTAAATTTTTCCAAATGAATGGTAAAAAAAAAGATGAGGACAAATGTAACTGAAATATTTCTCTGTATGAATATTTATGAGCACCACTATATATGTAAAATTTTAACTGTTAAAATAAAATTCAGAGAGATTGAAATGATATTTTATCTGAATTCTCTTTCACTAACGTTTATATCTATCTACCTAAATGTTTATCAATTTCAAAAATTTTCACAGAAAACGTGGTGTCTGCAATAGAGGGGTGACAGTTTTAAACAAATGTAAAAAAAGATATTAAAATTAAATGGAAAGGAAATAGCATTTATGCAGTACACACACACACACACACATATATATATATATATACACACATGGGCTGTACTATGAGCTAAAATATATATTAAAACAATTCCTATTGCTGTTATAAAACTAGTGAAATAAAATGCATTTATAAAATTTGTTTTTCCTGCATGTAACGTTTCATGTTGATTGCTTTCTCTCTCTCTCTCTCTCTCTCTCTCTCTCTCTCTCTCTCTCTGCATATATATATATGTATATGAACTGACCCTCAACAAATTTGAAGTCTTTGATGAAATCGTAAATTCTCTTGTGTCTTCATTTATCTGAATAGCTTTAAGCACAAAGACTTAAACCCAAACACTCAGCAAGAGAGTAGTAGCTTTTTGAATTAATCATTATAACAAGGCTCCAATCTTATGTCTCATGATTGTTCACTTGTTGTTTGATGTTGCATAATAATTTAACTTGTTTATAAGGTTAGGCGTATTTATTTGTTTTTTATTTCTGTAGTAAGTGGCAAACCGTAGTCCACGCTTTGTTTGTAAACAGGTATTCATGAATGACATTATTATTATTATTATTATTATTATTATTATTATTATTATTATTGTTATTATTATATGTTCCTATATACTTGAAGATGGGCCGTAAGCATCAAAATTTGTGTTGCATAACAAGTTACAGTAGAGAGAATATAAGGAAAGCATTTACACAGAAGCAGATTTCAATATTTTTGAGGCATCTTCGCGTATGAGAGCGTATAGTTGTAGTGCAATACTTCTTTCATGAATTTTTGTTAATAAGCAATATGCACGGTTGCAGTTTGTTACCTATCATAATACTAAAGAACAAAATGTTTCGGAACTTCTGCTGGGGGCTGTACCGGAGATTAAGGTTTTAATCTGTTTCCGCAACAAACAATTTAATGGTTTTTTTTTTTACTTGTGTATCATAAAATAAATGGGTTTTTTTCACCTGTAATATTTACATTGTCTTTATTTAACCAAGTGCTTTTGTACTTTTGTTGTGCCAAGCTCCTTACTCCAACAAATTAGGTCTAATTTACAACAACGCGTGCGTGCTTAGTTCACACGAGTATAAAATATTATTTTAGCTAATTTCAGATATTAATATATGATATGTATTATGCACAGTGAACACCCGCCGTTCGTGAATTTGTCGTTCGCGACTTCGATAGTTCGCGGTTTATTTATTATTTATTAATAGCAAAATTTGCCGTTCGCGGGTTTTGGCGGTTCGCGTGACTGTGTAACCATGGCCTCTAAGTCAAGTGGTAATGAAGACAGCGCAAAGTGATGGCATTGACTGAAAAGATTGAAATTTTAGACAAACTTAGAAGTAGGGTGATCGCTGTGGTGGTCGGCAAGCAGTATCGGGTTAATAAGTCGACCATAGGGTACATTGAAAAAAGGGAGGACAAGGTAAGGGCGAGTGTCAGTGCTGCTGCACCAATAAGTGCGAAAATGTCGTATGTTAGCAGGCGCGACCCTGTGTTAGGAAAAATGAAAAAACATTTTAACGTATGAATAGAAGACGAAGCCCAGAAAAAGTTCTTCTTTGTGGAAAATTTGCTTTTTTTATACATTTAATTTTATTTTAATATGTTGAGTTAATTAACCCAATTACCCTAACCTAACCTTACATAACCTAACCTAACCTTTCTTTCAGGACTAAATACCCCCTGCACAATATTTTTGTCACCACAAGTGATCTCCAAACAAAAAAACTCGGGGTCAGTCTGCAAGCCATTTATCTAACCCCCTATTTCCCACTGAATTATAAGTTTGCCTTTTGCGATTTTGCCTTTCGCGCCGATCCTTCTTAACGTAACCCTCGCGAACGGCGAGGGTTTACTATACTCTCCCTCAAATTCTACGATAATGGTGGGAACTGTTGTAATTAATCCTCAACAGGTAGGATAAAATATTTGTGTCGTAAGTGGTAGGGTGGGTCAAAATGACCCCTGTGTAATAAATTTCCACGTAAAACAACTTAGTCTGATATAATTGAAAGTTCAATCTTGTTCATATTGTAGGAAATGCAAAGAAAGGAGCAAAAAAGTTTTATTTCTATTTTCTTTATGCAGAAAGGAGGGGCTGAGGGCAAATGGCCGCAAATTTCCCCCTCCCCCACCATAGAAGAAGAAGAAGAGAGCCAAAATTAGGGTCCGGGGGGTTTTCGAGATGATGCCATTTCTTTTCTTTTTTTTTAATTTTAAAAAGATTATATAGTGTGTAAGATGCATGCGTGTGTAGTGAGGAATAGGGAGAGAAATGTGTGTTTGAAAGCATGCTGGACTGCTCACATGGTAGATGAGACACGAAAAAAGATCAGGTAAAGAGGACAGTGACAGGAGAAACGGGAGTTCCAGCACTCCCCGGAGTACTTCCTTGTTCGATTGGTGTCTACAATCTCCTCCTGTTGGATGCAATGTGATAATATCGATTTGAAAAATCGACGTGGATCATTCTGATCCCGCTGTATCTGTTGAGGGTTAAACTTTAGTTATTCATCGTGAGAAATGCATCACAGACATACATTATATTGGACGATTTTTTTATTAATTTTTATTAATTTTTTTATTCAGTTTGTACGTAAAATGTGTAAACAGTGTTTCAAGAACATGAAATATTTATTAAAATTATTATAAAATATGAGAAATGCGCAGTTCATGTCAAAACATGTCGAATATGTTCTCCTCTTCTTGCAGTCACTTATCGTAACCTGATGATGAAATTGCGCAGCACAGCCCAACAATGTGTAATGATCAGATGAATAAAAAATCACCTGATGCACAGGATATCCATATAAAGTCCGACACCATAAAAATAAATTATGATGATTAAACTTTGCCAATAATGCTAAACTTTATGGGCACCCTGTTTAATGTATGAATGTATAAATTCTCTCTCTCTCTCTCTCTCTCTCTCTCTCTCTCTCTCTCTCTCTCTCTGAGTCTATAGAAAGGGTGATTAAAAAAGTTAACACTTTTTGGGGTTTTATTTTTTATTTCCATTTTATTTGTAAACATTTTTTGTGATGCAAACAGTGCTTCATACAGTCTCTGCTTGCTGTCCACGGATATCTGTGCATGTGTAAAAGCGGTCAAACGTTGCTTTCAGAGCCCTAAGGCACATCTCTGGTGGTACTGACTGGATGATATCTGTAATTCTTTCCCATACAAGTGTTAACATTTTTTGAATCACCCTATATATATATATATATATATATATATATATATACATATTCGCATCTGCTGAAAGTACTTTAAATAAGGGATACAATCAAAATAACAGATATTCTCCGAACACAGAAACTTTGTCTTTGAAGAGAAATTGGCTTCGAAGAGGCAATTTTTGGGGGAAGAAGAATTTCTCTTTTGTAAATTGCATGTAATAAATCTGGCCATTGAAATAAGGCTATTCTTCTCTTGATTAATGATAACACTGGTATGCATTAATTTTGCTGTCAAGGGTTTTGTAAGTGATTCGTATAGAGTGTTTCCTGCTGATTTCGAATCTGCAATCCGTTTTTCTCAATCAGCTCAGGTTATCCGGCTATGGCCTCATAAGTAAAATATAATTTTTCGTGATTTTGTCAAAGCGGAATTGGAACAGTAACATCTATCATCACTTGTTTCACTTGTATAATATCTTTTTTTACTTTTCAGGCATATAGATAAAATATTTTATAATGAATAGAGCGTGTAAAAATGATCCCAATAGATTCTGCTACATATGTGGGACGGTTACCATGCCAAATAACCAGTCCCAAATCACTAAATTTGTGAAGACAATGTATAGAGCATACTTTGGAAACCGAAAGCAGGATGGAGCAAAGGCAGAGCGAAATCTTTGCCTTTTGGAATTCCCATGATTTGGAGAGAAGGAATGGATCACGTGACAGATTGCTATTTCTGCATGACAAACCTCCAAGGTGGGCTTATAAATTTATTTTTCTTAAATATTTTGAAATCCTCGTATGAAACTTGACATAATATTCACCATAATGTAAGATTCACCATATATAGCATAATATTCACCATAATGGTAATCATACATTTACATATACATATTGTTATAGAAAATACATTTACACATACATATTGTTATACAAGTTACATTTACATATACAATGATTGTATATTTTCTTTCTTTTTCATTCATATTGTCCCCGAAGGGACAATATGAATGAAAAAGAAAGAAAATATACAGACTCCATCGACCTATTTCATATCTTACAGACCGCAGCCTTCCCTCACGAGCCGCCACTGTCTGAATGCTTCTTCTATTTCATATGCAAGTTTTATGTCCATGTTTCTGTGTTTCTATTTTCAGGAGTTAACAAGAAGAATAAACACATTGTTGTATACCCTGACATTCCTTCTGCTATGAGACCTGTACCCCATGGTCCTGGAATTCCAATACCCGACCCACCTCAAACCCTGGACTTCGATGATTCTGATGATGAATCAATGACCAATGCCAATGACCAGTCCCAGTCGTATATACACCTCAAAATACCGCTTCAAATGAGCCGAGGCCTCTCAACCAGGCCAAACTTAATGATCTTACCAGGGATTTAGGACTTTCCAAATTAGCTGCCGAGATCTTGGGCTCACGACTTCGAGAGGACAACTTGCTGGCCCCGGGAACAACATTCTCCTGGTATAGGAAACGAGAGGAAGAATTCCGCAAGTTTTTTGCAGTGCACGAAAATACCTCTTCCTTAGTGTACTGCTGCAATGTTGAGGGGCTAATCGAATCCTTGGGCCTGCCATATAACGCATCAGAATGGAGGCTATTTATAGACTCGTCTAAACGAAGTTTGAAAGCAGTACTTCTCAACATTGGGAATAGGGTTGCATCAGTCCCTGTAGCACATTCCGTACAACTTACTGAGAGCTACGATAACATGAAAATTTTACTGGATGCTCTCGTATACGACCAACATAACTGGAGGATCTGTGGAGATTTGAAGGTAATACTAATATCATAAGTAAACTATTGCTATTGACTATGTTTTTTTTCCAAAGGTTATTTGAGAGCGTATAAGAACACTTAACTTCCCCACAGAAGTGATACAGTCCAATGCATAGATTTTTTTATCTGATAGAATAAATTCTCTAAATTCTTTAAATATTTTCATTTTTTTTCAGATTGTGGCATTTGTATTGGGAATGCAAGGGGGATACACGAAATACCCATGTTTCCTCTGCAAATGGGATAGCCGAGCGGATGAGAAGCACTATGCACAGCGTGAATGGGCATCCAGAGAGAATTTTGAACCTGGGTCGCATAATGTCGTTTCAGTGCCCCTTGTACCACCAACAAAAGTTTGCTCCCACCACTTCATATTAAGCTGGGCTTGATGAAAAATTTCAGCAAATCAATGAATAAGGAGGGTTCAGCATTCCGATATCTCGAGAGTAAATTTCCTCATATATCTGATGCTAAACTAAATGCTGGGGTTTTTGATGGTCCTCAAATTCGAACTTTGATCAAGGATACTCAGTTCGAAAACGCAATGACTCCAACTGAGAAGAATGCCTGGCAGGCATTCAAATCAGTTGTCACTGATTTTCTTGGCAAGCGTAGAAGTCCAGAATACGAGTCCGTTGTCGAAAACTTGATGGAAGCTTTCAAAGCTCATGGGTCGCGCATGTCCATAAAAATGCACTTTTTGTGGTCCCACTTGGACTATTTTCCTGAAAATTGCGGGGATTATAGTGAGGAACGGGGTGAACGATTTCACCAAGATATCAAAATAATGGAAGAGAGGTACCAGGGAAACTGGGATATCAATATGCTGGCGGACTATTGCTGGTGTTTGAAGCGAGACGTGCCCGAAGAAAAACAGACGGAAAGCCAAAAAAACTTCATTCCTTCCTCAATAAACTTTTTTCCATATTCATTTATGAATAAAAGTATTTATTCACACAATGTTTTCATTTTTCACGAGTGTTCTTATAATATTACTCGTATCTACAGTGTTTAAGCTAAAAAAATCAATAAATTTGGGGATAAAATTGGACTTATAATAAATGGCCAATAGAGAAAAAACCTGACCTGATTGAGGAAAACCAATGTCATTTTCGAATTCAGCATGGTCGAATTATATAATATGAGTTGAAAAAACCCTCACAGCTGACAAAAAAATTTCATATGCATACCAGTGTAATAAAAGTATTATACCTTTTGTACGCAATTATGTATATAAATATATCGTCCAAAAATTATTACAATTCTTAAAATATTACAATAACTTTAACATAGAATATACGGTTACGAACTGAACTATTGATACTTGTTTTTCCTGTTTAATTTGGCTCTTAAGCTTTAGGCTTTACTGGGCTCTCAGTTTTAATTATAAGATAAAATGAACATTCATAGGTATAGGCATGATTATGTAACATATAAATATGTTTAATTATGATTATGATTAATTATAAAATAAAATGAACATTCACAGGTAGCTATGGTTATGTAGCATAAATGTTGTGTAAATGTAATTTGTAGGATACACAAACGATCTTGTAGTTTAAGCGAATTACGTTAGCAGTATATGTTAGATCTTAGTCATTTTAATAGGTATGAAACGCACGGTGCTATGAATTAATATTGGTAAAACAAGCGAGACAAGTAATACAGTACACGAAGGGTTGACAAAAGTAAGTAGACACCACGATGATTGTTCTCAAGAACAAATGGCAAAGTTCATCACTGAAATGCCAGAACCTGTGCTAACTTTACATGACACAAAGGGGAAAGCAACACCAACACTATTCTAAATATATTGATTCAATCATTTTTTTATTTACTACTTTTTATTATCAACTCAAAAACGATGAAAAAAACCAAAGTTGTCTATTTACTTTTGTCAACCCTTTGTACGCATTTAATTCCGATATGCATTACTACGATTTATCATTATTCCTTTATAAAAATTGATTTGAACTTGTTTTTAAACGCGCTTCGTTAAAAATATTTTTCAAATCGCTGCTTAAATCATTCCATAATTTCAAACCTACGAAAATTTGTGAATTTTGCGATGAAGACAATCCAAGGCAGTGGTGCACAGACCCAAAGCATGATTGACCAGCTACCGTGTTTTATTGTCAGGATGTACTTTTTATTAAATGTTTTGCTCTTCTTCCTCAAAACAAACCTCTTTTGATTGTGGCCGAAAAATTCGATTTTTATCTCTTCAGACAAGAGAATCTTGTTCCAGTGCACTCGAGAATCATCGACGTGTTCCTTAGCATTCTTCAAACGTGCAACATTGAGATGAGGAAACAGAAAATGACCTTTTTCTTGCAGCCATCCTGTGTAAACAATTCTTGTGAAGTGTTCTCTGAATCGTTGACATGTGCAGTAAGGTACCTGCTGCTTCAAGCGAAGAGGTCCTTGACAGTAAGATAAGAATGTCTGAGCGACATCACGAACAGTTTCCTCACACTTCTGTTGGATATTTTAGGTGGCATTCCTGATCTTATTAGGATGTAATAATACCAAAACTGCTTCTGTCTCCTCGACATTACAGATAATGGTGACAGGTATGACGAGACGCTTGGAAAATTTCTTGCATCCTTCTCAAGACATGTGCACATCGACATACTTCTGTTTTAGGTATTCCGAAAGCTCTCTTGCAAAGAACTCGTCTTTGGTTTGACACTGGAGTAGAAAATCGAGATTTTCAGGGCTGAAATACTACAGGTCTACCTATTAAATTAGGTATTTACGTTGTATTCTTGAAAAATAAACATCATTATGCGTTTTTATCTCTTTTTTTATTACCCTTTACTTCTTACTTTTTATATGTAGCAATATATTTATACATATGTCTGAACACTTGTAGTTCTGCGTGTGAAAGCATCACAATTTTAAACTTTTTCAAGAATTTAATAGGGGTACCCGAACTTTTGTGTATATATATATATATATATATATATATATATATATATATATACTAGGGGCACTCAATATATTTTGCCACGCTCTTTTTTCTTAGCTAAATAATAGGCCATGGGGCTGAAATGTCTTTTGGTCCATAACTTTAAACTTTCTGCGCTTCACATAACCGGATTTTTCCAGTTTGAACCTCCCCTCCTTGTATAAAACCGCTTTTAGACGCCCTTGTATAAAACCGATGGTTAACGTGGTTTCGAAAATGGCGTCTGACAGTGAAGTGCGTCGTAAACAGAGAGCTGTTATCGAGTTCTTAACCGCAGAGAAGGAAACAGTTGGAAATATTCATAAACGTCTACAAAACGTTTACGGAGATGCTGCTGTTGATCGAAGCACAGTTGGACGCTGGTCTAAACGTTGAGATCATCAAAGAGAGGGAGAGCCAGCCTCGATGATGAGCCATGCAGCGGTCGCCCGGCATCGGCTGTGACATCTCACGCTGTGCAACGTGCTAACAGCATCATTCGATCAAATCGGCGCTTCACATAAAGGAGCTATCACTGGAGCTAGGAGTTAGTGAAGGAAGTGTGAATACGATAATTCAGCAACTGGGATATTCAAAAGTGTGTTCACGGTTTGTTCCTCGCCAACTGACTGAGGATCACAAAGCCCAAAGAAAAGAAATTGCTTCTGAGTCGTTGGTTCGATCCGAGACAGAAGGGGATGACTTCCTTTCACGAATTGTGATTGGGGATGAGACTTGGGTATACCACTTTGAACCTAAAACGAAACACCAATCCATAGAGTGGCATCACGCAGACTCCCCACGCAAGAAAAAGTTCAAAATGGCTCCCTCTGCATGAAAGGTCATGGCCACCATCTTCTGGGACATGAAAGGGGTGATTCTGGTGGACATCATGAAGAAAGGACAAACAATCAAATCAGAGACTATATTGCTACCCTACAGAGACTCGAGAGACGTATAAAGCGAGTTCGACCGGAGAGAAAACTGGAAGACGTCCTTCTTTTGCACGATAACGCAACACCACACAACAATTTGCAAACAAGAGAGGCCATCACAAAAATGCGCTTGACTGTATTACCCCACCCTGCATACAGCCCGGATCTGACACCTTCAAACTTCCATTTGTTTGGGCCAATGAAGGATGCTATTCGTGGAAGAAAGTTTCAGTGACGATGAGGTTGTTGAGGAGGTTAAGAGGTGGCTCCAGCGGAAGCCAGCGGACTTTTACCAGCAACGAATAAAGGCCCTTGTTTCGAGGTGGAGGAAAGCCATAGAAAAGGATAGAAACTATGTGGAAAAATAACATCTTGTAAAAAAGGTATGTAACTACTTGTGTGCAAAATTTCTGGAAGTTACAAGGAAACTTGGAAAGAAAAAAAAAGGTGGGAAAAATATATTGAGTGCCTTCGTGTGTGTATATATATATATAATATATATATATATATAAAATGACGTTCATTATTGAATACAGGTTTAACGTATGCAATTTTCATTGTGATCAGATTTTGGTCGAAAATCAATGTCTGCAACAGACGGAAATCCAAAATTGAGATGAATGAAGAGGATTTGTCTGGAAGTAAAAGGGATTTCCACTGGTACTGAAAGATGGCATAGAAGCTCTGAAGATTTAATTCGTAGACGTTCTGCACCAACATTATTCCAGAATTTCTGTTGCAGAGATCCCCTGTAAAAATTTGTAATTTGAATGAGTTAGATGGAAATTCATTCAGTGCAAAAACTATCAATTAATTTTCTCTGCGGTTCGCAGGTGGTGTTTCTGTAACTTTACCAAGGTCCGCAGGTGGTGTTTCTGTAACTCTACTAAGGTCCGCAGGTGGTGTTTTTGTAACTCTACGAAGGACCGCAGGTGGTGTTTCTGTAACTCTACCAAGGACCACTACCTACATTCCTCCCCCGCCCCACTCCCTCCTCCGAAACGTTTTCGCGAGTGTGGCCGAAATTTTTTCTCGAAGTCATTTTAAAATAACTACTTTTAATCTTCTGATTGAAAAATAAATTTAAACTTTATAAAAAAGAATAGAAAAAACTTGAATTTGAAGTTTGCCTATATTTTAAAGCAAATCCTACAATCAGAGTATAGGTTTTTACCCGGCGCCCCGCCTATTTGTGACCACCCTGATTCTTTGTGGGAATGCTGTATACTGGCTTTAATTTCGACTGTGTACCCTCCTGTCACGAGTGGAAAACTAGACAACGTTTTGCATAAAAGCCTTGTTGAACTAAAAGATGTTTATCTACCACCTTTGCATATAAAGTTAGGACTGACGAAAAATTTTGTGAAAGGTATGGATCGAAACAGCAGAGGATTTCAATACATTAAAGAAAAATTCCCCAAAATCAGGGAAGCGAAAATAAAAGAAGGAATATTTGTGGGACCCCAAATACGAAAATTGATGAATGATGAAGAATTCGATGCAGTTTTAGAAGGAAAAGAAAAAATGCTTGGAAGTGTTTTAAATCCGTCTCGACCAACTTTTTAGGCAACAACAAAGCACTAAACTACAAAGATTTAGTTAAAAGAATGATGGTAGCATACCATGAAATGGGGTGTAGCATGTCCTTAAAGATTCACTTCCTCCACTCCCATTTAGACATCTTTCCTGAGAATTTAGGAGCTGTGAGTGAAGAGCATGGCGAGCGCTTCCATCAGGATATTTTAAAGTTGGAAAAACGATACCAGGGCACCCTGGTAGTTTGCATGGTATGATAGTGTTTGAGTTAAGAATGTGTTGTAATGCGTTCTTATTTTACTTCTTTTCATCTTTCACGCCTTTCCAGCCTAGTGGGCTGCATCCTCTACCTCCCTATGGAGTAGAGGATCGGTCTGCAACAGCTGGAAGAATGTATTGCTTTGAGTTAAGAATGTGTTGTAGGTAGCGGATTATAATGGGGGCAAAGGGGGCATTTGCCCCCGGCCCCAGATGCTGACCGGCCCCAAGATGCTGACCGGCCACAAGAAACTATGTAAATGCTATAATCTACCGTTGAAATAATTAGTCGACCGTGAGGAAGAAAAAAAAATTCTAGATTCCGCTTCTACAAAACCTAGTTTAGTATCTCATTTATGTGAACAAAGTATACATTTTCTGTAATCACATCTTTGTTTTTGTTTCGTTTTCTGTTGATCGATCCCAGTCAGCTGATCACATCACTCATGTATGATGTATCAGGTAAATAATTGTGTTTTTCTAGTGTTTTTCTAGTGACACCGGCCCGAAAATATGCATTGCCCCCGGCCCTAACAATGCTTAATCCGGCCCTGTGCGTTGTTCTTGAGTTAAGAATGTATTGCATGGTTTGTAAGCATTCTTATTTTACTTCATTTCATCTTTTTCCGGCAGAGTGGGCTCTACCTCCCTATGGAGTAGAGGACCGTTCTGCAATCTTTCCTATTCTCTCCGACTATTTTTCTGACTTGTCGGCAGTGGCCGGCGGATGATGATGGTGAGTCTTGTTTTCTCTTTTTCTGAATGAATGTTAACCCACGAGTGATAGGTGTTGCTACTTACTTAACCTCTTATTCTCTTCTCTTAACCCCCCTACTCTTTCCTTTCTCTCGGGCTAACCTTAGAGTGGATCTTAGGGTCTTTGTTAGCCTTAGCTTCTGTAGATCTGTAGATCATACAAGCGAAAATATTCCACTAAATCATTTCAGTAGCCTTCTATTTATGTTTATTTAGCTGTATTTGTATAATTCTGTCCAACAATAATTACAGGCCTATTGCTATCGCTACCTGCTTCTCGAAACTACTAGGAAAACTCTTCTTACTCCGATTAAATGATTACCTATGGACATCTAATCAGTTCGGTTTTAAAAGGTCCCACTCAACTGACCTGTGTATCTATGTACTTAAAGAAACAATATCTAAATACATTGACAGTAATTCAACTATTTATAGCTGTTTCCTAGATATAAGTAAGGCATATGATAGAGTGAACCACACTATTTTATTTAAAAAACTAGAAGACAGGAAGGTTCCCATGTACATATTAAATTTATTGAAATTTTGGTATTCCCACCAATCTTTTACCGTTAGGTGGAGCAATGTACTATTCGAATGTTTTGGCTTCTCTTGCGGGGTGAGATAAGGCTCCTCGCTCTCCCCTATGCTGTTTAATGTGTATATTGACGGATTAATTGCTTCACCTCTGTTAAAGGTCTGGATCGGCTATTAAAAGTCTGCGAAGTGTATTCGCAGAAACATGATATTCTTTTTAATGTTACAAAAACTAAGGTTATGCAATTTCTTCTTAAAAGCTGTAATCAGTCAGCTGATATTAGGTTTAAAATGAAAGGTGAAATAATTGAGGAAGTACAAGAGTTTAAGTATTTGGGTCAAACTATTACCAGCGCCTTCAGTAATGACTCGGATATTAGAAAACAATTTCGAAGCCTTTGTGCTAAAACGAATATGACTAAGGAACTTTCGTTTCTGTACAAGTGAAGCTAAAGACACTCTCTTTCGTACTTTCTGCAGTAATATATACGGACAGCAACTCTAGGTGAATTATAAAAAAGGTTCTGGCAGAAACCTAAATTTGCTGTACAACAGGTCTTTTAGACTCTTACATAAATTACCCCCGAGATGCTCAGCTTCGCAAATGTTTGCTACCCGCAATGTCCCGAACTTCCCGGAGATAACAAGACGTGCTCAATAGGGCGGATCGAAAATGAGGTTTTTAAACTTTTTTTCGAAATTCAAATATGGCTAGTGCGGGAAATATGTGGGTGCGATAGATAATGACTGTGCATAAATATTAGTCCTGCGAAATTATATCTTCAGGTGCCACAAAGCCGTCGAAAAAAGTGAAATATAATGATTTTCTTATATTCTGCATTAGTACAATAACTGAAACTTACTTGTTATTATTATATATTAGTGTTCCAATTACCAAAATAGTTTACTGAATTACGCAGCTCTTAGTTTATTTAGATCAATGTTATTTTGATTAATGATCTAAATAATCCAGAACTCACCACGAGGAGGTGGCTGCGTGTCGAGCTCCACCCATGCCCTCCCAACCACCCATCCTTGCGCATGTTTTTTTCTATTAACGTTTTATTTAAACTTTATATTCAGCTTTACTTTCGAATGATGGCATTTTTTTACGTGACTGATGTGTTGATCTTATGAAGCCATCTCGCGCGTTCAATCCAAATACTTTTGATGATGCTTCAGTCACTAATTTTACCATTCTTTCTACTACTTGTGTATGACAAGGGAATTTCTCGAATGGAGGGGTACTCTTGTTTTCTATGAATTCTTCAATCTCATTTTCTGTCAGGTGTCTTGTCACAGGTGGTTCAGTGACACTGCATTTTTGCCAATTAATTAAATCAGTATAATCAGTAGCTTCAAATTGAATAACAGGTACTGTGAAACGCCTCACAACTTTTTCCTTGTTTGTTTGCCTTGCTTTCTTTATTCGCCTCCACGCTAATTCTCTTATGGCGCTGCGGTCATCATGAATCATTGATGCTAGAATATTTTCTGGATTTGCAAAAAATGCATTTCTTTGTATGACAGGGTTTACAATATCCTTTACTTCGTCATTCAGTGTTCTTGTTAGTTCAATAGTTTTGAAAACATGTTTTGAGCCATTGACAAAAGACGTACTTTGCTTAATAGAAAATCACATTGGGATGTAGACCTTCATTATAAAAGAAGCAATGTTCATGAGGTTCTCAGATGGACTTACAGTTGAAACGTATAGACGAAGCAAACGATTTGCTGTAGTCAGCCATCGTGAATGTGCCATTTTGCCTGGACTACGATGAGCAAGATCTGGAGAGCAATATCCCTTTGTTATGGCCTGATGAATATCAATTAGATATTTTTGGTCGGTGCTAAGATCTTCACAGTCTACAGTTGGTTCCTCAGCATCAATCCTTTCAAACTCGACAATAGGAAGACTCTCACAGTTCTCTAATTCCCTGCCAATAGGACCGGTGAATCCGCGGGGGCCAGATGTTTTTCCATCCAGCTTTGCAACTAAATGGCGTAATGGCAATTCATTGGCATGGAGCTGGCACACTAAATGTTGAACTGGCTTCTTCAGCTTCAATTCTATAAGCCTTATAGCGCCTCCCTTTTCTCCAGTGTTGACTGCTGCACCATCGCATCCAATGGCAACAAGGTTTTCCAGGTTCATGTCATTATTTCCAATATACTCAAACATTCCTTTACATATTTCTTCAGCTGATCCAGAATTCACAGAATAATGGCCCAAATAATCTGAACCAGGTTCTCTCACTAAAGTGATATGTTCTTCTGTTACCTTCTTCTGATATACTTTGGACTCTTTTTTTTTCTTGGAAGAGTGTAGAATCTTTTCGACCATCAAAATAGATTCCTCTGATTGGACCTGATTTTGATCTTTCATAATTTCTGATCTCTTCTTTTGTCTTTCTCTTCTGATTTTACTCCTATCCACTACTTCAGATGTATTGTCAATAGAAACTTCTCCAATATCTTGCAATACTGCACTAACAATGAATGCTGCAGCTCGATCTGAAACTGCAGTCCTGTCACAAGCAGTAGCCACTGAAGGTAGATTTGTAGTTTTCCTTTTCTTGAATAATTGTTCTTCAGGTTGTTCGAGCTTTCTCTTCGAGCTAACTGGCTCTGGAAATGTATCGTCTGATATTTCGCCAGATTCACTTTCACTATTTGATGTCGATGATGATAATTCAACATTTGTATCCTGCAATTTCTCCTGTGAAGATTCTTTGGTGAGCCTCACAGCTTCTTTTTGCTTTCTTAGCAACGTAGATGCTTTTTTCTTTGAGAGTGTAATATCTACTCTATCAATAAACAGTTTTCTTTCACTCCTTTGATCTAAGAGGAACGTCACTTCTTCCTTTGGAACCGTTTTTTCTTTGGGACAAGAACATTGTGTTAGTACTTTGCACTTGCACGCTGCAATGTCAAAAAGTTTCGTGTGTGCTTCTTTTTTGAACATATCAATCTTTGCTTTGTAAGCTTCAGAATTTTTTCTGCTTTGGTATGGCTTCATAATGACACGATACTTTTCGTGGTAGCTTCTGAACATTGTTTCAATTCGCCTGTCTGACAGAATTGGGACGGAAGCACTTTCCCAAATTGTTTTCAATTTATCAACAACTTGTTCTAATATTTGAGATATTGAAGGATCTTTATTAGTATTCTGTTTCAAATCGTTTCTTACAAACAAGTAATATTTAAAAACTCCTTCGTATGTAGGAAGATTCCTGTGCCACAAATCTTCTCCCATACCAAACATGGGGCACTCAGTTGAGGCCCTGGTTGATTTTGCACAAACTCGAGACATTTTGAAAGTATACAAATCTGAAAAAGAAAGAGCTAATATCAATTATACGTTAATTTCAGTTAATAGTACATGGCAAACTTAGGGCAACACAATACAGAAATGCAAAATATATAAGAATATAGTTTAGACTATCTGAGTAACGCCAACAACAGAACACCCCCTGCTACGAGAGCGACAGCTACACTGAACCGAGGTACTCACGTGACAGCTGAGTGAGCTGACTATAGAAAACTGTTTTTAGAGAATAGAAACTTTTTTTAAAGGTTGACTGAGCTATTTTTATACAAGTGTGAATAAATTCTTGTCTATTGTGCATCGTAGACTCTTCTGTAATTATTGGTTAAAATCTGCTTTTTTTTTCAATTTTTTTCAATATTGAAGGTCATTGTGGCACCTGAAGATATTAATGTTATGATTTTAAATTTATACCAGCTTATTTCCTCACTACTCCACATATTTTCCACACTAGCCAATTTGAAAATTCGAAAAATGAGTTTTTCACTCCGCCCTAGTGCTCAATACAGTCTAATGCAAAGAATTAAAAAATGAACCAACCCGATTATCCATGCTATCCATGAGTCCTGCCGTTTATCTTCTAAGCTATGGAATTCTTGGTACGAAAACGTGTCTGTAGCTCCACTTAACTCCAACATTACTGTATTATTTCTAATCAACTGTATATATCCTTAGTATGTAAACTGTGACTGTATTAATAATAGTTGTCATATGGACTATAGCAGGGGTGGGGAACCCTTGGCACGCGTGCCAAACGTGGCACGCCAACGACTTTTTTCCGGCACGCGATTCCCCGGGCTCACCTTAAAAAAAATTAAATAAATAAATATCCAAATTCTTCGCTGAGTTTTATATTTTAACTTAATGTTTTCTGCTAAAAAATGGTAAAGATTAACTTCTGTTTAATATATTATGTAGGTAAAATAACATTTTATTTTCTCTGTAATTTTTATGTATTATTCATAAGGGATTAAGAATCAATAAAAGAATATCTTTAATTTATTTTCTTTCATTGTGCTTTAGTCAAGTAAAACGATTATGAGATTGGGCACTGTAATGTATTGGGAAAACTTGAAAAAACTTATGGCTGATTGATCTGATATATAAAAAAAAAAAAAAATCAGAATTATTGTTTACTCTTTTGCTGATGTTAAAAATTGCGTTTTTAAATTGTGTGGCTGTATATGGCAGCTATAATTACACTTAAAGGCTAATAAAAAATATCCACGCTATCAACAGGGTAGAACGACCTTCAAGTAAAAATTCAGTCACTAAATTTTACATTTATTCAATCTTACATGACTTACAATAATCACTCTCACAATATTCTTTGATTTTACCGCTCCAGTGTAATTTTTGATTATTTGAAAAGGTTCTCCCAATACTTAAAAGGCACCAAATAATAATATGTTCCCCAAAATTTCGGTTGGCACGTGAGAAAATTTTGCATCAAAGATTTGACGATTTTAGCACGCTCACTTAAAAAGGTTGCCCACCCCTGGACTATAGTCTGCCAATAAACCTTTTCATCTTCATTTTCAATAAAATAAATTGTTTATACTTGTATAAAACTGCATTTTCCTCAAAACCTCTATGTGATAGAAAAATTCTGAAAACAGATTCGAACTTAGCGTGAAAAATTCACTTAGGATCAGTTATGTTTATGCAGGAACCAGAAAAAGTTTAGTTTTGTTGATCAGTGTAATTAGTAGTAGTAGTAGTAGTAGTAGTAGAGCAGCAGTTTTTGTTTTTGTTTTCATTGTTGTTTTTGTTTATGTTTTCTTGTTTTTATTTTTTATTATTATTGTTGGTTTTAAAATTTGGTCATTAGCATCTGTGATCTTTCTTGAATATAAAACTTTCACTATCATATACTTTTTAAGATTGGAAAAACTTTGAGTTTGTAAGAATCCTTTGTAAGAATCCACAACACAGCTTTGTTTTCAGTTGTTCTATAAACTACTACGTTTTAGTAAAAGCACCAAAAGAAATATGTACAACTTTCCAACTTTACTTGTCAGATAAGTAAAATTAATAATAAATGGTCTTTGTTTCTGCCTCACATTCGTGTCCTTTAACTTCAAATTTTTTTTCCAACTTTTAGAAATGTCTGAGTGAACGTGAGTTGAAAATGAAAGGAGAAAAATATTAAAAACTTGTTCGAAGATAGTGCTGTATGGAGACCTCAGGAGTAAACCATTTAAAATGCTAAAAATTCAATTTGTTTGAACTCTCTATTTACATATGACAAAAAAAACCACTCTAATAGACAGAGTTTATTTCCACAACAGTTTCGATGCCCACTGGCATCCTCTTCGGGTGGCTACAGAAAGAAAAACGAGTGAACCAAAAACAAGAGGGAAAAACAGTCCAGGGACCATTAAGAAATTCGCACCTAGGTTAAATCCCGTTCACCCGACACCGGAAGGGCATTTATTTTTTATTAAAGGGACCCGCTTATAAGTACATTCGCACAAATTTAAAACTATCTTCTTGTTCTATACATACAGATTCTATTATTTAATTTTTGTACATAATTATTACATTTATTATTACATTTATTACATTTAATATTGCATTATTATTTATTACAGAAATTATAAACTTATTATTACATTGATAATTACATTGTTGTTTATCATACAGAAATTATAAACCGAAAAACGAATGAAAAGGCGAGGAGGAAACAATCCAGAGACCATTAAGAAATTCGCACCTAGGTTAGAGCCCGTTCCCCCGACACCAGAAGGGTATTTTATTAAAGGGTCCCACTTATAAGTACATTCGCACAAATTAAAACCATCTTCTTGTTCTAGACATACAGATTCTCTTATTTTGACATAATTACTGCATTATTATTGCATCTACGTTTTTTAACATTTATTATTATTACCTTTACACTTATTATTACATTTATTTTATTACCTTTATTATTACATTTATTGCATTTAAATTTATTTCCACATTTATTACTTCCATTATTACATTTACATTTACGTTTATTATTCCATTTACATTTTACCGAAAAAACGAATGAACCAAAAGCGAGTAAGGAAACAATCCAGAGACCTTTAAGAAATTCACACTTAGGTTAGAACCCGTTCACCCGACACCGTAAGGGATTTTTTGACCAAGAATCTCATTAGAGGGTCCAGCTTATAAGTACCTTTGCACAAATTAAAATTATCCACTTGTTCTATCCATACAGATTCTATTATTTTTCGTTTGACCTAATTATTGCGTTTATAAAGTAACTTACTTGATTCCCAATCTATAGCATGATCATTTTGGCTGGCGTGATAAAAAATTGCATTATTAGTATTACAACTTCTGAAGGCATATTTGTGTTCTTTAATACGGGTTTCAATATTTCTTCCAGTTTCTCCTACGTATACTAAATCACAACTTTTACAGGGAATGCTGTAGACACAGGCTTGTTCCTGTTTTGCAACGTTATTCCTAACCAATTTACTTTTTACGGTGGACGCATATTTGAACGCCAAAGCAAACTTAAAATCTTTCGTCAGCGGTTTTACTCTTTCTAAGCCGGCAATGCAAGGCAAACTCACATATTGTTTTTGGTTAACTGAAGGTTCCCGAGTGGCATAAAAAGATTTTCTGGCTTTAAAATACGCATTTCTGAAAAACCACTCAGGATATTTTAAATCCTTAAAAATGTTCCAAATCTTTGAATTTTCCGGGTCCAGCAAATGTGGGCTGCAAATCCTGAGTGCTCTTAGAAACATAGAAGAAATAATTGAGCTTTTAACCCCGTCATCATGATATAAAAAATAATGAATGTACGAATTACAATGAGTAGGTTTTCTATCGGCCGTGAAATTGGGCTTTCCGCTTTCGTTAATGACCGAAACATCTAGAAAAGGTAATTGTTTGTCGTTCTCCAATTCATATTAAAATTTAATTGAGGGAACAAGATTATTTAATGACTGAAAGCCTGTGTCTGCAGCATTCCCTGTAAAAGTTGTGATTTAGTATACGTAGGAGAAACTGGAAGAAATATTGAAACCCGTATTAAAGAACACAAATATGCCTTCAGAAGTTGCAATACTAATAATGCAATTTTTTATCACGCCAGCCAAAATGATCATGCTATAGATTGGGAATCAAGTAAGTTACTTTATAAATGCAATAATTATGTCAAACGAAAAATAATAAAATCTGTATGGATAGAACAAGTGGATAATTTTAATTTGTGCAAAGGTACTTATAAGCTGGACCCTCTAATGAGATTCTTGGTCAAAAATTCCCTTACGGTGTCGGGTGAACGGGTTCTAACCTAAGTATGAATTTCTTAAAGGTCTCTGGATTGTTTCCTTACTCGCTTTTGGAAGTAATAAATGTGGAAATAAATGTAAATGCAATAAATGTAATAACAAAGGTAATAAAATAAATGTAATAATAAGTGTAAAGGTAATAATAATAAATGTAAAAAAACGTAAATGCAATAATAAATGCAGTAATTATGTCAAAATAATAGAATCTGTATCTATAGAACATGAAGATGGTTTCAAGTTGTGCGAATGTACTTATAAGCTGGGCCCTTTAATAAAATACCCTTCTGGTGTCGGGGGAACGGGCTCTAACCTAGGTGCGAATTTCTTAATGGTCTCTGGATTGTTTCCTCCTCGCCTTTTCATTCGTTTTTCGGTTTGTAATTTCTATATAATAAACAACAATGTAATTTTCAATGTAATAATAAATTTATAATTTCTGTAATAAATAATAATGCAATATTAAATGTAATAAATGTAATAATAAATGTAATAATTATGTAAAAAAATAAAATAAAAGAATCTGTATGTATAGAACAAGAAGATAGTTTTAAATTTGTGCGAATGTACTTATAAGCGGGTCCCTTTAATAAAAAAAAAAAATGCCCTTCCGGTGTCAGGTGAACGGGATTTAACCTAGGTGCGAATTTCTTAATGGTCCCTGGACTGTTTTTCCCTCTTGTTTTTGGTTCATTCGTTTTTCTGTAGCTACCCGAAGAGGATGCCAGTGGGCATCGAAACTGTTGTGGAAATAAACTCTGTCTATTAGAGTGGGTTTTTATTAACATATTTTGACTTTCACGTAGAAAAATGAAGTTTTTTGCATTTCTATTTACAAATATGATATATACAGAATTTTCATAGGTGAATTTCATTTCATTATGAAAGCAAATCTAATATACTATTCAGAAATGAAGCCTGATATATATATATATATATATATATATATATATAATATAATATATATATATATGTAACAGTTTTTTTGCGCACACCTAGAGGTCGCTACAATTGGTGTAGAACAATGCGGTTTTCACCATTCGATGTCTTTTTATTGTGCAGTGCCCATGCTAAAAAAATTCCCTAACATAATTCCTTTAGGGGTACAGTTCTTCCCATGCCTGTACACGCATTTTTTTAAATTTTTCATTTTTAATCATAATTTCAAAATAAGTCAATATTTACTAAACATTTAATATCATTCGATTCACAAAAGATTTATTTATCGATTCAATTTAAAAAAGTATATATTTTTAAAATTCATAAAGAACTTTTTGCAAAAAAATAAAAACAAATATGCATTTTTAAAATTCAATGATTTTTATTCCAAATATTTTGATATTTTTATAATTTTAACATTTTTCGATTCACAAAAGATTTCTTTATCGATTCCGTACAGAAAACTACATAATTAAAACGGGCAATTTAAATAAACACGAGTTTAAAGTTAAACGAGCCACACTCGAAATTATTTACCGTGACTTTTGTGCGTTTTATTACTGTGGCTTTTGTACAAATAATTTTAAGTATACACAAACAATTTGATAGGATATTGATTTATCATTCTATTTTTTAGTTGTCATAGAAATACGTTAATTAAGTTATCTGATTAGATGCGCCTTTATAGTTGAAGATCATTTTTAGAAAATTATTTATTTTCCCCACTTTAAAATATTACAAAATTTCTATTAGGTATCCTAATATCATTATGCCTGTCGCTGTAAGTAAGAAAATAGCAATTATTTTCCATTTTATGAAAATTTCGGACCCCCTAGGCCTACAAAACCAATTTTCCCCTTTTCTTTATCAAAAATTGTTGATTTTCGGAAGTCTTTCGGTTACAAATTTGCACCAGTCTATTGTTTATTTAAAATAATAATAATAATAATAAAAAGACGTGTATGTGTGTGTGTGTGTGTGTGTGTGTGTGTGTTCCAGCCATCAGCCATAACTCCAAAATGGAAGCAGTTACAAACATGAAACTTCACACACATACTGATTAGGTCCCGAGGTTGTGCACGTAGGTGTTAATAACTTAAATAATTAATTTTAAAACATTAAATGACGTCATCAAGATCATTACGAAACCTATGGTAAAATTATTGAATACCCGCTTAGGTTCATTGAATGCCAGGTTAGGTCATCTGTACGCCCTTGACGATTGATTAGGTTAAGTCGTGATATTTTCGTTGGCTTTAACGAAAATATCATGACTTAACCTAACCAATCGTCAAGGGTGTACAATTAACCTAACCGGGCATTCAATTAACGTACTCAGGCATTCAATTAATCTAATCGGGCATTCAGTTGACCTAACCGGCCATTTAATTAACCTAATCGGGCATTCAGTTGACCTAACTGGGCATTCAATTAACCTAACCGGGCATTCAGTTTACCTCACCGGGCATATATATATATATATATAGCGTTCAACATCCACCCCGGCAACGCCGGGTCGCTCCGCTAGTATATACTAAAATGAAATAGTTTTCTATTTAATGAAAATAATACAAGAAGTCATGTTACGTCATTTTCTTTAAAAACTCTGCTGTTATGTTGTTAACTTTTAGAAATGTAAATGGTAATTTCATAGTCATTTTGAGTCTTGCTCTAATTTGCTTTCAGATTGAGGAAAAGCAAACAATAACCAAAAAGGGTTTCTTATCTATTTGCATCTTTTTAAAATGCTTCGAAAAGTATTTTACCAACAAGAAAGTTAATTGTTTTCAAATTATTTATCAAGCTTTTCTTTCTTTCTTTCCCTCTTCCCCTTTTTATTGTATGTCATCTTTATTTCCGTGCTTTCCTCTCTCTCTCTCTCTCTCTCTCTCTCTCTCTCTCTCTCTCTCTCTCTCATATACAGTATATAATACTTCCTCAAAACTGACCTTACCTTCTTCAGAACATCGAGATGGTACATCCCATTTCAGCGATTCATTTTCAGCCTGTCTACGCTTTAGTTACCGAATTGAGGGCTTGTCTGTGGCTTGTACGTAAGATTAGTTACAGCGGAGTTGCAAAGGCGTTTCGTATAAATAATAATCTTGGATTACACGCACTCGGAATATTCATGGCTGCTTCGGGCTAAATTTCACGCGAAACAGTTTGACTTTCCCCAAGTCTGAAGATGAGATCCTTAGCAGTCACCGTTTCAATACGCGTTAAAATGAAAGGAAATACACATAGCGATGCATTTAGAACATTTAAGTAAGAGAAACGCATTGTGTTGGCTAACATAAGATGTAGGAGAATAAAAAGCTGTTTGGAAATATAGGATGCATGTAAATGTATATTCATTTCACTGTTGTCTATAGTCTTATATAACCTTAATATACACGTTTATAGCTTGTTAGCAGAAGCCCGTGGTAAAAATACCACGCTTAAACAATCAACAGGGGCAATTTTATTTTTTTTTAATAATATTTCCCGGAATGCGCATATATATATATATATATATATATATATAATGTAGGAGAATTTCTTTCATACGAGACTTTAAATAAAGTTTATGCTTGTCATCCTTTCTCAGTTTTTTTAAATAAGTTATCAACTTTTTGTCATTTTTAATTCATAAACAAATTGGCTAAATTCTACACGCATTAACGTTTAAACTCGCGCAATAAATTTTGTTGCCGTATCATGGCTGGCATAAATAGGATTTCATGCAATTTATTTTGTAAGACTGCAGTAAATATTTCATAAGGGAATACAAATTTAAATATAATATAAACGAAATTATATTCTTAGTCTTTCTGAAAATGGCATTAAAATTGTTAATGATGCAATCATAAAATTAACAAAGAAATAAAAGCTGATCAGCGTCAGTGTTATAATTATATTATTACTAGATTAAATTTAAGCGTCTCGTGGTTCGATCGATTAGGGCGCCCGCCGCCGCCCGACAATGATAAGACTTCGCTGAGTTGTGGATTTGAAACCCAGTGTTGCCTAGAACTGTCTGACTTGTCTTTTTGTATTTTGTCGAAGCTTTAGCCGACCAATCCCTTTTAATTGACTCGAGCTAAGGTAAGGGGCTATGGCTCCTATCCCCCGCTTCACGGGGGATATAAGACATGGACGTTACCTTACTGTATTAAATCACTAAGCTCTTTGAAGACTATTTCTTTATTATGTAATATGACGGAAATTCCTAGTAATATCTAATACCATTAACTGATATGTGATAAACGTTATTATTATTATTATTATTATTATTATTATTATTATTATTATATCTGTATTGTTTAGTTTCTTCATCGTTTTAATCAATTTATCTTCACTAAATTTAGTTTGTATTTACGATAGAATTAAGTCGTAAATACAAACAAAAAGAACAATTTATTTTAAGAGTAATTACTGCGCTGTGACGTCTTGGAAAACAAAACATTTCTACCGACAGTGTGATTAGCGTTGGGGGATGGAAGAGACGGATAAAGAGATGTATAGAGAGGGAGAGATTGATAGAAGGAGATATAGTTACTGATAGATATTGCGTGTAAACTCATTTTTCCACTGTATGTGGGTGAGAGCGCTCCAAGGGTCACTTGAGCCACCGACAGGCTGCGTGGCCGGCCCAACTCAACCGAAGAGCCAGAAACAGGGAGAGAATCCAGAGAGAATCAGAGAGAATCAGAGTCCGACACCGGTACCTAGAGTTGTAAGCCTGAGAATATTCTCCCAATTCTCCCAAAATTAAGGTTCCAGTAACTCCGTCATGTTGTACAAGTTCCTCCCTCATGTTGCTTTTTTGTCACTAATTGCATGAAAATATCATAGTTCCATACGAAGCCAACTTTCGCCATGTAAATACAATTTACCTATTATCTAAAATACGTATATTATGTTTCTAATTCGGATTTACCCATATATTCTTCTTATATTTTTATAGACCTAAATTTCCTACCATTTCCCATATATCGTGTTATACCCATATACCCGCATTAAAGTGTTTTTTTTCTCAGTTCCACAAAGGTTATCTATCGCTTGTCCTGAATTTTTTTTTACAGACTTTTGACCCTTAAAACGTGTACACACTACGCGTGCGCACATTTGCTCATTTGAGTATGGGATAGGGTTGCCAGACGTCCCGCATTCTGCTGGACAGTTCCGCATTTGATGATCAAAATATCAAGCATTATTAAGCATTGTTTTAAGAAAAATTTTCTAATTTTGTTTGTTGTAACCGTTGAAAAAATCTAGTTTCAATTTAAAAAAAAAAATGGTCTTAAAAAAACCTCAGAAAAAATTTTGGCCCCATTCTGCGAGACAAAATCTGACAACCCTAGACTATGGGAATGACAATAACATAATAAATGTTACGAACGCAATTGCGGCCGCGAAGGTTATGTACTGTTAGTCCATAAATATTGGGTACTAGCTAACGTAAATTAATCTAGCGTAAAATATAACCTATTGAGGATAAATATATCTTTTTATTTTTTTCGACAGTAAAAATGGAGTCTAGATTTTTACATAAATGTTCAGAGGTACCCAAAAAGTAGATCATCAAAACAATATTACCTCGTACATCTGTAAATTACCACAGACTCGACCTCACTTATGTTCCTTTGATGTTCACACACACACACACACACGCTGTTGAATTCCACAGATATCTATCATATATGTATGCATGACTATGCGCAACACTGCCTCCTGGAAGAGGGAGGTCAAAGCACAAATATATATTTTTATATATATATATATATACCGGGTGGACGAAAAAAAACCTGGACACTTTTGTTTTTCCTACAAATTTCAAACTAGTCAAGCTAATACACCCAAATTAGTACAATAGTACAAGATGTAGCCAATAGTATAGTTATCATGTGCTAAAAATTTCAATGGAGCTCGTAAAACTTACCCTATTGAAATCGATGTTGTATTGGCCCCCCATTTTCTTGAATTACGACCAGTACTCTCCTTTTCCACTAATCTATGGATGACTTGATTTTGTCTTGGGACACCATAGGCCAAACAAACTCAATTCTTTGTCTAAGTGCTTCCAGGTTTGAAAATGGTTCCCTGCAACCATGGTACACCAATGACTTCAGCTCATTCCACACGAAATAATCCAGAGGACTTAAGTCAGGAGAATTTGGTGGCCATTATTCACTTTTTATGAATTCAGGAATGTTCGCCATCAAATATTCTTGGGTTGCCTTGGTTGAATGAGATGGTGCATTGTCTTGAACAAAAATAAAATTTCGTTCGGGTACAAGTCTTGGCATTCCGGTAAAAGTTCTCTGAGGTGTTCAATGTAATTTTGCGAGTTCATTTTTGTTTTCTATGGATCAGTAAAGAATAATTTGGTTTTTCCATTGTAAGAAACACCACAAAATACCATTAATTTCTTGGAAAATCGTGAAATTGGATGATAAAGACGGTCTGGCGGGATTTCCGATTTTGAAGTTAATGCATTGACTCGGTTGTTTTGTTAATTTGTTGATACGGTTAATGTAGAGTCGGACTCATCTTGAAAAACATGCGTTTAATGTCTGCTAAATTAAATTTCCGGCACAAAGAATTACACCTTTCTAACCGTTTTCCTATGGCTTCTTTTGTTATTCTGGGGGCACTCAATCTCTTAAAAGATCTGATTCCTTTACTTTTCATTATGTTTTGGACACTGTTGCGCAAAATATTTAAATTATTCGCCATTTTTCTCTGCGAAAGATGAGTGGATTATTTTCCTGCGACAACGCATGCTCTTCAACGTACCTTTCGTTTTCTCGAGTCCGAGCAGTACGCGGACGACCGCTACCACGTTTTCTGTCAGTTAACCCTGATTATCTAATTTTATTTATTACGTATTGTATTTTACTTCTTTTCCAATTTTTTCCCGGAAATTCCCTAATTATTTTTCTAGCACTCCATCCTTTCTCGGAAAAGCACGCCTTTATAACAGCTAAGTCTCCTTTACTTAAAACCATTACGATAGAATTTTAATTAACACCACAAGAAAAAACAAAATAAGAAAAAACATCCCATCAGCCAACACTTCTTAAAGAAATCTGACACTGCTAGCCTACCAATTCGCCATGTGGCCACTTATCATTGTCTTAGGTGCGCATGCGAAAACTGCTTGTTTTGTAGCGAACATCTGACACATCCAAGGGCGTAGTCAGCTTCACAAAATCTCGCTGTTTGTTTCGTCAAGTTAAATTTTTTTATAATTAAGAAACGGTCAAAGATAATTAACTGAGGTTTTCAGCACATTCCATATTAGCTTGACTAGTTTGAAATTTGTAGGAAAAACAAAAGTGTCTAGGTTTTTTCGTCCACCCGGTATACGCCTCGGTGGTGTAGTGTTTAGCGTCGCTGACTACGAATCCATCGGCCCCAGGATTGAGATCCCGTGACGGCAGGGGCGCGCAGCAAAACTCAGCTGTTCCTCCTTCCACACAATAAAAAAGAAATTGGTTGGTAGATAAATGGGTACCCTGGGTAGCCTAGTGGTCAAGACGCTTTGCTGCTGGTGGGGTGTGGTTCAGATTTCACGTTAAACTGTAGGTCTAAAGTGAAGTGGCAAGCTTGACCTTCGTCAGAATGAACAATTTGGGCGGAAGCAAAACCAAGGTTATAAACCAAGGTTAGCCAAGGTTATATATATATATATATATATATATATATAGTACTTTTTTGTGGCAGTACTTTATTTCCCCCACCCTCTAGGAGTCCGTCAAATCTGAATACCGGTACCTTTTTTCTACGAAAAAGCATTGTGTATATATATATATATATATTGAAAATAAAATCTTCAAATTCCCAATTTCCAAAAGAAAACGAGGCAAATTTCCAGATTTTAGATTTTTCAAATTACCTTCTTTCCTCACTTCCAGGAAGTTGAACACCAAAATTGGCCAAATTGAGTATTTGAAATATACAAAAAGAAGAAATACTTTTTTCATTACGTTTACTTTCATATATTCCTCTTCCTCTCTCCTTTGTCCAACCCCGTAAAACGGGGGCTGCAAAAGCGAAACGAAAAACTTCTTTTTTTTTCATGCAGGAAGGAAGGGCCAAGGGCGAATGCCAGAAAATCCCCCCTACTCCCCACCCATGAAGGAAGAAAAGAGCCAAAATCAAGGTCCAAGGTTTTCGAGATACCTGGACACTGGGTTTGAAAGATTGGAGGTCATAAAAAGATGAATTGAGGAAGATTGTTCCAGAGCTGACCTGTTGAGTAAATGAAAGATTGAAAATACCGATTAACCCTTGCGTTAGAGAGGTGGACAGAAAAGGAATGAGAATGTGTCGAAAGTCTGATGTTGCGTGCTCTCCTTACAGGAGGAGGCATGCAGTTAGAGTTCAGAAAAACATTGTCCGTATAAGAGGCGAGGAATTGACGAGACGAAAAGCCTTTGAGTTACCCGACACATGAGAAGCGTACTTCATACAGGGGTAGTCAAGACCCTGTAAAGAGGCAGCAACTGAGTGGGGGTGAAGAAACTACATTTATTTTAAAGAATTTATATTTTATTTTTTACCTTTTTTCAGCACTGCGCAAAACTAGTGTGTATATATATTCGGTTTAATACGCTATGCATCATTTTGATGTTCAATGACTTGTTGCATGCATGAAAACCCCTTTAACAAACTGCGTACGCTCCGTAGCGATAGAAATACAATTTCGACTTGCGTATCAGGTGGTAAATGTTCTGGAGGGGTGCTGCTTGGATAGTTTGCATTTCTATACGAATTGTAGAATAAAAAATGTAAATATAAGTTTTAAAAAAAACACAGAACCTTTTCCAATATTTCAGAATTCAAATAAATAAATAAATGAAAAGGTGTCAATTCGAAATAGTGTTAAAAACGATTTTTTGAAACAAAACTTCAATAAGAGTAAACACTGAATTTTTTAAACGGACCTGAATTTTATTTCGTTTAAAATGTTTTAGTTTTGGGAAAACTCTCTCTCTCTCTCTCGCTCTCTCTCTCTCTCTCTCTCTCGCTCTCTCTTCTCTCTCTCTCTCTCTCTCTCTCTCTCTCTGCTACTTTAAATGTAGTAGGAGGTGCTGATCGGGTCTGGTAGAGACCGTTGGTAGAGACGGGAAGCTTGATGCGAATTCTCGGGAGACATAATAATTTTTTCAGCTTCATTTATATTTCAGACCAAAACTGTAGCTAAATATACTGTATATCCAATAAAATAGTTTATAGATGTATAAAAACAAAGAAAAATATTTAGCATTCGTGTAAAAATTATAAAAGATTTTATATTAATTAATGTTAGGCTTAGGCCCAATAGTGGTGTTTCTCAACCGTTTGTGTATTGGTGACCCCATTTTGACAAAAAAATTCGCGACACCCCCTTCACTAAATGATGATGCAGCATATACTTCAACTGTAGAATCTGATCCCGTACTGTTTCCCATGTGACGCTGGAAAGCTTGAGGAGAAGTGGATTTAATTCGATCAATGAAAGGATGATAGAGTTTGCCGAACTCGCGGGAAACCTATACGATAAATTGATTGACCTTTTTTTCTGGCAAGACCCTACAATTGTCATTTTCATCAGAAGACTCGTGTACATTTGCAATTAAAACAAAGCAATAAAATTGATTGTCTATGTGTTACTCTGTTTTTAGTCTATATTGAACCGAATATAAGAAGATTAACAAATGAAAAGTAGGCACAGGTATCTCGGTGAAAGGCTAACAGGTACGAAGATTACGACTAACAGAAAATAATTTCAATATATAAACAAACAAATAGTATTTATTCCGAAAGAATAGATTAAATAAGGTATACATCACATCCGTACAGGTTTACGCAATGTTGGCATTAACGTTTAATTTTAGATTTTAGTGGCATACTTCTAATCAAAACATTCTGAATAAGTCGTTGGAAAGTATGAGCACTTTTCAGGCAAAAATCTCTGTGATTCATGTCAATCTTTACAATAGAAAATAAATAATAAATAATGGGAAATAAAATAAAATCGCATTTAATTAATTTCTGTCATTACAAATTAAAAGTGAGATAATCTTAAAAATAACAGGAAAAAAGGTAGTAAATAATACGATAAACAATATATGGTGAAATACTAATAATAATTTAAGTTCTATTAATACAAAGGAAAAATATGACAATCTTAAAATAATAGAAATACAGATAAATGAAGCACATTATTTATACGATGTAATATAGTGGAAGCTTTCAAACTATAATTTATATAACTTGCGATTGCACCCGATTTAAGACTGAAATTTTTGAAGAAACGGCTGCAGTGTTTTGAGAGAGAGAGAGAGAGAGAGAATATATATGTAATGTGCGAAATTTAGTATATGGCAGTTAAGTTGGGGTTTCCATTTCCTGTAAAATTTACTTAGCTACCTTTCAAGGTCAAGGTATTTTCTTCAACCTTTTTCTGTACCCGCTTCTGGCGGGGAGGGAGCGGAGGGTGTTGAGAGAGCCTTATGTCGTATTCTACTGCTGCTAGAATAGGTTAAAAATTAACCAATTTAATGATAGGAACCTCACCGAGTTGACCGAAAGGTCTTTGAGGCTTCCTCTTGTTCTTGTAACTCCTTGTAACATAAAGAAATTATAATATAAAAGCAAAATTTAAGGAATTCATTTTGTCTTGATGAAGTAAATTTGGGCACGAGTAAATTCAAAATAAGCTTAATTTATGTTTAAATCTCAAATGGACGAAGACAGTTACCAGAAGAAAGATGAATCAGTTCTACAATATAAAACCACAATATGAAACCTGGATGCAAAGTTGTACTTCAAAGAAAAAGGTCGTGCTTCACGGAATAATTTTCTACGAAGTGAGGGAAATGCGACTCTCTGTGTTTTATGAATTTGCTTTCAATAGTATTATTACTCCAAGATCCCTGACTTTGGGTTTGGTGTTATATATTTGTCTTGCAGCGACTTGTTCCCTTTATTATGTAGCACCTTTTTGTTACCCTATTTAATGAGTTGGAATTTTCCTTCGTTGAACTTCATACCGTTGTCTTCAGTCCACTTGAATAATGTCTCGCTGTCATGTTGTAATTTTTAATTATTATTTTCATTTAAAGTTTTGATGCATATTTTTGTCGTTAGCATAACGCGATACGACATTGTCATTAATATCTCGATGAATGTTTGCAATTATTATTATAAACAGCAAAGAAGCTAATACTGTACCTTGTGGGACAGAGCTGATGACTTCTGAGACTTCAGATTTAACTTCATTTGCTAAAATATTATATGTGTTCTTCGAGTAAGAAAATTAAATATCCATCATTCAAATTTTCAATCAATTTTTGTATTCTTAAGTTTGTGTACTATAATTCCATGACCACATTTATCGATGGCTTCAGCAAAATCGGTATATATAACATCTATAGTTACACCTTCACCCAATGTTTCTAGCATTTTCTCTTGGTGGTCTAATAACTGTGATTGGCATGATCTTCAAACCCTGAATTCATGTTGGTTCGTATTGAGTAATTTCTTTTTCTTGTAGGTAGTGAGCGATTTTGTCTTTAATTAGATGTTAAAAGCACCTTTTAATGGAAGTAGGATTTGTCTTGTGACGGGGGATTCTCTCCACGATAATTAGAGTGTCTTTGGTTCACTCTCTACATTTCTTTACTAACTTGTAAAGAATACATAACAATACATAACAAGTCTTGATTCTTAAAAATACTGATGCAAAACAAAACCCACAGAAGTGGTCGGAAACCAATCTCTTTTGAATGCTAGAACCAGAATAATATATATATATATATATATATATATATATATATATATATACAGGGTGGCCCGAAAGGTACCTACCAACATTAACTTACATTTTCTCCGAAACGAATGAATAGAATTCGATGAAAATTTGCTGAGACACTATACTACTCACGCCATTTGTTTAACATCAGTTTGGAGAGAATGTCATTGGTTTGGTCTATCGGAAGCATTATGGAAGCGGCATTGATTGGCCTGCCTATTCGCCTGATCTCAACCCGTGTGACTTCTTTTTGTGGGCATACCTCAAAGATAGAGTTTACCAGAGCAACCCAAAGACTTTGGAGGAGCTGAAATGATCGATTCAACGTCAAATCGTCGACATTCCGAGAAAGGTTCTTCACAGCGTGGAATCGAATTTTGGGATGAGGTTGCGAAAAATCGTCGAAGTGAAGGGACAGCACATCGAACACATTGTTATAAAAACTGCTTGAGATGCTGTTTGAATGACGTTTGAACTATCTTTGTACTGTCAATAGTTTGGTGAAATAAAGGCTTAAACTTGGTAGGTACCTTTTGGGCCACCCTGTATAATCTTTGTGTGTGTGTGTGTGTGTGTGTGTGTGTGTGTGTGTGTGTGTGTGTGTGTGTGATCGAGAGGACGTCTTCGGAATGGAAATGAAGAGGAGATTAAAACGGAGATGAATATTTGAACGCGTTACCGCGAGCAAAACGCTTTTGTTCTCCAATTGCCTCGGGTTTAAAGGTTAATTAGCAAGTATATTATCATTTCTGTTATTTAATAACTTGTTTCGTGTGTAATATATATATATATATATATATATATACTGTATGTAGGAAGGAGTGGCCAGGGTGAACACCAGAAAAACGGACCCGCGGAGAGAAGTCGAAGAAAAGAGCCGAAATTAAGGTCCAGAGTTTTCGAGATGCCTGGACAGGCTGCATTTAAAAGATTGGTCATAGGCAGGGAGATAAATAGATTGAGGAAGGTTGTTTCAGAGTTGGCCTATTGAGTAGATGAAAGACTGAGAATACCGATTAACTCTAGCATTAAAGAGTTAGCCAGAAAAGGAATGAGAATGTGTCGAAAGTCTGGTACTGTGTGCTCTCCTTAAAGGAGGAAGCATACAGTTAGAGAGTTCAGAAGAGTAGTGTCTGTTATAATAGAGAGATAGTTAAGAGAGAGTGAGGCAACATTGCGGCGGAGAGAGAGGGATTGAAGACAGCCGGTAAAAGACGAGGAAGTCATGAGATAAAAAGCCATTGATTGCATCCGGTCGAGTAGAACTGTGTGGGTTGAGCCACTCCACACACGCGAAGTGTACTCTATACAGGAGCGGACAAAACCCCTGTAAAGAAACAGCAACTGAGTTGGGATGAAGAAACTGTGGACCCGGTACAGCACATCTAACCTCTTAGAAGCTGTTTTAGGAAGAGGGAGTATGTGATCTTTCTAGGAAAGATCACGAGTAAACAGGGCCGCCGAGAGCTGCCTCGGGCCACGGGAAGGATTGATATATGGGCCGACCTGTTTACTCTTTATTTTATTATGAATGTTTTTTGTGTACATAACGAGCATACTGATTATATGTCCAAGTCAAAATTCAAAACATACAGTATGAATAAACAACTCTTAGGAAAATGACCATTTTATTTTTCGAATCAATTATAGGTATTAATTCTATCACCATACAATTTACAAATGCAGTACCAGTCCATGCAGGCAAGACAATTGTTTACTGCAAGATTTTCATAATTAGAAGTGTACTTTCTTTGCCTTCTCTCTAGCAAAGTGGTATATGACTCTGATGAAATTTAAAGTACGGGCTAACTGGCTTTCAATTACAATGGTTCCCAGATCTGTCAGTCGGTCTTGGGCATTGGTTGACCGCAGATAATATTTTATCTGTTTCAGTTTGACTATGATAATCTCTATAAAATGTATGTTCATTAATTATATTTCCTCTCTCTTATTTAATCAATTGCTTTATTAATATTTTTAGATTTATCCCCCCCATCTTTCCGGGCCCCCTAGAGGTGCGGGCCCCGGGGATTTATCCATTTATCCCGTCTTCCCCGCCCTCTCGGCGGCCCTACGAGTAAAAGAAACAGAAAATGGTAAGAGAAGAGGAAAAATTTGAGTTCCGTGTTGTTGAAGATAAGGAGATGATCGTGTGGAAGATTGTGACGAGAAGATAAATGAAGGAACTGGGTTTTTGAGGCATTGATAACCATAAGGTTTTCTCTGCCCCAGTCAGAGAGAGTAGAAAGATCAGAGATCAGGTACGCCATAACTGTCTCACTCGAAGCATGGAGTAATTGTACAGTAGAGAGGGATGCTTTGTGAAGCGAGTGGAGAAGTGAAGGGTGGAATCATCAGCATAGGGATGGATAGTACAAGAAGTGCGACTTGAAAGATCATTGATAAAAAAAAAGGAAGAGAGTTAGTGCCTGGACAAAGACCTGAGAAACAACCACTATTAATAGCTTTAGAAGAAGAACAGTGGCTATCTACAACCGCAGCTATAGATTGACTAGAAAGGAAATCAGATATGATGAAGACACATATAGAAGGATAAAAACCAAAGGAGGGCAGTTTGGAAATTAAAGATTTGTGTCAGACTCAATCAAGAGCTTTTGATATATATGTATTTTGTGTGTGTGTGTGTGTGTGTGTGTGTGCGTGTGTGCGTGCGTGTAAAGGCTTCCTCTATTTGTGAAAAGCGCGAACTTTGCATGGAAAGCCATTTCTGTGAGTGCTCTATTTTCAATTGTGCGTTTTATTCTTTTAAACTGAACCCAGTTTTTACTTTTTTTCCTTGTTTCGTTTTTGTTTTTATTTTTGTATGTTTAAATTATTTCCTTAATTTCTTTAAAGGAAAATTAATTGTTTCTTTACTTTTTTGAAAGACGCCATCCGAGGTTGTAATTTGAGAGAGGGTATGGAGATTATTATTATTATTATTATTATTTTTTATTTTCAATTAAATTTTTTAATATCTTCTTAATTTCAAATGGGACCAGGGCCAGTGAGAGCTGGCACTGGGCCTGGGGCAAGATGCATGATCAGGTCCCCACTCCCTAAATCTCCCTACCAACCAAATTTTACTACTTTTTTAAACAAGTTTTTTAAGTGACTTAGGGTAAACGTAGGGTGAGAATGAGTGGCAATAACTGAAAAATATTTATTAGAACGAAATAGTTCTGTAATATGTTTATTAAAAATTAAAACACTGTTGATAAGCGAAAAAAAAATAACATTCTTTAGTAGTGTTAATACGTTTGAATAAAAACGCACAACACCAAATCAGTCTAGTTGTGAAGTTGTCTACGATTCTACAACTCATTTAACGATGCTTTGCGGGCTTTACTGTTAGCAAATGTTTCAATTATATCATCAGAGTTTAGGTCTCTTGCAAGTTTTGAGTCAATGGCCAATGTTTCCAAATCTGTGAGGCGCTCTTCATACATAGGTTGACCTGAGGCAGTTTTTAACACGAGCTTTTCTTTTCTTTTCTGTGCTCCAGACTTATATTTGTACTCCATGATGCTAACTTCACCTTAAAACAATAAAGAATTGA
Organism: Bathynomus jamesi; assembly: GCA_023014485.1. Lineage (NCBI taxonomy): Eukaryota > Metazoa > Arthropoda > Malacostraca > Isopoda > Cirolanidae > Bathynomus > Bathynomus jamesi. The sequence goes on from JAJOZX010002492.1 coordinate 344,534, forward strand.
GCAAACCAACAGAGTTGTCACAACAGCAGCCTAACAACTGACTGACTGTGCAGCCAGTGCAGTGCTGTTGGAAACATGTTCTAGTTACTAATGCTACTATCTGTTGAGACAATTTTTAAACGTTAGTTATACCAAAAGTAATTTTGTAATGTATTTTTTTTCACGGTCCGGGCCCCCAAAAGGCTTGGGCACCGTGGATTTTGTCCCCCTTGTCCCCCTTTCTCCTCGGGCCTAAATGGGACTACTTGCTTTCTATCCCAACGTATGTTTAACAATAACACTAATAATAATAATAATAATCTTACAGTTCCTTTTCAGTGTCCCCACCAATGAAAACAAAACAATATACATCCTGTCGTGCTTTCTCAAAACAAATGGTACTAAACTCTCCCTTCAAATGGTGTAAAATGCTCTCTTTTTCTGAATGCGAAAACCAGAAAAATCTAAATTTTTCGAAGGTCCCCACCAATCGACGCGAAAGAGGATAACCACTTTTTTATTTCTTTGTTCGAAATTAAAGTTTTGTATTGGCGAATGTATTTTTCGAGGTGTACCAATAAAAAAAGAGGACTTTATTAATGTACTGTAACTATTGTGGACACCTGTTTTGTATGTAATCATTTCTGAGTACAATTTACTCTACGTGGAAACGTCATAAAGGTTTGGTGAAAGACATTGATGGAGTTCTTTGCTTATTACATTGATTAAATAATGGTTATTAACATTAAGCATTATAGAGAGGGTTGTTAATTGGCGGTTATCTCTCTCTCTCTCTCTCTCTCTCTCTCCTCTCGTATATATATATATATATATTATATATAAATATATGTATTTTTTTTAAATGTACGAGTAGTTCATCATTCAAATTTCTGTTCACAAGAATCTGGTTGACACAGTTCGCACACACTGTGTGTGTGTGTGTGTGTGTGTAAGTTTCCCACGACAAACAAAATCTGAATTTCCTCCATTTCAGTGTGGAATTACGCCCCCTAAATACAATCGATCCGTTTGAGTGCAGAATTGCGATCGCGTTGCAATTACTCCACATAAATCTGGTGCCGAAAACATTCAACACTGAACATTGGCACTCTACACGTTTTCCGATCATGAACGATCGCGTAATAAATCTGATCGCTAACGGGAACACAATCCCGTCATGGGCATAACAGATACGCTGCGATGCGCTCTCAGCCATTAAACCCAAACTGAACCTGAATAACGGTGAACGTAGCTGAAATGAAAATGCAAATGCATTAATATTGACATTATTTATCTTGTTGGAAATGCCATCACACCTACAATGTTTTATATATATATATATATATATATATATATATATATATGGGTGTGGGTGCCGCGCGCTCGTTACCAGGATGCATGGATTTCAAAATTAATTAAGACAGATGAAAACCGATTTCATTCCAGTAACTGAATAAAATAAGTCCCCTAAACTTTGAGAAGTTCTAAAATCTAAATGAATAAATTCAATTAATATATTTTGTATCTTCTCTTGAGAAGATACAAAATAAATTAATTGGAAAAAGTAACTTCTCATCAAAGAAAAATTTTATAAATGTTAACTTTTACTCCGCTGGAAATTCCGTTTTGTATTTTCTCTCTCTCTCTCTCTCTCTCTTGTACACACACACACACACACACACCTACTTCCACTGTTCGCTCTCAAATTTTCTCATCCTTAAAAATATTTCCTTTTTCCTTTTTAAAATTCTAAAAAGTAAATTTTCTTTATGCTTTTTTCGAGGAGAAGATTAATGAAAACCAGTCTCGAGATAACTAAGAGTATTTCTTCCACTGTTTTACTTCTCCAGATTGTTTTTCACTTCCTTACTTTCATTTATTTTAAGGGTTTTTCGTCATATTTCTTTGTCTATTAATTGATGGTTCATTTATCTGCGTGTTATTGGTGTACTTCAAGGATGAAATGATCTCATAGAAATCCTTTTATTAATCTCGTACACGCGAAGAAAATCTTCAAAATAAAACTGTGTTTTGATTGTTCCAATTTTTTTTTTTGTTTGTGTTGTTAGAACCAACTAAAATTAAAATCAGTGGTCCGTAAACTAGGGTATGCTGCCTCCTTCATGAGGTGCGCGATGTGCTTCAAAAAGGTTTGCAACGAATTACTCAATTCTAAAACGTTACACGTTTCAAATGGAACAGGAAACGTATGGACATATAGAAAGTAATTATACTTTAATTTCAAAATAACTGTTTCTTTTTTACTCGCCACTAACTTCATACCACTAACTACCAAATTGCGCGCAGCCCTCCTGATAACAACGGGGATACGGAGGGTGTCATTTTTTTAATGGATACATTTGACGTTTGATTGTGTTTTGTGTCCGAATTTAGTCGTGTTCCAGATGTACAACTGAACGCAAAATGTAGAGCATTTTCAATTATTCGAACGCGATCTGAAAGATATCGGTGATTGGTTGATGCATGACGTAATTGAACTATAAGTATATATATATATATATATATATATATATATATATATATATATATATACTGTATGATACACACAGACCGTGCATGGAACATGGAACTCTTCTAGGATAATTAAATCCACTATAGTCCGAATAAGTAATGGTAAATGACAAATACCATAATTTTTCTTTTTCATGATGCTAGCCCGACGCGGGCAACGGGTCACTCGCAAAGAGGTCCCAAAAATATAGTTTCTCACCAGCTATCTGCAAAGCAGATAGGATCCAGCTTTGGGACAGGGAAGCAGCCTAGCCCAGCTACATTTAGAACCTCAATATAAGCAAAAGACTCGCTGCCTTCACGTCAGATTGAATACATCAAAGGAAAAGGGGTAACTATTATATTTTTAGCCAAAAACCAAAACTTAAACCTCAACTGGCAGAATTGAGCGTCCACTTTTCAAGGCACATAACATGTCCGTTTCAAGATGGGAATGAACTCAGAATGGTTCCGTGAGGTTTTTTATGATACACACAGACCGTGCAGGTTCGAAATGTAGCTGGGCTAGGCTGCTTTCCTGTTCCAAAGCTGGATCCTATCTGCTTTGCAGATAGCTGGTGAGGGAAGCTATATTTTTGGGACCTCTTTGCGAGTGACCCGTTGCCCGTGTTGGGCGAGCATCATGAAAAAGAAAAACTATGGTATTTGTCATTTACCATTACTTATTCGGACTATAGTGGATTTAATTATCCTAGAAGAGTTCCTTGTTCCATGCACGGTCTGTGTGTATTATAAAAAACCTCAGGGAACCATTCTGAGTTCATTCCTATACATATACCTTTCAACCTTTCAAATGTTTCGTGCGATAATTCCTCATTTCACGAAGGTCAAGCTTGTTGCCCCTCCTCTCTCTCTCTCTCTCTCTCTCTCTCTCTCTCTCTCTCTCTCTATATATATATATATATATATATATATATATATATATATATATATATATATGGGATTGAACTCAGAATAGTCCCCTAAGGTTTTTTCATGATACACACAGACCGTGCATGAAACAAGGAACTCTTCTAGGAGGAAAATTAAATCCACTATAGTCCGAATAAGTAATGGTAAATTACAAACACTATAGTTTTTTCTTTTTCATGATGTTAGCCCGCAACTTTGCGAGGGACCCGTTGCCCACGTCGGGCAAACATCATGAAAAAGAAAAAACTATAGTGTTTGTCATTTACCATTAGTTATTCGGACTATAGTGGATTTAATTTTCTCAGAAGAGTTCCTTGTTCCATGCACGGTCTGTGTACATATATATACATGTTACCGGCAAAATCCGACAAGACAGTAAACCGCAGATTGCCTAGGCATTCCGCGGATTCCCCGTCGATATTTGGCAAAGACCGAAATATTCTTTTACTTCGCACTTTGTCTAAATCTTAACAGGCAATCTGAGGAATGCCTGCATAGGATTAGTCAAGGTCCAAAGTAAAGTGTTATTTCGGACTTTGCCTGGCATTCAAGCAATCTGCGAAGTGCCTAATAAACAGGTTTCAACGTTTTATTTCGTAATTTGTCTAAATCAAAGATAATATTGCGAACTTACAGAAGTAAAGCACAGAATTCCAGAACCGATAGATTCAACTATAGCAGAACTTAAATTGAACGATTTCAAACGTCTTGTTGCGGTTATAGTATATAGGCCCCCTAATCAAACAGGTAATACGGACAAAGCGTTATATCATGAACTAAAGAGAATAATAGGCAGTGAGCAGGCCTTAGTTATGGGTGACTTTAATTGCGCCAACGTGGATTACGATACAATGCAGGGAGACGCGGAAGGTAATTGTTTAGTTAATTTTCTCGAGGATAGCTTCCTTATTCAAAATGATGGGGAACTACGAGGTTGGACAGTATTTTAGATTTAGTAATAACTACGAACGATAGGCTAATCACTGATCTTCAAGTAATAGAACCGTTAAGCAATAGTGATCACAATATGGTAGAATTCGTCCTCTCAGTAAGTCACTCGAAACCAGCTAACTCGACTGAAATTCCTAACTTCCAGCACGCAGACTTTTGAAAATTTCGAAATGAATTGTCACACGTTAATTGGGAAAACGTAATGGGGATCTCCAACGCAAAACTAATGTGGGAATCGTTTGAAACAGTATTTAGGACTACAAATGAGGAATGTGTACCGTACAAGATTAAGCGTGCGAAAGTAAATAACAAGCCATTGTGGTTTACTGCTAGAGCAGGGGATATTATAAAGAGTAGAGATAGGGTTTATAGCCTACATAAGTGCGATAAAGACAATTTGTGGTTACGAAACAACTACATATCTCTACGGCATGAAGCGAAAAGTGTAATAAAAAAGTCCAAACGTGATTTTGAAATCTCCATAGCTCGTGACGGCAAAGAAAACCCCAAGCGATTCTTTCAATCCGTCAATAATAGAAATCCAGTAAAGAGTGTCTTGGGGCCTTTGAAAAATACTGACGGAAAGCTAGTTTCTGAAAATAAGCAAATGGCTACCCTGCTAAACGAAATTTTTACGTCAGATTTTACAATAGAAGATGTAACGAATATCCCTACGGTCAGAGACATAATACCTTTTGATAATGGTAATACTTTAGCTAATATTGTGGTTAGTGAAAGGGAGTTAATACGCTATATTGATAAAATGAAAATGCTTAAATCATTGGGGCCGGATTCCATATATCCCATACAACTAAAAGAAATAAAAGAAAGCATTGTTGTGCCGCTAAGAAAGATTTTTAATATGTCTATTTCTGAGGGGGTGCGTACCAGATAATTTCAAGTTAGCAAATGTAACACCTATCTTTAAGAAAGGGGTTAAAGATGCGACAGGAAATTATAGGCCAATCAGTTTAACGTCTGTTGTAGGTAAGCTACTGGACTCAATAATTAGGGATCGTATAGTGGAACACTTGGAATTGCATAACTTCATTAGAAATACGCAGCACGGTTTAGGCGAAACAAATCTTGCTTAACTAATCTTTTAGAATTTTTTCAAAGCGTGGTTGAAGTTTACGATAGTCATCGCGGGGTAGATGCAGTGTATTTAGATTTTCAAAAAGCGTTCGACACCTACCGCACAAAAGACATTGAAAAAAACTAAGGCTCATGGAATCTTGGGTGTAGTAATATATTGGATAGAAGAGTGGTTGCGAGGTAGGAAACAGAGGGTGGTCGTTGATGGAGCGGAGTCGTCTTGGGCTAATGTAGCGAGCGGCGTTCCTCTGGGTTCTGTATTGGTCCCCTTGCTTTTTCTTATATATATTAACGATTTAGATGTCGGCCTAGTCAGTACAGTTTCGAAGTTTGCGGATGACACGAAGTTGGGTGGTATGGCAATTAATGATGAAGATAGAAGTAAAATCCAGGAAGATCGGAACGAGATCGTTGATTGGTCAGTCACATGGCAAATGAGATTTAACGTCGATAAGTGCAAAATTTTACATATAGGTTCGCGTAACGGTAATTTTGCGTATAGTATGTCAGGGAAGGAGTTGACAAGCGTAGAAAAGGAAAAAGATTTAGGAGTTATCGTCACTGGTGATTTAAAAGTGGCGAAATAAAGTACAGCAGCGGCCAATAAGGCGAACAAGGTGCTAGGTTTTATAGCTAGGAATTTTGAGTACAAATCGCGCGATATTATTGTTCCTCTTTATAAATCATTAGTTAGACCCCACTTGGAGTACGCGATCCAATTTTGGAATCCGCATATACGCAAAGATATAGATAAAATCGAAAGAGTTCAAAGACGAGCAACTAAGATGATTCCGTCGCTTGGTCGAAGTCGTACGAGGATAAGCTTAAGGAGTCAAAATTTACTACACCCGAGACTAGGAGGCTAAGGGGTGATCTAATCCAGGTTTTTAAAATTATGAATGGGTTCGATAACGTAGATAGAGAGAGCTTTTTCGAAATATCACAATATAAGAGAACTAGAAATAATGGGTGCAAGTTGATAAGTAGAAGGTTCGAGACAGCAGTTGCCAAAAACTTCTTTACGCATAGAATAGTAAATAGGTGGAATAGTTTGCCGGTAGAAGTAATTAGTAGCACGTCTATAAACATGTTTAAAAATCGATTAGATGCATATGTTGACAGATTGGGTATAGTTTAAGGTAGTAAAATTAAGGTTTTCGTGGTTTGGTTCGGAACCAACGTAAAATTGTAGGTCCCCTCCGCCAGCACGGAGGACATGCGCAATACACAACTACAATCACAGTTAGGTAGACCAGCCATGAGTGGATCCTGGGGTCTTTGTTGGTCTGAAACATTATAACATTATAATAATATAACTAACGCACACCATTTAAAAAAAAAAAAAAACGGGCATACAGTTGACCTAACCTGGCCTTCAATGTTATTCCGATATCCGCCATTGAAGCCCCAGTTAGGTCAACTGTATGCCCGGCTAGGTCAACTGTATGCCCTTGACAATTGGTTAGGTTAAGTTGTGTTATTTTCGTTAGTTTTTAACGAAAATAACACAACTTCACCTAACCAATTGTCAAGGGCATACAGTTGACCTAACTGGGCCTTCAATGGCGGACATCGGAATAACATTGAAGGCCCGGTTAGGTCAACTGTATGCTCTAACCGGGCTGAAACCTATAAATCCAAGGAGTTAGAGAAAAATACCATTCTATTTTTTTTTTAATTTAATAAAAGTATTATAATTATTGACCCTGGCTAAAGATAATCCTGATTCGAGGCCCATAAACCCCACTTCCTGGGGATATGAGACAGAGGATATTACCTTATTATACTGTCAGATTTTAGAATTTATGTGGTGTAGATTTTAGTCAATAGTTTGGACACACTCTTTATAGATGAAATCGTAGATAGAATACAAAGGCTTTATTATTTTTACAAAGAACCATTACCCCCCTTTAAACCTTGTGAGGACCGTGGTGTTCATTGAGACTTTGGTATTTTGTGAATTGATGCTCATTTCTAGTATACCACTTTTAGATGAATATTTGTTGATAGGCATATTTTGGGTATAAGTAATATTTTTGCAGGAATGAGGGTATGTGGTTATACGCACTATTACGCCCTCTACACATTTGTAATATGCTGTATTAAACATTTGCAATATATTATTTTTAGTGGATATTTGTTTGAATTTTAATATTTTTGGGGTATAAGGAACATTTTCGCAGGAATGAGGAGCGTGTCGTTATACGCACCATTATATAACCCCTCCAGACGATGTGATGGTCGTGGTGTTCAATAAGGCTTTGAATTTTTTTTAATTCATTCCCATTTCTTGTATATTATATTTTTAGCTGAATATATTTATTTATAAATTATAAATAAGTCATTTAACACCAGGCACTGCAACTTTCCGTATCTTTATTATAAACACGTTGCATCGTGGCTACTTCTTTTATTAACCGATGATCGCCTTCCCGATAAATAAGTTGAACAATTATAAATTTTTAAGTACTTTAGGAACGCAAAACACAATCAAATTAATATCGTTAATCTAAAGAAGATATTTGATCGAAGTAGCTTCGACGTAAATGTATTTTGCGGACTAACAATTTCCATCACTTTTAACAATATTTTCATTACACTGAAATTTCTTTCGTGAAATAGATCTACGCGAAGCAATATTATCTTGTACAATTAATTCTGTTGAATTGTCACATGACAAATGGATTTGAGGGATTTCACATAAAAATGTACTTCGGTTTGAAAGAAAATAAATAAAAAATATGCTTCAACGAAGTGCAAAGTTGAACAGAAAATCTTCTGTCAGCCTCTTAATCGTATTTGGACACTGTACATAAATACATATTATTATTTTTTATATTTTTACTTTTGCAGCATTATGAATGCGTTTACAATTACAAAATTAGTGACCATTTTCCGTATTACTGATAATTTTCTTCTCGAATACTTATATTCTCATAGCAGAAACGGAATACTTACAGAGGGTTGACAAAAGTAAATAGACACCTTCATTTTTATCTATAGTCTTTGATTTGATAATAAAATTCTGGAACGCTAATAAATAACAGATTTATTGAATCAATATATTTAGAATCGAGTTGCTTTCCCCTTTTGCATTACGTAAAGCTAACACGCGTTCTGGCATTCCAGTAATGAACTTTGCTATTTGTTCTTGAGATGAATTATGGTGGTGCCTATTTACTTTTGTCGACCCTCCGTACAATCTCTTTGGCTATTTCTGTGTGTGACTAAACATTTTAAGTATCTAAAACGACTAAAATTATCTGAAACAAATTTTTACTTCAGGTGTTTAGTATAAAACAAAATGCTTAGCAAAAGTAAAGCTCATTTTACGTATAATGACGGTGTTCGTGATTCTGTCAGATTGTGATTTTATCTTGGCTCTAAAATACTGTCAATCATTCGCAGGTATGAATTCCCATTTCTTACGGAGATTCATTATAGTAAATTCATTTTACATCCGCTAGAACATTTAAAATGTGTTCTTGTATTCGTGAAAGTTTATACAAGTAATATTTCTGCATTATTCTCTCTCTCTCTCTCTCTCTCACAGATACACACACACACACACACACACACACACACACACACACACACACACACACTTTCCATATTGATTCAAAATTCTATGTATTTTTAAGCCCAGTTATTTTGCCGAAATGATAGGAAAAAAGCAGTGAATATGACAAATTAAAATGGAGCAAAATCGTGCTTCGAGATTCGATAAAAATTTAAACTTTTTCTTTTTTCTTTTCTCTCCGCCTTCGGACAATTTAAACAAAATATGTTTTCGTATAAAAAGTTAATAAAGTTATTAAGCCAAGGATTAAATATCGAATTAAAATGGGAAAGAGATCTAGGGTGTTACTTCACAAAAGTTGTACTGCATCATGTAAAGATGGATGAAGTCTTTGGGGTTGAGGGGGGGGGGGGCGAAAGGAAAGTTACAAGAAATTAAAGCTGAGTAGTCGTTATCTGTTTGCGTGAGAACATTAATGGGATTAAGTTCAATGCAAATTGAAATGCGCGGAGATTAATGATACGTACTTCGTATAAATAAACGCGGCGAACCAATTACGAGTCGGCTTTTGTGGTCCGCACGGATATTGTTTGTTTCAAAAGTATGTGTCTTTACAGTATGTAAACCTCTATTTCAATGCGAGAAAATGAAAGGTTTATATGTATTGATAACTTAATGTAAAAATAAGGATCGCTTTTAACATCAAAGTTATTTAAGGAAAGAAATTCGAGTGACGTTGGACAGTTGTAAAACTCTGAGGCCATACGAGAGCGTGTCAGAAATCAGTCAGTCACGCGTCAGACTAGAAATTTTACCCCCATTATTAATTTTGCATACATTAATATATATATATATATATATATATATATATATATATATATATATATATACACACACGTGCGTGTGTGTGAAATATAAATATTTAAATAGTAACTGGAGCATACTCACCATATGAATGTAATAATACACGCATTGAAATTCATATCTGATACATGACTAATGGATTTCTGTCAAGTTTGGGAATGGCAGAATATGGAACAAACGTGGAACTGTCATATGTAAGAATTAACGTTCTCGAAGATTTGTACAGCCGTGATTGAAAAGGAGACATTGGATTATATTCGATTCTCTTTTTATGCAGGAAAGAGGGGCTAAACGCACACCCGCAAAAACGGCCCCCCTTCCTGATAGAGGAAGCACCAAAATCAAGGTCCAAGGCTTTCGAGATGCTTGAACACTCGGCGTTTGAAAGATTGGTCATAGACAGGGAGAAAAATGAACTGAGGAAGAATGTTCTAGAGTTGACTGGTTTAGTAAATGAAAGAGTGAGAATATCGATTAACCCTTGCATTAGAGAGTTGGACAGAAAATGAATGAGAATGTGTAAAAAGTCTGGTACTCCTGCTCTCCTTAAAGGAGGGGGCATGCAGTTAGAGAGTTCAGAAGAACGTGTCCGTTATAATAGCGATAGTAAAGAGAGAGTGAGGCAACATTGCGGCGAAGAGAGAGGGATTCAAGACAGTCAGTAAGAGGTGGGGAATTGATGAGACTAAAAGCTTTTGATTCCACCCGGTCAAGTAGAGCTGTGTGAGTTGAGCTACCTCACACATGAGAAGCGTACTCCATTCAGGGAAGGACAAGACCCCTGTACAGAGACAGCAAGTGAGTAGGGGTGAAGAAGCTGCGAAGCCGGTACATCACATCTAGCATCTTAGAAACTGTTTTAGGAAGAGGGTGTATATGATCTCTTCAGGAAAGATCACGAGACAGGAAACGCTAAGAATTTTAAGAGAAGAGGAAGAATTGAATTATGTATGTTGAAAGTAAGGGGATAGTCGTGTGGAAGATTGTGATGAGTAGACAGATGAAGGAACCAAGTTTTTGAGGCATTGAAAAACCCACTCAGAGATAGTAGAAAGATCAGAGGTCAGGTGCATCATAACCTTCCCACGCGAAGCATGGAGTGACTGTTGAGAGGGACGCTTTGTGAAGCGGGTGGAAAAGTGAAGAGTAGAATCATTGGCATAGGAGTGGATAGGACAAGAAGTGCGACTTAATAGATCATTGATAAATAAAACGAAAAGAGTGGGTGACAGGACGGAGCCCTGAGGAACACCACTTTAGGGGAAGAACAGTGGCCATCCACAACCGCAGCTATAGATCGGCCAGAAAGGAAATTAGAGAGGAAGGCGCAGATAGAAGGATAGAAACTGAAGGAAAGAGGGCAGTTTGGAAATGAAAGATTTGTGGCAGACTCTAGCAAAAGCTTTTTATGTCTATCGCAATAGCAAAGGTTTCAACGGAATCCCGAAAGGAAGATGACCAAGAGTCAGAGATATGTAAGAAGATCTCCAGTAAAGCGTCTCTTGCCGAACCCTTACTGACGGTCTGAGAAAAGGTTGTGAGAAGAGATTATGGCGTTATGTTACGTTGGAAAGGGAAAAGACATTAAAAGGAGACACTAGAAGCTAGTGGAATTCGAATCCTCATCGCGTGGTTTCATAGAATCAGCGCTCCTATACCGATCACACCATCCAGAACCCTTTTGCATCTTACTTCAACGAGGTTATTGCACTTAAAGAACAAATTATATATTATATTCTGTTCTTTGCTTACCGGTTACAGTTTTGGAAAATAGTTCGCCTACAAAAGTTATAAAAGGTATAAAAAATTATTTGTTGGTAATGAGTGGGCTTGTTTTTTAAAATTTCATTAATCACCAAAAGTAATAAAATATTCAAAGAAAAATAAAATATACTCAATTAGTAATTTTTTAAAGCTTTTTAGAAGCATATAAAAATAGTTACCTTAAACTTCAAGTACACAAAACTTATATTAATTTTCTTTACTCTTAATAAAATTCCAGAGCCCTTCACGCACGAATAAAATTAGAACATAGAACGAAAAGACGGGCTTGGTATTCGCAGGAACAACTGAAATGCAAGAGGTACATATTTCAATTTTGAGAACCATTATCTTCTATTAAATGAATTACGTGCAATTATAGAAAAGTCAAAGACTTCTGAGTGGGAGTGAGCCAGTGAGAATCGAACCTCATGACGTCGTTTTACCATTCGTGCCATTTTAGAAGTAAAAAAAAAGTAAGTTTAACGCGGATATGTTGCAAGAAGATTGTGCAGTCTGTCACACTTCTCAATACACTACCCAGTGAGAGAGACAAACGGATAAATTCTTCTCTCTTGGGTTAAGAAAAGTCAAGAAATGAATTATTTTGACCATTTCTAGGAACACCTTCATTAGTTGCGGAAAACGAGGCTCCCTCCCTATATCAAATCTAGAGGAAATATTGACTGAACTACAGAATAATGTGCACTAGAACGTCATTCAAAATCTCAATGTATTTATGCCACAATGTGTTCAAGACCTTCATGAAACACATGGAAAGGTGTGAAAATACTGAATGTACTCTATGTGATTATATTATTGATGAAAATGTATTGCTTGTTAAAAGTAAATCTCTCTCTCTCTCTCTCTCTCTCTCTCTCTCTCTCTCTCTCTCTCTCTCTCTCTCTCTCTCTCTTTCTCATATATATATATATATATATATATATATATATATGCTGCAAACCCACAAGGAAAAAGAAAAACGATTCCAAGGTCTTTCGTGTATTCAAAGCTACGCCTCGTCAGGGTCCTTGTGGGTTTGCAGCATTTATTCATTTCACGTGTTTTATTGTGAAATTCATCCCATATATAATATATATGGAACAAGGAACTTTTCTGGGAAAATTAAATCCACTATAGTCCGAATAAGTAATAGTAAATGACAAATACTATAGTTTTTTCTTTTTCATGATGCTAGCCCGACGTGGGCAACGGGTCACTCACAAAGAGGTCCCAAAAATATAGCTTCCCTCACCAGCTATCTGCAAAGCAGATAGGATCCAGCTTTGGGACAAAGCAGCCTGTGAGGGAAGCTATATTTTTGGGACCTCTTTGTGAGTGACCCGTTGCCCATGTCGGGCTAGCATCATGAAAAAGAAAAACTATAGTATTTTTCATTTACCATTACTTATTTGGACTATAGTGGATTTAAGTTTCCTAGAAGAGTTCCTTGTTCCATGCACGGTCTGTGTGTATCATAAAAAACCTCAGGGAACCATTCTGAGTTCATTCTCACATATATATATATATATATATATATATATATAATCAGGTACAGAATAAGGGTACAAGTATAGTAACCGTATATAAATGAATGAAGGTATAAGTATGGGTGTAGAAATATCTTTTCTATTCGTTTCTACACTTTGGAAAGGTATAAACCAATACTTAACTTTTTGTGAAGAAAAAAAATAATGTGACGCACTAAACTCGGTTACATCTTTGAACATCAGCATCATATAATTCGTATGGAAGTTCACCAGGGATGATAAGCAAAAACTTTTTAATTTTTAAACAGTTCACAATCCCAATGATGCTCCCAATCTAATGAGTAACACAAATGTTGGAAGTAATCAACGAACTGTAACAAACCTTATATATATATATATATATATATATATATATATATATATATATATATATATATATATATATATATATATACAGTATATATGTGTGTGTGTGTATATATATATATATATATATATATATATATATATATATACACCCTGAGTTGGAAATATTAAGAACACAGCGAAAACCAATTTTCAGTGTTTACAAAACAAAATCTATACAATAGCGGTCCTTTCTTTGAGGAAGATTTACAGAGAAAATTGTACCGACTGATTTAATGCTTGGCGATATGGATTGTGTTATTGCACAAATGAAAATGCATTTCTGCGTCTGATTCAGACAAATGGAATGCTATACACTAATAAAAATGTAAGTATGAAATAGCTATGCTTCTGTACTCACTATGAAGAATGAAGATCTTTGGACAAAGGAGAAATACTGTACCGGACACCTTGAAGAGACCTAACATTGTTCCTGTATATGATATAACGGAGGAGATAACACGCGAAGAACAACAGACCTGTGTTATGCACTGCTATCTCATCTCACTAAATATTGGAAAGGAAAAATTCTGTAGTATTTTATGGGGCACTTGAAAGTTTTAGTAAGAATTCACATGGATTCGGATCATGGAGATTGTACCTCTCGCAATTAATACAGCACTGTAACAATATTATGAACGCACTCAAAATCAATGGCAGCTATAAATTAATATACGCATATTTCGCTGAGGCTTTTGCCAAATGAGACTATGGAATAATAACATATAGACTTAAATATATAGGCATAACAGGAAAACTGGGAGAAAAATATTTAATTTAATTTAGAAAACGAAAGCGTATTGTTGCAGTCCAAAGTATGTCATTATCAGAATCTGATGTCCGTAGCCCAGTACTATTCTTCTGGGATGATACACAATTTAACAGACAGATAAAAACGAAAATGAGATGAGAAGTCCCTTAAAACAAATATAAAGATTACACAGATGGTCAAAAAACAACAGTACAAAATTTAACACTGAACAACTCCAACTCTTTAAGAATTGCACAAAACTGAGTAACTAAAGAGTAACTCCAAGTGGAAAGGAAATTTTAAAAAACTCAAAAAAAGAAAGAATTTGGGAGTGACTATTTGAGAGACAATAAGATATGTCGTAATTAATAAAAGTGAAACGCATAACAGTACAGCTATTAAGCACTTTTTAAAAGAGAAGACAGACAGTGATGAGTCATTTGCTGAAAACCTTAAAAACACCAAAACTGAGTACTGCTGTTCAATTCTGACAAATCGTTTGTATGAAAGTTGTTGTTATAGTCAGTTACAAGAAATACAAGAATTAACTTTATAACGAAAACATACGAGTTAAACTTGAATTATTAGGAGAGGTTACGAGGAACAGAGAGATACGCCATCATCTATGCATGGAAAACAGTTGAAAATATAGGGACTAATCTCGAGACGAGTAACCCTTCAGAAAACACCAAGAAACAGAAAGGCAGAATATGCGACATCTATAGATTAAAACAGTACAAGAACTAGCTTTGCAGTTGGAGGAATAAAATTATTCAATCAATACCAAATGAAATGAGGAATAACTGATGTCGATTTGGACGTCTTCAAAAGGACACTAGACATCAAATTCAGGACAATATCATTCTCACATGAGCCAGGTGACTTTCGCTATTTGAGATGAAGAGACGATTTTTTATATCAGGGAGGACTAAAAGACTAAAATAACACACACTAATGCAAACACAACCTACCATTAAGGCGAGTGAAATGATACTGGCGTGAGGCATAGAAAGGAAGCGCATTTCAATTTCGGACAAGTAACGACGCGTCATCAAACTTTTAATGGCCTTGAGCGACCTCTAAATATTAATATTTTCTCAAGAAACTTCATAATCAGGGTTTTAACATGCAATCTCACATTTCTAGAGGGTCAGACCGAAACTTCTTGATGGTTCAATTCTTACCATACAAATAAGTGACACCCTAATATATATATATATATATATATATAGGGTGCCTCAAAAAATATCCCTATTTTTATTTGCCTTTGCCAGTTATTTTATAATGGATGTATATTTTACGAGGGCCACTCAGTATATTTTGCCCCATGCTTTTTTCTTAGCTAAATATTAGGCCATGGGGCTGAAATGTCTTTTAGGCCGTAAGGGCCACTCAATATATTTTGCCCCACCTTTTTTTTCTTTCCAAGTTTCCTTCTAACTTCCAGAAATTTTCTACACAAATAATTACATACCTTTATTACACGTTTTTATTTTCCCACATAGTCTCCATCCTCTTTCACGGCTTTCCTACACCTCGAAACAAGGGTCTTTATTCCTTGCTGGTAAAAGTCTGCTGGCTTCCGCTGGAGCCACCTTTAACCTCCTCAACAACCTCATCGTCACTCTGAAACTTTCTTCCATGAATAGCATCCTTCATTGGCCCAAACAAATGGAAGTCTGAAGGTGCCAGATCCGAGCTGTATAGAGGGTGGGGTAACACAGTCAAGAGCATTTTTGTGATGGCCTCTTTTGTTTGCAAAGTATTGTGTGGTGTTGCGTTATCGTGCAAAAGAAGAACGTCTTCCAGTTTTCTCTCCGGTCGAACTCGCTTTATATATATATGTCTCTGGAGTATATGCCTCTATCAATATATGCCTCTGAGTTGATTGTTTGTCCTTTCTTCATAATGTCCACCAGAATCACCCCTTTCATGTCCTAGAACAAGGTGGCCATAACCTTTCGTGCAGAGGGAGCCATTTTGAACATTTTCTTGCGTGGGGAGCCTGCGTGATGCAACTCCATGGATTGGAGATTTGTTTCAGGTTCAAAGTGGTGTACCCAGGTCTCATCCCCAGTCACAATTCGTGAAAGGAAGTCATCCCCTTCTGTCTCGTATCGAACCAACGACTCGGAAGCAATTTCTTTGCTTTGGGCTTTGTGATCTTCAATCAGTTGGCGAGGAACAAACCGTGAACACACTTTTGAGTATCGCAGTTGCTTAATTATCGTATTCACACTTCCTTCACTAATTCCTAGCTGCAATGATAGCTCCTTCTATCTGACGCGGCGATTTGATGGAATGATGCTGTTAGCAGGTTGCACAGTGTGAGATGTCACAGCCGATGCCGGGTGACCGCTGCATGGCTCATCATCAAGGCTGGCACTCCCTCTCTCCGATGATCTCACACGTTTAAAGCAGCGTCCAACTGTGTTCGATCAACAACAGCATCTCTGTAAACGTTTTGTAGACGTTTGTGAAAATTTCCAACTGTTTCCTTCTCTGCGGTTAAGAACTCGATAACAGCTGTGTTTCCGAGGCACATCACTGTCAGACGCCATTTGCGAAACTGCGTTAACCATCGGTTTTATACAAGGGCGTTTAAAAGCAGTTTTATACAAAGAGGGGGAAGTTCAAACTGGAAAAATCCGGTTATGTGGACCGCAGAAAGTTCAAACTTACTGCCCAAAAGACATTTGAGCTCCATGGCCTATTATTTAGCTAAGAAAAAAGGGTGGGGCAAAATATATTGAGTGGACCTAGTACATGTGGACATGTAAAGCTTTCGCACAGGACTAGTAATAATAGTAAAGTATAGAACAGACAAGGCTCTCACACCCTCCTCCGCCAGCCACTGCTGACAGAAAATAGTCGTGAAAGAAGATTTATACGAAAGTAGAAAAAGTACAATGAAAAGAATAGATTCAGAGTCATTCACACCATGCGTACATTTGCCTCGTGTACTCAATTACGCATTAGAAGATAGTACAAAATAAAGGATAATATGAATACTAAACTGCTTAATCTAATCTACATCATACATTTTCATAAGGGTTTTTTTTTATTTGTTACTCGTACGTACAAGAAGTCATCATTTATCATGTCACCTTTATTATGTACGAGAGAGAGAGAGAGAGGAGAGAGAGAGAGAGAGAGAGAGAGAGAGAGAGAGAGAGAGAGAGAGGAGAATTTTTGTATGAAAAGTCATAGTTAAATGGATTTAGTTTTTAGTTTTACTTTTTATTCAATCTAAAAGTGTTAAATTTATAGAAGTCGCAAACTGACTCGGACCAATTTGAATTTTTTTTAATGTAAAAGCTAAAATACCTCAAATAAATTTTACGTTCTGAACAAAATCGAATTTCTACTGTAGATTAAATTTACTTAAAAAACACGAATTGACTTTCAATAAAAATACAACAATATATATATATATATATATAATATATATATATATATATATATATCAGGTGTCGCCCAGAAAATGTGCCTATTTCTCATTAAATGTTCTAAACAAAAAAAAAAGGAATCCAGACAAAAAGACAAACGCAATGGGTCCGTAAAACATAGGACTTTATTAACCTTACTTAAACATGTTCAGAAGAATCGCCATTTTTTCTAACGCAATATTCAACCTTACACAAACGTTTGGCATCATGTTTGGAAATAGCTCGGCTGGGGATGTTGTTGATTACCTCATACACTTTGGTCTTTCGGTCTTCAAGCGTCTTTGGCTTGGTAGGATAGATCCTGTCATGTAACCCCACAAAAAAAAAATGTCAGCGGGTGTGAAGTCAGGTGAATATGGGGACCATTCCACTGGCTCATGAACAGAGATTAGTCGCCCGGAAAAATACTTCCTCAAAAAGTTGCGAATTTCACAAGCAGTGTGTGGAGACGCTTCATCCTGCTGAAACCACTGAATCTGTGGTAATGCAGCCTTACTAGGCTATGGCCTATTGGTAGCGGCATCGTCTTTTCCTAATTTCGCATTATCCTGGTCAATTTCCATTGATCTATCAAACCTTTTATATGAGGAAAGAACGGTTTTAATATACAATACTTATTAATTACACTGTACAACAAATTTTCGGTTCAGAAAAAAAACGGGAATAACATTCGGTCATTCTTAATATTTCGAGTGTGCTGATTCCAAATCTGAAAATAGTTTTTTCTATCACGTCACGTTTTTTTGTAATAACTGCTTAAAATCTTCATACCAAAAAATAAGAATATGCTGATAAACAGATAGGCAGATATGGAACAGTTTAATTATTGCTATACTTCAACACATATGCACAAAATTAACATAAAACTCTCGTATTATACTGTTTTCAACTCATTATTTGTATTTATGCTGGCGTTTGTGTGATGCTTCTGGTTGGTCACGCTTTAAATTCCAGCAGAAATCGGCCAGCATAGCAGAACTCCACTTTCCTTTGTATCGGCTCTCCATTCTGGCTATATCCTGGTGGAATCTCTCCCCGTGTTCGTCGCTAACAGCAAATGCGTTTTCCGGAAAGAATGAGAGATGTGAATGCAAAAAATAAATTTTCAATGACACCTTACATCCGAGACGTTGGTATGAGTTGATAAGTTGATCCACAAGTGCAGCATAGTTGTCGTATTTAGTCTTTCCTAGTAGACCTCTGCACACGTTTTTGAATGCACGCCAGGATACCAACTCAACCTCATCCATCACCGCTTCAAAGTGTTCGTCTAGCATGAGTTGGCGAATTTGAGGGCCGACGAATATGCCTTCTTTAATCTTGGCATCACTTATTTTTGGGAATTTTTCCTCTAGATATTTGAAGGCAGGCTTATCCTGTTTCAACGCCTTTGCAAATTGTTTCATCAACCCTAGTTTTATGTGAAGTGGCGGCAAGATAACCTTTTCCTTTCGTACTA
The DNA here is from genome assembly GCA_023014485.1 of Bathynomus jamesi. Lineage (NCBI taxonomy): Eukaryota > Metazoa > Arthropoda > Malacostraca > Isopoda > Cirolanidae > Bathynomus > Bathynomus jamesi. Next base: position 363,702 of record JAJOZX010002492.1, read on the forward strand.
GTGGTTCGTGAATAACATTGTGAGATCCAGGTGAGGAATTGTCTCGCAGCGGCCATACTGATCGTGTTTAGTGTTCAGACCTTGCTCGGCTATCCCACGTGCATCGGAAACACATGTATTTCGTATAGCCAGTTTAAAATCCATTGAGAATAGCCACAACCTTCAAATCTGCGCAGATAAACCATTCATGTTCATTGTATTTTATACAGTCCAGAATAAAAGCAACATTGTCATACGTTTCTCTCAAGACGACTGAATGAGCGATCGGAACAGAAGGCATTGTGTTCCCATTGTGTAGCAGTACACCCTTACAGTGATACATCAATGAACAATCTCCACTGATTCGGTTCATAGCACAAACCCAGAGCATCGAACAGGCCATGTATATCAATGCAATAACAAAGATTGTTCTTCATTGTGAAATATTCCTGCAAATCCAAGGAGCGCTTTCAGAATGCTGTAATTCGTACGTCTTCCGCCAGCAGATTCCATTCTTGTAGACATGAGGCCAGCAGTTCACTTTGTTGCTTGGTAAGTATTAAATCACGGACCAAGTCTTTGAGTTCAGGCTGCGTGATGAGATGTTGTTCTTTCTTGGACTCGACTTGAGCTTCATAGCATTCGCCGTCTGATTCCGATTTGTCAGAGTCTGTGTTATTGGTCGGCATTTCAGCTGGAGGACGAGGGATGGGTATATCTGTAGAATGTTCCACAGGACAAATAGCAGAACGAAGATTTGGACAGACTATAGCCTTTTTCCCTTTTCTGTTGCAACCTGTAATGTGAGACAATAGACATTGTTGACTACTTAAGATAGGATAATTGTGTAATACATTATGCAGAGCAGGATATGCTAAAATGTGCTAAAAACACCAAATTTGACGTATATTCAAAAAAATAAAAGACTCAAACCTGTGATGTTCGTTAAGCAGAAATAGCAATCAGTTGAATGGTCCAGCGGCTCTCTCCATACCATTGGGTCACCGAATCCCAGACCAGGACTGGTGCCTTTGAACCATGCAGATAACGAGCTTGTACATCTCACACAGCAGATATGAGGCGCCTGTGCTTGTCCTGATCACCAACTTTGCATGCGAAGTATAATTCATAAAGCTTTTTCAACATGAGAAGTTAACTAACTTCCTATACTGTTTTAACGTTAATGTCCCACAAATATAACAAAAACTGTCTGGCGAATTTTTGCACTCTAGGCTTTGTAGCATAACATCAATAAAAACCTGTAAAATAAAAATGATAGATCAATTTGTAATTTCAGACACTATAGACGTTGTCGGTGAAATATACATAATTTGATAAGTGTTATTCAATAATACTCACTTATGGCACCGATTTATGATAAAATATGGCTGACAATTTTGTTTTAAATGATTAATGAAAGAAATTTTTCATAAAATCAAAGTGGAAACACAGAGCCGAACACCACTACCACAGCATATGCATGACTGAACAAAATGTAAAAGATGCGTTCAGAGAACCAGTGGTTCTCAAAATGATACAATGAAATAGGGTCATTTTCATAAAATCGGTGGGTGATACAAATAAATGAGTGTTATTTTCGCAATCTACGCATATAATTAGCCATAAAAATTACTATCTCATTTCCGTTTTTTTCACTGTTGTACAGTGTTATTAAGTAATGAAAGATTAGAAATGTAGAGGTATATGCATATAGGTATATGCGGAATAAAACCCCCAATCTGTTACCTTTCTGAGGAAGAAACCCCAATAATATTAGGAGCACTCAATATATCTTGCCCCACCCTTTTTTCTTAGTTAAATAATAGGCCATGGGGCTGTAATGTCTTTTTGACCATAAGTTTGAACTTTTTGCGCTTCACATAACCGGATTTTTCCAGTTTGAACCTCCCCCTCCTTGTATAAAACCACTTTTAAACGCCCTTGTATAAAACCGACGGTTAACGCAGTTTCGAAAATGGCGTCTGACAGTGAAGTGCGTCGTAAACAGAAAGCCGTTATCGAGTTCTTAACCGCAAAGAAGGAAACAGTTGGAAATATTCATAAACGTCTACAAAACGTTTACGGAGATGCTGTTGTTGATCGAAGCACAGTTGGACGCTGCTCTAAACGTGTGAGATCATCGGAGAGTGGGAGAGCCAGCCTCGATGATGAGCCACGCAGCAGTCACCCGGCATTGGCTGTGACATCTCACACTGTGCAACCTGCTAACAGCATCATTCCATCAAATCGGCGCCTCACATACAAGGAGCTATCACTGGAGCTAGGAATTAGTGAAGGAAGTGTGAATATGATAATTCAGCAACTGAGATACTCAAAAGTGTGTTCACGGTTTGTTCCTCGCCAACTGACTGAAGATCACAAAGCCAAAGCAAAGGCATTGCTTCTGAGTCGTTGGTTCGATACGAGACAGAAGGGGATGACTTCCTTTCACGAATTGTGACTGGCGATGAGATTTGGGTACACCACTTTGAACCTGAAACAAAACGCCAATCCATGGAATGGCATCACGCAGACTCCCCACGCAAGAAAAAGTTCAAAGTGGCTCCCTCTGCATGAAAGGTCATGGCCACCATGTTCTGGGACATAAAAGGGGTGATTCTGGTGGACATTATGAAGAAAGGACAAACAATCAACTCAGAGGCATATATTAGTAGAGGCATATACTCCAGAGACGTATCGACCGGAGAGAAAACTGGAGGGCGCCCTTCTTTTGCACAATAACGCAACACCACACAACAGTTTGCAAACGAGAGAGGCCATCACAAAAATGCACTTGACTGTGTTACCCCACCCTCCATACAGCCCGGATCTGGCACCTTCAGACTTCCATTTGTTTGGGTCAATGAAGAATGCTATTCGTGGAAGAAAGTTTCAGGGTGACGATGAGGTTGTTAAGGAGGTTAAGAGGTTGCTCCAGCGGAAGCCAGCGGACTTTTATCAGCAAGGAATAAAGGCCCTTGTTTTGAAGTGGAGGAAAGAAAAGGATAGAGACTATGTGAAAAACAAAAACTTGTAAAAATGGTATGTAACTACTTGTGTACAAAATTTCTGGAAGTTACAAGGAAACTTGGAAAAAAAAAAAGTGGGACAAAATATATTGAGTGCTCTCGTATAAGCATGGTATAAATTTTCAGTATTCTTTATTTTCATTTGCTATTTGAGTTTTTTTAACTTTCCTTTTGGGCCAGCGAAGAGTGGATCTTAGAGTCTTTGTTAGCAGCCTGTAACTCTGTAGCTGATATATAGATATATAATTGCTCCAGGTGGTGCCAAGCAAATTTCACGTAATATGAATGTACTTTGATTAGACTGGGCGTATATTCGTTGCCTTGGGAAGCAAACTGACTGCAAAGTGAGAAAGTTGCAGGGTGATCTTAATTATTTAAATTGTTGTTTGATTAATAGAAAATATCCAGTTTTCCCGCAGTTCAATCTGAGTAATTCTAATCTGCTTAATTCGCATACTTATAAAAATTTTCAATACCAACTGCTGAATTCTGAAATTAGCTTTGAGACGCAAGCTTAATGCCTATGAAGTGAGGATTGCCGATCGTAGAACTTAGTTAAAGTCTAGAGTTAGTTGACCAGATTATAATCACTTACATTGTTTAAAATGACTCTAAAAATTCTAAGTGTATAGCTAAGGTAAATTTTCAACAAAAATAGAAAATTGAGAAACATCGGCTAATATTGGTCCTAATGTTACAAACTTTGGATATGTGGTTTTAACTTTTTAACTTTTCAACCTTTCTGACCTTGTAAAAGCAGATATCGTTTACTGTTTAAAGGGCTTAAATTTGTGTTTAGTCCGAGAAACCTTAACTTTATCAAGCATTTTTTGACTTGTGAAAGATTTTTAAAAAGTGTTATTTAATATTATTTTTGATTCACTCAAAAAAGGTATTTGTTATGTAACAAAGTCATTGAGACATTTTGTGTTTTCGTCTTTTTATTCTTTGAACCACTTTAAATGTAATCCGAATGTCCCCAAGGACGAGTTTGATGCGCTTGGAAACCTTTCATATTATTCCTCTTTTGTGATAACAAAACCCGACAATGAAAATGGCATTGTTTTACTTAACAAAGCTGATTATATTTCCAAGATAAATGAAATTTCCCTTCACGCTTCCAAGTTTGTTCCAGTGACAACGGATAATTATGCATTGTTAATAAAACTGGAAGACAAAGTTAACAGGTTTTTGCGTCAACTGAAGGAAATGGATACCATTAGCAATGAATTGTTTCGAGGATTATTTGTGTCTGGTTCTAGTCCTGGAGTGATGTATGGCCTTCTCAATGTTCATAAATTTAATGTCCCGTTCAGACCTATTTTGCTAGCTATAAAAACTTGCAGTTACGGCATTTCTAACTTCTTGGTCCCCATCCTCGCTACTCTAACTAAGAATCAATTACTATAAGTGATACGTTTAGTTTTGTTCGCGAAATTATGAGTTAAATTTTGGTAGTAAAAATTTTATTATTGTTAGTTTTGATGTACAATCTGTTCACAAATATGCCATTAGACGAGACTTGATAATATATATATATATATATATATACACACCTCGTTAACCTCGTTGATGATCCGTGTGTTGGTCTCTATTCACATGAAGTCAAGCTGGCGGCCCCGCCTCTAGGCCTGGCTTGGTGGAGGAGCGAGTTGCTTTCTTGCGCTCTCCACCGCACATAGCCATACATTTTAACTTTTGTTTAGCGATTCGAACCTTGTTTCCTGTTTTAACCGTAACCATTTAAAAACTTTTATTAATTTAACTGTAAATGATAATATTTTTGTTTAATAACAGATTTTATAAACAGGTAAATAGGGTGGCAGTGGACTATCTCTTAGGACCCACTATATTTTCACGAATGGAGCTGATTATCTGATTGTCCTTCGGCTTTTAAACCGGATATGTACTGTAGATGACACGTTTTTATTCTTTAAATAATTTGAAAATATCCCTCTTTCTCAATTACGTTAATTCTAAACCTAGACATAAACATAAACATAAACATAAACATAGTAATATCGAATTCATTTCCGAAGTTGAAGCGAATGAGTATTTATTATTTCTGAATATTTCAATCACTCGAAATAATGATGGTTTTAAAACGTCGGTTTATCGTAAGCCCAATTTTACTGACTTGACCACCAGATTGAACTTTTTTATCCCGTTGAAATATAAAAACAACCTTATTGCCACTCTAACGAATGGAGCATATAATATTTGCTCGAATTACGTATCTCTCCACTTTGAAGTTAGAATTTCGTAGAGGATTTCTTCATGGAAATGGTTGTTCTGTAAATTTTATTAATTCAGTGATGGGTAATACTTTAGATAAGTTATTAAATTCGGGTTCGGTGCACATTACTACTGTTTCCAGGAACAAAGTTTATTTACCTCTCCCTTATACTGGTTTATGGGATTACGTTTGAGAAACCAGCTCTGCAAATTTATCAGAGAATGCTTTCCCCAGTTGGAACTTAAAATCCTTTGTAGACCATACAACAATGGCTAACTACATTACATTAAAAGATAAAATACAGACTCTGCTCGATAATTTATAAATTCATGTGCGATCGCTGTATGGGATCGTACATCGGGAAAGCAAAACAACATTTGAAATTCCACATTTTTTAACATCTAGGTCAGTGGTCGGCGAACAGGGGTAAATTACCCCAAATGGGATACATTTAAACATTTTGGGGGTAATGCGTGCGGTATGAGAGACACCATATGCAACAATTTTAAGAGCAATTGGCTTGTTTTTGTTTACTTTGAAGTCTGGGGGTAATTTCATTTTACTCAAATAGATTTGTGGGTAATACCCAAAAAAGTTCCCCGACCCATGATCTAGGTAGATCGGTACAAACAAATTATCCTTTAGTTAAAGCACCTTATTCTACAATAGGAACATTCACACCACTATTACCACCCTTTTATGGAGTCAAATTTCTCTTTCCTCGGCAATAGAGGATCATACTCGAACCTTCACGTAATGGAGTCGTCGTATATTTACAAGGAGAGACCTAGTTTAAACAATTGTAGTTCTTCAACTGATTTATTGTGTTTGAAGTAAGTTTGCCGTTTTTTTTAGCTTTTTTTTTTTTGTGAGTGTTTAGTTTACAATGATATTTATAATTTTGTGTTGCGTGTAAATCGTAAGAATAATTTTGATTTTGATGTTTTAATTTTTAGTTATTGAAGATGGAACCTGATTGTTTCGAAACGTCTCAATTTAAACAAAATGTTTGCGACTTGCGCTGTTGTTCCTTCTCCTAAGTATGTATATATACATGATGCAAACCCACAAGGAAAAGGAAAAATGATTCCAAGGTCTTTCGTGTATTCAGAAGTACATCTCGTCAGGGAATGATTCCCTGACGAGGTGTACTTCTGAATATACGAGAGGCCTTGGAATCATTATTCCTTTTCCTTGTGGGTTTGTATCATTTATTCATTTCACGTGTTTAATTGTGAAATTCATCCCATATACAGGGTGGCGCAAAAGCCGCGCATCATAGGAATTTTCAATGTTGATTATAGTTATTTTTTTTTCTTTTAGGTAGGGGATGGCTACGAAATTAACAATAGACGAGAGGGGTGAACTTGGTTTTAATGCATGGAATACCAGGTTCTACAAATCGATGAATCGGTGCAGAATTTAAATTCTGTACCGATTCATCGATTTGTTGTACCTGGTATTCCATACATTAAAACTAAGCTTACCCTCTCGTCTATTGTTAATTTCGAAAGAAAAAATATATATATAGTCAACACCGAAAATTCCTCTGATGCGCAACGTTTGCGCCACCCTGTGTATATATAGTGTATCTGAAAAATTATACAACTATGGGTAAACTACAGTTTATGGATAGTTTATTTAGAAAATTTATAAGTTTAACCATAAAAACAATCTTAGTAATTCCTACAACTGTTCATTTTTACGTTCTTCTATGAAAAGAAAATCACTTGAAAATTTTTATATTGTAAAGTTTGGAAGTCGATTGTAACATATTGTAAATCACTTAAAAGAAACGAACCTTTACCCTTTGAATACCTCTTCAGTAAAGCTTCAGAAGATTTCTTTTTTATTATACTCTTTTAACTTTTGCTTATTAACTCCTACTTTCCTTTTCCCAGGAATAACTTTCCTTTCTTTTACCTGTAACTAATTAGTATGAAAGAGGCAGTAGAACTTCGTAGTACTATTAAATCTTTTCATTTCCCAACCTGACTCTTTTGGAAGCACCTTCTGTAATTGCATATAATCTTGACATTAGTAAATTTGCTGTAAATTAAAAAGTTTGTTCACTTTCATTTGCAGGTATTTTAAGTTCTGAAGGATAAATTTTAGCACATTAAAAGTTATTTATTCATCGACTTAACTTTAATTTATTAAGTTAGAAGTTATAATTTAACTGAGTTGTAAGTTTGAGCTATATGTTTGGAAGTAAAACTTTTAAGTGCTAAAATATTCAGGATCAACTCGCAAGTCAAAAAGTTTGCTCTGCATTTAAGGGGAAATTTGTATATATTTTGCAAGATTAAAATGTCAGTTAAAAGTTGTTGACTTAAACTGGTTTCTTGAGGAAACTTTTTAGGGGGATCGAAGCTACTTTTCTCAAACCTTGATCTCTTTAAAGTAACAAATTAAGTACAGAGAAATGGAGAAATGTAAACCGCATCCTGTGGTCAGATCACCCAAGGTCCTTCGCTTCCGCCGCCTCTTTTTATTTGTACGAGTGGCAGCGTCCATTTGGCACTCGTTCAGTTCGAATTTGCAAGATCTGAAACCCTAGTGTCAGCAAATTTATATACACCGAAAAAGTACATAATTACAACAGCCAGCAGACTGTACCCACTTATCTATTTGATAACCTTTTACTCCACTTAATTTAACTATACAATTACTGGTAGCAAACTTTGAAGTGTAATAAATCATTTGGAATTTGTGTGTGTGTGTGTGTGTGTGTGTGTGTGTTCCCATCGGTGTTTGTTTTTGTGGTTTGTGATATATACACACTGTATATAAAATTCGTGAGAAACATCAGAACGTTTAGACAACGGAAAGAAATCGTAAAAAATACCCACAGATGCAAAACAGGCGCAAGAAAACTCAAGCTCGGGAAAACTAGTCGAAATACAAATGGGTCAGAAACAAACATTCATCCGTAACACGAACGAGAAGGAAAACAAGGTAGCAGAGAACGAAAATTAACCCAAAAAATTTTACACTTTTGCGAAAAGGAAAATGAAGAGTAAAGAGAGTGTTGATCCGTTAAAAGATCGAATAAACGAATACATAAATGACCCAGAAAAAATGAACTACTAAAGGCACAATTTAAATCTGTGTTCAGTACCCCTAAGCCCGCGATGAAAATAGAAAATCCGGATGAATTCTTTGACATGGATATTCGTACAAACCAGTGAAGAACAGGTATATACACGAATGCATTAATTGATTTTGAATTCTTCGAAAAGAATATCATTAAGACTGTATCACAAATATGAGAAAATTTAACACCAGGGAATCCCTGGAGCGCACATTGAGTGTTACATTTCTAAAGTGGTGCAGAGAGTATATTCGAGCAACAATACTTACATGTACTATGGAAAAATCACTCCACACGGGAACAAATTCCACTCCTATTAAACAAAATGAATATTGCTCCCTTATTCAAGGAAGTAACAGAGCAATGCCAAACTTGAAGAACTATGACAGTTCACTCGTTTCTCGCCTTATAAAGTACTTTGGACGTGTTATCAGAGACAAAATTCCTTACAACCTTCAAGAAATTAAATTCACTCCAAACCAACATGGATTCTCAGCCGGAAGATGTCTATCACAGCTGTTAGATCACCGATAGAAAATGCTGGAAACGTTGTGAAGAAGTCAAAACATAGATGTAATTTATGTTGATTATGTTAGTCTTTTAGAAATGTGATCATGGAATTATACAGTAATCACCCTTCTTTAGGACCTGCTGAATGAAAGCGAATTTCTAGCAGGAAGGAAAAGTACCAGATGAAAGACAGACGAGAGTTTACCTACGCAGGGTGTCAACACAGAAGCACAGTTCTTGAGAACAATAGGAGGGACACCATCAGGACCGTAAACCTTTCCTCTCATTAGGTTCAGAGAGCGTTGTTCTGCATCGACCGTCCTACATAGAAATGGGTACAGAGGGCGTGTAGCTAGATTGGAGCCATTGCTCTGAGAGTAATAAGAGGAAACGATACGAGTATTCTATGTAAATGAAGGATAATTCTGATCAGTGTTGGCACTCTTTTGCTTCCTTAGACAAATCAGCATTTTGCTTCGGGAGGACGGATCTAGATATGGAGAATCTGTGACGCTATGATGAATCCTAAATTGGTGCAACCCAGTGTAAAATTCGGTATCTGTGATGTTAAGATGTGAGCATGCATTTGGCACACTGAACAAACTGACCCTTTGTTCTTAGCGGGACATCTGAATTTTAAGATTACGCATCTATCTTGGATAAGAAGCTCCAGCATTTGTTTCTTAACGGAAACTTCACTTGGAGGACATGGTTTTAAGAGGACGGTGCCACATGTCCATTCCGATTCCTTTGCTTTAGGAGGGTGTTCATTTTATTTTGGCAGGGCAATATAATATTATATATATATATATATATATATATATATATAACTCTGGACCAAGATATAGAATGCTGTCTCAAATGCGCTTATGACCTTGATAATACCTTCAGTTTATACACCTCTATGAGGATTATCGAGTTCTGTGACGTCATTATTATAAAAAAACGCCTCTGTATGTGTCCGTTTTGAAAAAAATTAGAATATAGCAAAAACTTGTTAAACAGTGAAAACTTAATGCATAACGACATACCAAAATATTAGAGTATCTTATCAGGCGCTTCAGAAAAATAGAATAAAATCATTATGCTTATTGAGTACTGCCAATATATTAAACTTTTATCAAAGACTTTTAACTCCGCGTCTTAGTATTTAGTTGGTCCACTCTTAGTCCTGATTACGGCCTCCAATCGACGTAGCATCGAGTCGACAAGCCTTTTGCATTCTTCTGTAGTTATCGATTGCTAGGTTGTCATCAAACACGTCTTCAGTTCTCTAAGTGTTCCTGGTTTAAGCTTTTGGACCTGCTTAGCAATATTCCAAAGATTTTCTATGGATTAAGATCGGGAGAATTAGCTGACATTTCAATTTCACGAACATCAAACCACGCAAGTGTTGCACGAGCCGCATGAGCTGGAGCAAAGTCATGTTGAAAAAAATGAACATATTTAGAACGGTGTTGCATTCCCCTTTTCATTATGTAAAGCTGACCCACGTTCTGGCGTTCAGTTGATGAGGTTTGCCATTTATTCTTGAGAACAATCATTGTGGTGTCCATTTACTTTTGTCAGTCGTGTGTGTGTGTGTATGCTGTATGTATACATATATATATATATACAGTACATGGAAAAATAGCTGGCAACAAAGAAATAATATGATAATAATAATAATAATCCTCAAATTCAGCCATTGAATTATAACAAACTTCCACAACATTCATTATATTGCTTGCCGCTTGTCTAGTGTGATTAATTAGATTTTTTGTATCTTTATTATTGTATCTTTCAATTAATCATTAATCTGTCACAATTAATCATCAACCACTCTTTTTTTGGGTCAGGGAGGATCCCGATCAGTTTAATTTTGTATGACCAACAGAAAACGATGGCAGTTGAGGGTTAAAGATGCATGTGTGCCCTACGACTACATGGAAAGTGTCGGTGGGTCAGTAAATGTAGGAGCCAATAAAATATCGCCATCCAAGTGGGAGCCGCCTGTAATTTATTGACCACCTAGATTCAGTATACAAATATAGCTTAAAAGAGAGAAACGGTTATTGCAGAGGATATGAATATAAATCTCTTGACAATTAATAGTAATATATACACAAAAAATTAATTAACTTTGTTGATGTGTTTTACTTTTGCGTAAATAAAACTACCAGAATTAATATGGTTGTATCAAATTCCATCCAGATTGATCGCATATGGAGTAATTTGACCTGAAACGTCAACTCGGGTGTAATCATTGCTGATATATTTGACTCTTTCCCTTGGTTTGCATACTTCTTATTTTATATAGCACTTACTGATATATATATATATATATATATATATATATATATATATATATATATATGGCTAGTTCGGATCCCTGTGTAGAATAATTTTTCACATAAATTAGGTAGTTCTTCTTTGCTATATCAATGAGGATCTGGATTTAAATACAAAGGTTTTACAGTTTGACACTATATTGACGAATCCCTATAACGAAATAACTCAATGAAAACGAAATCCATGGTTTATCAGCGGGTTATTTGAAGTCAATCGACTGAAAGCACAAATTATATAAAAGAGTGAAAAAAGCCATTGTTCCTCGGGTGCTTTGCAGTAGATATTAAAACAATCTTCGAAAACTAATCAAAATGGCGAAACAATAATTTTACTCAAATTGAATTTCATGAAACAAAAATGGTGATCCAAAATTGACTTGTAAATTAATTAACAAAACATTAAATGAAACACCGAAAGGGAGCTGTTTTCCACAAACTTCATATCAATAATAGTTACTGATTTAATAACCTTAGCAAACGAACTCGACAAACAATTCTCAAAGATAGGAAGGTGGGTAGGGGAGATTTTATGGGAGGAGAACATCCACAAAGTTTCTCCTTCCTCTCAATAACTTCAGCTGACGTAAAGACAGCAATAAACGGTCTTTAAAACAAAAACTGCGCCATAGATTTCATACCAAAGGGACCGAAGTTATATGACCGGTAATGTACGTTTAGAATTTGCAACACGAAATATTAAAAAACACACTATTTTAAAAGTCAGAAATTCTAAATAACACTGGCCTACGGGCCGCCAGTTGACCATCTATGATATAATATAAATCGTGTGGTGATATTATTTCTGAACCACTTACCGTCCTTTACAATTATTCTCTTCACACCGGGTATTGTCCCAGTCAGACACATATGGGATAGATTGAACACAGTCTTATTTAAAAAGCTGTTCGATGGGCAGCTTGTACCCCCACGTTCTGAAATTCGACTGTACTCAGAAAATTAATTGTTTTTTGTGGTGCAGCTACTATTTGATTGCACCTATGAATTCACTTCAGGATGGGTCGGGTTTTTATGCAGGAAGGAGGGGCCAAGGGCGAACGCCCGCAAAACTTCTCCCCCTATGTAAGAAGGGGAGAGCCGAAGTCAAGGTCATAATGTTCATAATGCCATTTTTTTATTATAAATTTTTAAAAAGATTGTGTAGTGTGTGAAATGCATGCATTTGTAGTGAAGAATAGAGGGAGAAGTGTATATTTGAGAGCATGCTGGACTGCTCACAGGATAGATGAGACGCGGATAAAGATCAGCTGAAGGGGACAGTGACAGGAGAAACGGAGTTCCAGCACTCCTGTCTCCTGCCTAACTTCCCCTTCAAGTACTTCCCTCTGGAGTTCTTAAGCGCTAAACCACTAAAATTTCTTTGAAGTAAGAGTTACAAAAACAAATTTTGTTTCAAAACTTCCGCGCGAGTTCGGCAGATTTTTCGAGAAATAAGTTCACCAAATTTATTTAGCACAAACTCTACATAATTATCCGCGGAAATTAATCATCACAAACGTGACAAATTTAGAATTTTCTTAGAATTTTTTTTAGAATTATGAAACAGTGAAAATGTCACAATACCCGAAAAAGGTACGCAATAACTTAATTTTGAAACCGTGACTGTGCCACTTAATGCCTAGAGGGAAGAATTCCAACTGAGTTCATTCTCCATAAACTAACTCACAAATTCAGTACCCTTCCATATCACTTAGACTTTGCCTAACTGATCACCTTTAATTTGTTGAGTTCGAATACAGTTTATTTCAGTAGTGAAGACAATCTCTAATACTGCAGTCTAGTCTCTAGATACTGCAATCTAGAACTTTTAGATAAGAAACAAAAAAAAAATCACCAAATGAATCTCTTACCAAATTACTGAGCGATAACTTGAGGGCTATTTAACATTTTAAGCAAACCGAAAGATTTTTCATTCGCTTCGAAACAATCTTTTAAACCGCCAAAAATATCTTGCTTGGAAATAAACTTGTAAAATCAACTATATTCTGACAAACTCTTTCTAACGAACCATAGAGATTTTAAGAGTTGAAATTTGCTTAAAATTTAGTTTCTCCTCTGACACGCTCATTTATTTTCTTTGGATCAATCACAGAAATCGGTGTCAACTTATAACACAGGCAACCGCGCTTCAAACTCTATTTTGATTCTTAAATTTAAAATGATTTAATTATCACCAGAATCAAACACTTTAAAATAACTTTATTTCTTAATACCATCGTTACCTTTATTTTAATCTTACGAGTTTTACGCATTATTCTGATACGCTATTAAATATATAAATTTGCAGGTTACGGCAGTTTCTATAGAGAAAAATTCGCAAAAGTTGACAATGTTTATATTCATACAAAATGAAATTGTAATTTTTTTCAGTGTAAATCTGAGCATTTTGAATGTAGTGTGTGTCTATATTAATACACCAACTTTAGGAAAGTAGTGTAATTATATCTCTCTAATTAGGTGAAAAAGATTAAAAGTCTATATAATTTCGGTCGCCAGTTGCCAAACACTGCGAATTAGAGACCTTATGTATATTTCCAAATTCAATGCACCTTATATTCATTTTATATCTTCGATCTTCCTTAATCCCTTTTCTCATCCCTTTCCAAACTTTTTCTCATCCTTTTCCTAATCCGTCTTCCTCACTTCCAGTTCTTTTGTCATAAATTGACTATCTTCTTCTCTTCCTCTTTATCCGCACCGGATGAAGATCTTAGATTAGGTCGAAAGATTGGTTCTAATGAATCTATTTCTTATTGTGGCTTTATTACCTTAATAATAATTTATACACGGTTAGTCTCGACGTGGTATCTTTATTCACAAACGTTTCTTTGAAAGAAACGATAACCCCCTTTCATTAATGGTTTGTTAGTTTCAATTTAAGCGCCTGTCAGAAATGGCGGTTGTTTAATGGTCATTTATACATTAGGTGGACGATATTGCCATGGGAAACCCCCTGAGGTCCTCAGTATAAAATTTCTTCCTCTATTACCAGGAACAACAGTGGTTACGTTTCGGCTCCAGTGGATTATACATTTTACTTTTTAATAATTCTGCCCAATAAATCTCTTTAAATGTTTGTTATTTAAACACTGAACTTGGGTAACAGTATGTTTTCTAAGGAGATCGAGCACACAAATTCTTTGTCCTTTCACGATGTTCTGGTCACGCACCTGGTCGAACGCCCAGCGTCTTATCCACTAGGCTACCCAGGATACCCATTATCTACCAACCAATTTCTTTATTGTGTGGAAGGATGAACAGCTGGGCTTTGCTGCTCGCCGCTGCCGTCACCGGGTCTCGATCCCGGGGCGATGCTAACCACTACATTACCGAGGCGCATATATATATAAATCTACAGAAATATATTTTGGCTAGACATTTAATATTACAAAAAAAAAATTTGAAACATTATTTCTCCATTTTAAATGTTGAACCAAATCGTTTGCCTTTTCTTTAAAATATATTTGAATCATAAATACGATATGTCTTTTTAAATTTTGTAAAGTTAAAAAGAATAGTTACTGACTTGTAAAGAATCTTAATTGGAATAAAGAATTTTTAAATACACCGAATGCAAATATGACGTCTAAACATATACAGGGCGTCCCAAAAAAATGTATACACACTTTAACAGCTGATAGCTCAATTGATGTTTCTTTCTTTCCAAGTTAAACCCATTAGAATTAATAATGGCAGTCAGACTAAGCTTTGAACAAGGAAATTCATTCTAAAATGCTACTGGAAGTGTGAAAACGCAGTTGAAGTGCAAAGACAGTTTAGGAGAGTTTCAAACAGACCACCAACGCGACTTACCATACTCGAATTAGAGATAAGTTTGAAGCCGATGGAACTGTTCAGAATGTCCACAAGAAGCGTTCCGGAAGACCACGGACATCGACAAGCCCCACAAAGCAAGAAAGAGTACTGGAAACGTATCACCAAAGTCCAAGAAAATCTGTGCGGCAAGCGAGTCGTGAGGTAGGAATTTTCAGAATCGTCTGTCCAACGCATTTTGAAGCGCTGTCAATGGAAAAGTTACATTCCAAGATTAGTCCATGCTATTAATGAAGATGATCCGGACCGAAGAGTGGAGTATTGCGAGTGGTACTTGGCACGATGTGATGTGGATTGGACGAAGGGGTTTCGTAGAATACCCTCCGCGTTCACCAGACCTCACACCACTAGACTTTTTTTTATGGGGATACTTAAAAGACAAAGTCACGCTATAAAACCTGCAACAGTCGCTGAATTGAGAGCAGCCATTGAACGAGAATGCACACAAATACCAAACGAAATGTTTCGTGATGTTTGCGATTCCATTGCTTCGCGTTATCAGCAGTGCCTGGACCAGAACGGACGTCAGTTTGAAAACGGCGTTGACAAACAATTAAATAATGTCTGTAGATTCTATTACATTTTGAAAATGAAATGTATTTTAATAAACACTGCCTTTAAAAGTATTTAAAGTGTGTATACATTTTTTGGGACGCCCTATTTACCGTTCGTTTACTAGAAAATATATTAAATATATTTCCTTCTGTAATGTTTATTTCAGTAATATTTGCTTCTTTTATGTAAAATATAATAGGTTTTAATTAAAAATTGTAAAAGAAAATGAAAGTTATTTCTACTATTGTCCATTAATGGAATAATTTATGGAGGTTAATGTTAAGAAGATACCGAATGAAGTGTATGTACGCTAGTAGAGAAAATGGGTTCCTTACTTCAATAGTTCTGGAAAAATTGCCTCCCTCCGACAACGACTGTCGATGACGGTTACACTTCTAAAAGTAGCGGCTTCCCTTGGACAAATTGTTATTTTCATAGATTGTGTACATCAAGTTTTGGAATGGTTGGTTCAGTGGCCGATAGGGAAAAAACTTTTAGAAATGGACAAAATCTGGTGTAATAATAATAGAATAACGGAAATATATAACAATAGGAGACATTTAGACCTTTATTAAACTCAGTTCACCAATACATTAATATCAATGCAAAACTGAACTACATAAAGCGTAAAAGAAAGTAATACATGGAGTCCATAAACAAAACTAAAATACTGTATGAACTTGTCAGAAACCATTAACGCCTTTTGGCAAATAATAATAATAATAATTTCATAAAATTATAGTAATTAATCACACACACACACACACACACACATACATATATATATATATATATGTATATATATATATATATCCATAAATACACACCTGCATACATTCATATATACACACACATGCCCATTATACATTCAGATAAATGGGACGGTAATGTAATGCCTTCATATACTTACATAGTATAGAACTGCCATTGACAAGCGAATTTTAGGCTTTATTGGCAGAATGGAGTTATATAGTAAATCTTACTAGATAATGCAGAGTAGTGAAGTTATGTACGCTAGTTTTAAATATGTTGAGACAGAGAGAGAAAACTATATAGAGATTATTTGTTGTAAGCTCCAAACATATGTTTAGAAATACATACCGTATGGATGTTCAGCTAAGATTAAACATCTCAACAATAATTAATAGATAATGCAGAGTAGTGAAGTTATGTACGCTAGTTTTAAAGATGTAGAGACAGAGAGAGAAAAGTATATAGAGATTATTTGTTGTAAGCTCCAAACATATGTTTATAAATACATACAGTATGGATGTTCAGCTAAGGTTACACATTCACATGACTCCACATAATTACATACAGGTATTCAGCTAAGATTTGTGCCTTCGTATTTATTGGGATATTAGACGCTGAAATATAATTAAAATATTAAATAATTATATAATTAAATAAATATCGAATATTAATTACCTTGCTAATTGAGTATATTAAATGCCTTAAATACCTTGACCTTGTACATATTTGGTTTTATTTTACCATTTATTACTATTTCATCTTTCGTTTTGCTATATACAAATATTGATTAATTTGGTATTATTATGAAAATAAGAATATATAAGAATACAGTTTAATTTTGTTATGGAAATAAGATAGGGGATACAGCGTTCTGGCTTCTCTGACGTGATGAATTTGTCTTTCGGGTTTCTTTGGAAGATTTTTAATGTGCTAAATTGTTTTATCTCTTGATCAAACGTGTTCCAAAGGTTTGGACCTGTTCAGGATAAGGATCTAGTTGCACAATCTAGAGCATAATTCGGTTTTCTGATGTAGGCGTTTGATTGTCCTGTGTTAAAGCGGTGTTGTGTTTGGGAAGCTAATACGTTGTTGTGGATGATTTCTGGTGCAGTATTATGGGCGATATGCTTGTTCGATTTAT
The DNA here is from genome assembly GCA_023014485.1 of Bathynomus jamesi. Lineage (NCBI taxonomy): Eukaryota > Metazoa > Arthropoda > Malacostraca > Isopoda > Cirolanidae > Bathynomus > Bathynomus jamesi. The sequence goes on from JAJOZX010002492.1 coordinate 381,181, forward strand.
AGATTTTCCTAATTATTTTTTTTTGCATTACCACCAATGGCTGTACTGAATATTGCCGTATGCTTCCGTAAGCACTAATGCAGTATTGTAGGTGTAGGTACACCATAGTGAAATATATGGATCGACGTACCTGTTTTGGGAGTGCTGCATCTGCTTTCGTAATTGAAGAAACCTTGGCTAATTTGTCACATATATTTTCAGTGTGCTCTTTGAATGAGAGGTATGAAACGATGGTAATTCTCAGAAATTTGGCCAACTGCACTTGCTGAACAGCGATTGAATTTATGAGTAGGTTTATTGGGGATAACGATTTCATAATAATAATAATAAACTATGAGAATTAATCTCTCTCTCTCTCTATATATATATATATATATATTGTATGGGTTTTCAACAGATGTTCACGATCGACCTGTATTCGACCCATTTCCTGTATCCCGTTTCATTTGGGAATTTTTATGGTACTCATTTATTTACGACCAAAGGAAGGCTGAAAAGTTGGGATAGCGATAGCCAAGCGCCGCCTGCTGACAGCGGAATCGAACCCGGGCCAATAAATTTGCAGTATATATATATATATATAACTCAGAATGGTCCCCTCAGATATTTTATGATACACACAAACCGTGCATGGAACAGTCTTTGTATATATAAGGACAAAGAATAACTTCATCACACATGCCTTAATTATTTTCTTAGTATAGTAATTAATTTTACATTGGCATCAGTTTTAGCACTTAAGCAGGATTCGAGAATTATAGAAATTGTTGCAAAAATAGATCGGTTTGTGTCGCGTGTAAATCTTTCGTGATTTTTTTTAAAAGATTTAATTCATACAAAAGAAATTCGTACTCAATGACGCTCGACAGCGCCACTGAGTTGAGAAAATAATATTGTAAATCAATATATATATATATATTGCAAACTCACAAGGAAAAGGTTTGCATCATTCATTCATTTCACGTGCTTAATTGTGAAATTCATCCCATATAATATTATTATTATATATATAATATATGTGTGTGTGTATTATGTATTTATGTATATATATATATAGCAGTGGTACTCATTGCGCGGCTTGAGAGCCAAATGCGCTATATACATTTGGCTCGCGAGCCGTCCAGTGAGTACCACTGGTATATAGTATATATGTAGAGGTGTATATAAAGGTTTACTGAAAGCGACTTAATATATGCGGTTATATTTTATAGTGCGTTCTATATCCACGTATTCCGAGAACGTAAACACACTACCCATTTATATAACTATCTCGTATACATACATACACCTCTCGCATGCGTAAATAAACGCGTGCATGCGCTCAGGATGAAAATACATTGCTCTCTCGTAATGAAAAGTATTCGAGGAGCGATAAACTATCGGTTCGACTAAAACGAAAATGGTATTTTAAGAGCGAGAAACCATTGCGTTTCTCTCATCGCACACAGAGCGTTTATGAAGGCAAGATACCCTAATAAAAATAGATAAAAGGTTTATATTGTTATGGTGATGCTTCGGATTTTCGACTGAATGGATGAACAGAAAGGAAATGCTAACATCGCGCCGAAAGAAAGAGGTGAAGCTATGTAAAAGTAGGCTCGTAAAATAGAGTGGGTGTATAAGATGTCACAAACACCGCTTTGTTCGAAGGCTTTACTTTAGTGAATGTGAGTGAGCATCCCGCAAGGTTTGTGACTGTTGCGATGCAGTTTTTACGGTATCTTTCCAATCTCAACCATTTCGTTTTATTTTTTGTCGAAGAGAAATCCAAAAGCGAGAATCTCAAAAAGGGCCTTTTCTCATATCCATCTGTCCCACTTCATGTCATTCCCACCCATTCTCGCCCAAGACTTTCCCCCGTCTGGGCTGTTTAGTTTACGCTGTTAGGTTAGGTTAGGTTAGGTTAGGTTAAGTTAAGTTAATGCTTATAAAGTAAGGATTAGTTTGGTTACATATTCGAACCTGAATGAATCTATCCTTTACGTTAGGATAGATTCATCTTTTTTAGTGATTCACAAACCAGGAAAGAGTTTCCTAAATTAGAATTTTTATTGTCGGAATCTGAACGACAGTAGGAATACCGCGAAGTTAGAGAGAATCTTGATATTATATTAGTATAGAGGAGACATGACTTTTAACCTGTTTAAAATGTTGGCTGAGAAACTGAAACAAATCAAACTTGTACACGTAGTGGTTTCAAATTCAGGTATAAGAACTGCCTCACTTTCTTTCTTTGGACGAACAAAAATTTTGTATTGCTGCTATTCCATCCATATTTCGGGAATACTACTCAGTTCCTAATCCCAATCCCAGTAGAAGAATAATCTTTGATTTCAATTCAAATTTTGACACAAGGAAACTCTGGTTCTAGCTCTGATTTGGATCTATGTAGTTAACCTTAATCAGAATTACTCGGAGGTGATCCCGCGTAGATTGAAGTAATCTTCGAAATAATAGAAAAATAAGTGGTAAACAACACGATAGAAATAATAGAAATAATAAAAATAATAGAAAAGAAAAATGGTAAACAATACAGTAAACAGAACATGTTGAAATACCAATAATAATTAATTTCTATTATTACGAATTAGAAATGATGATACAATCTTAAAGTTATAAAAATACAGATAAATGAGTCACATTATAAATTATAAATAATGGAAACTTTCAGCACATAATTTATATAACTTGTAACTGAATTTTACAATAGGTGATTTTCTTTCTTTAGTGATATTTACAAGTTGCAATATATATAGAGTACATATATAATTATATATACACATACATTAATAGGAGTTAACAAAGTGTTTCTGTAGTGATTTGCGAAACGAAATTAATGATGGTGCATGTCTGACATTTATAGGTATAGCGTTACAAATATCCGCCACTTTGTATCATAGAAGAAAGCATTTCCTGCAGTTTGCATTAAATAATTTGGTTTATGTATGAAATCATTGGGACGCCTTGTCTTATGATTATGGTTGGTCTGATGGGGGTAATCGTCCTGTGAGTGGGCTAAATAGATAACCTTCCTTTCTCTCACATAACAGGTCTTTATGATTTTTTCTTTCTTAAGTTTTAGCACTTTGTCATGTATTTCTTTTCTGTAATCACAAAGCGAGTCATTAATTAATGAATATATTGGGTTTAATTTGTATGAGAGCACTTCTAATTTCAGACTTCCAAGGAGGATAACAACGTTAAATTTAACAAGTCTTTTACCACCATCATTGCTGAGTCTTCTCACTCGCGTTTGTCGATCTGAGTTATCTCCATTTGCCATTTCTGCGCTTCTGTGTAATGCGTCTGCTAACACGGTGAATGATGAATGAGAAAATATTATGCCACTATTTAAATCTCGTTCTCACTTTAAATGTAAATTATGTAACGTGAATTTGTAGTTTTTAACTTCTTGTATTCGCTGTCAGAGGAGCTGCCGTGCGTTCGTTTGTTCGTTACTGCGTAACTTTTCAAGGTTATTTGCCGCTCTGTGCGATTATGCCTCCGGCCTGTTAAAAGGAGTGTCAGATCTCACGAGAGAAACTGAAGTAAATTTATGATGACTAAGTTTTGGTTAAATACTGCAAGTAAGGTGAACAAGATTGTAACAGTGTAATCTTCGTATATTCACCATTTCGATGGTATTACAGAGCACTGTTTCAACAACTTTAATCGCTATCATTTCTGATATAGGAGGAAGAGGAGCAAAAGAAACGGCATCCAGTGCTGGCACTGGCACAAACACACAAAAAAATCCAACATCATAAGGAAAGTTTACTAACTACAATGTCTTTGTTTTTATGGTAATGAATGAACTTCATGGCCAGCGTTATCATACTATGATATTATTTATAAATAGAACGTCGTTACATTACCAGCATCCGCAGCTCAGCGGGTAAACCGTTTCCCAGTGAACGAAGTGAAGACACTGAGGTCGGGAGTTCGACTCCCGATGATTCTCTAATAATAATAATAATACAGGAGTTAAAGCACTAAACCGCATTATTTAGCCAGAACGCTGTGCCAGTTTCTGGCTCATCTGAATGATTTAGTATTGGGCTTTATGGAAGCCTTTTATTGTTACATATGTATTGCTTCATACGTTTCAGTCACGTACATTTATGTGCATATAAATAATTTATATTACTTTGATAATCGTATACATAAATAACTTCAATCAATTTAACTATTTATCTGTACTTACCTAACTATATGAAATCACTGAAGCCAGATATTGTTTAATCACAATAAAGTCAAATTCTCTCAATGGAGAGTGATGTGAATTTAAAATATAATTATTTAAACATTATTTTACCTGCAAATGATTTTATATTACGTTCAGTAATGACGCAGTTGGACCGGTTCAAACCACTATTATTCAATTCTTCAAAATATATAGTGTGAATTTTAGCTGAAGTGCTTGGTTTTTTAATAACGTTCGAATAAGACATATTCGTACAGAGAAATATTTCAGTTGTGTTCCTCCTTATCTTTTGTACCATACATAAGATAGTTATGAAAAGTTTACCTGTTCGTTTGGAAAATTGAACAAGTAAAAAAATTAGTTTAACTCCAATATATAATGTAAAACATCAAAGAATTTCAGGAAAATAAAAACAAAAGTTAAAATGCAAAAAGTTTTTATACATTTATTTACAAAATTATTTAATACTGCACTTTGAAGTCATTTAAGCAGAAGGTGGAAAAACAATGATTCGTTTTGAGTATTTTTTCACAAAATTTCAACATATCTCAATAGAATTTTAGCCCATTCTTCTAAAGGAAATTGTTGCAACTCAGTCAGATTAGAAGGGTTCCTCTTGCGGACAACTTTTTTCAAATAAAACCATAAATTATCGATTAAATTGAAATCTGGGCTTTGATGGGCCACTCAAGAAGCTTAAGGTGCTCTTAATTTATGTTTTGGATCATTATCTTGTTGCAGTGCCCATTTCCTGCTCATTTGAAAATCCCGAACTGAAGGAAATACATTTTCTTCTAAAATTTCTGATATTTCTTCGAATTCAGTATTGCATTGATGACGACAAGCTTTCCTGGAGCAGAAGCACAAAATCATGCCAAAAGAATCAAACTACTACTACCATGTTTAAACTGTAGGAAGGACGTTTTTTTCTTCGAATGCAGTATTTGATTTTCGCTAAACATAACATTGCTCATTGTTCCTAAATAATTGAATTTTGGTCTCGTCTATCCAGAGAACTTTCTTTCAGAATGTAAATCCATCATTTTGATGATCCTTGGCGAACTTTAAACGAACTACTTTGTGCGCTTTTCGTAACAGAGGTTTTCTTCGTGCAATTCTTCCATGCAGACTATTCTTTTTTCAATGTACGGCGCTCAGTAGGGGGATGGACATCGATCATAGACAGTTTTAATGTATGGCAAATATCATCTGTAGTTACTTTGGATTCGCAGCAGCCATTCATTCAATCCGTGTAGCTATACGTTCTGAAATCTTGCAAGGTCGTCCACACCTTGGTAGAGTTTTGATTGTTCCAAAGTTTTCCATTTCTTTATAACTGCAGCAACCGTCGTAAATGGAATTCGAAGTTCTTCTCCTATCTTCCTATAACTTTTCCCAGATTCGTGTGCAGCAATAACAGATCTCTTAAGATCTGCACACAGCTCTTTACCACTACGACCTATTGCTTACTAATGGCTTGCACAGTCATCCGTCTTCCATGAAGATTCACAGAGAAAATTCTATAATTCAGACTTGCCAACAGTCTCTAATCAATAAACAACCAACTACTGAGAGCAATTAAAGTATTAAATAATTTTGTAAATAAATGTACGAAAACTTTTGCATTTAAAAATTTTTTTTTCCTCAAGTTGTTCGATGTATTTCAGTATATGTTGGAGTTAATGTAATTTTTTACTTGTTAAAATTTCCAAACGAACGTTAAACTTTTCATAACTATCCTGTGCATGGTACGAAAGATAAAGACGAGTATAACTGAAATATTTATCTGTACGAATATTTATGAGCGCCACTGTAACTGTGTGAAGTGAGCATTTGAATTCTGGACCTGCCCGGATCAGGTCCAAGAATCTAAAGTTGCTTCACTAACATTCATGTATACACCTTTTAATGTTTATTAAGGATGAAATGAAGCAATTTCGATTGGTCTCGAAGATCTTTCTGTGAACTCTATAAGTTATCGCAAATTCCAACACTTGTGCTCATTGGACTCATTAAAGGTCAGAAAAACACAGAAACCTATATTATTTTTAATAGCCAAAGTACGAGTATGATTAACTGTTTGACAATCAATTCCAAATGGTTAATTCAACCATGTTTGTTAATTTTTTTAGGGGTGTGACAAAAAATCGAATAGTTTCAATGAAATCATCGCATGGTTCAATTAACCTTTTTAGATTTGATTGTCAAATAGATGGCTATGTGTGTGTGTGTGTGTGTGTGAGAGAGAGAGAGAGAGAGAGAGAGAGAGAGAGAGAGAGGGGCATCCTTAGTTTTCAATCTTTATAAAACTTGAAATAAACTTCCTATGAACTTTATCATCATTTTATGGACACTCGCATAACTAAACGTCACTCAAACTAACCGAACTTAACCCAACCTAATCTAACGTAGAGAACGTACGTCGATAAATTGTTCCTTTGACGAAACTCCTCTGTAAAGCCCGTCAACTGTAAACACAAAGTTAAAAGGTTGTGTAGAGGATAAGGAGAATATGCAAATATCTTTAAGGAATAAAAGCAAAAGGTAAAAATAAAAATAAATTATTTAAAAGAAAAAAAATTGCCGAATAAAAATTTATAATGGGGGGCTATACTCATACGTCCTTGAGGAGTTTTAAAAATCTCTCTCTCTCTCTCTCTCTCTCTCTATATATATATATATATATATATATATATATATATAAATAATTGTGTGTGTGTGTGAATTCATGAATTTTCTCGAAATGCGAGAAAGTTTGCTGCAGTTTTTTAAATAATAATACACAGTTTTTTTAATACCTTTAATATTTTCATTCTCATAATCCAGTCGTTTGGAAGACGTTGTCATGGTTACCTAGAAAAGGTTTGGTTAATTCAGGTTCAAAGGAAACTTGAACAAAATTAAGGAAAATCATTTTAACTTTCAAAAGGATATGCATTTCACGGAAACCTTTTATCTCGCTCATTATTTAGGATCTGAAAGTGAGAAATCTCGAAATAAGACTTGCAAATCTAACTAACTTTACTGTTACTAACATGACTCTCACCTATACATCTAACTTAACCAAGCCCTAACGTATATATATATATATATGTATGTATGTATAGGATAAGAATGAGAATAGTCTGAAGTAATGAGATGATACTGACCCTTCTCTCTCTCTCTCTCTCTCTCTCTCTCTCTCTCTCTCTCTCTCTCTCTCTCTCTCTCTCTCTCTCTCTCTCTCTCTCTCTCTCTCTCTTTAAGAAAGGGGATCACGAAAGTCCAGGGAACTATCGTCCCATTAGTCTCACTTCAGTTGTAGGTAAATTATTAGAGGGGATAATAGCGGATAGGATCGTTGACCATTTGGATTCCTACAAGCTGCTTGGGGACTCCCAACATGGGTTTAGACGGCATAGGTCGTGTCTCACCAACTTGCTCGAGTTTTTCCACGTCATGTTGGGTGAGTACGATAAGAGTAGGGCGATTGATATACTTTATCTCGACTTTCAGAAAGCCTTTGATAAGGTACCTCACCGCCGGCTAATGGCGAAAGTGCGCGCGCTGGGTATCGGTGGGGAAATAGGTAGGTGGATTGAAAACTGGCTGAAGAATAGGGGCAGAGGGTTGTAATTAAAGGTGCTAGTTCGGGTTGGGCCTCGGTCACTAGTGGGGTTCCTCAGGTTCCGTTTTGGGGCCGCTGTTGTTATCATTTACACAAATGATATCGACGGTGGCATCGTCAGTCGGATCGCCAAATTCGCTGATGACACCAAGCTTGGGGCCAATGTTGGACGCCCGAAGCGATCGAGGAACTGCGTGCGGACCTAGGTAGGATAGGAGAGTGGTCCGAAAAATGACAAATGCCGTTTAACTTGGGTAAATGCAAAGTGATGCACATTGGCTACGCCGATCCCAAGTCGGACTACTCGATGTTGGGTAGTAATATCGAGGTGACTGATTTAGAAAAGGACTTGGGTGTGCTAATTAGCAGCGACCTTAAGTTTACGAAACAGTGCGTAGAGGTGGAAAAGAAAGCCCAGAAACTATTGGGTTATATCAGGAGGCAATTTCAGTTTCGGAACAAGGAGATGTGCTCTCACTGTACAATTCCCTTGTTCGGCCGCACCTGGAGTATGCTGTGCAGTTCCGGTCGCCCACCCTCAGGAAAGATATTGAGAGGCTGGAGCGAGTGCAGGCGAGGGCCACAAAGTTGATCCCTTCCGTTAGGCATATGGGCTACAATCGACGGTTACGCCCTGAACTTGTTTTCGCTTGAAACTCGGAGGCTGCGCGGTCAACTGATCGAGGTTTTTAAGCTCTTACGCGGGTTCAAACGATGTCGATTTTAGAAGTATGTTTAGTTTAAATGATAACCCAACTCGCAACAATGGTTGGAAGTTGGATTTGAACGGTTTAGGACTAGTGTGTGTGGGAATTACTTTACGTATAAGATCTGTGACACATGGAACAGGTTACCTTCGGAAGTTGTGAACAGTTCCTCTGTGGATCAGTTCAAGAAAAGGGTAGACGAAATCTTGCACACTATTTGAGTGTGTAAAGACATTTAGGACCTCAGCCTGCGGAAATTTCTTTTCCTATAAAATAGTTAATATCTGGAACCAACTTCCCTCAGAGGTTGTTTCTAGTCAGTGTAAATCTGTTTAAAAATAGGCTAGACAAAGTACTGAACACACTCATAGTTAAGATTAAAACCTCAGAAAACTCTGCAGGAGTTCGCTTGCTCGGTGTCTCTGTGAGCAAGCTAAATATAGAGCTATTTATATATTCTCCACTTTCCTGTAAAATTTCCTTGGCTACTTTTCCAGGGTCAAGGTATTTTCTTCAACCTTTTTCCGTACCTGCCTCTGGCAGGGAGGGAGCGGAGGGTGGGGAGAGAGCCTTCTACTTTTCTATCCAGTTTCTACTACTGCTAGGATAGTTGAAAGAAAAATAAACTTTTACAAAATTTTCCCTGGCACCCGTTGCCATTGGTACCTCCTCGGTATGGGCCGCAAGGCCTTTTGAGGTACTTCTTTTCTTTGTAACTTCTCTCTCTCTCTCTCTTCCTCTCTCTCTCTCTCTCTCTCTCTCTCTCTCTCTTCATCATTACAGTCTTTTTGTAATACTAAAATTTTTCATTCTTTTGATTGGAACTTTGCTTCACTAAAATGGCTAAATTATTCACCAAAATGGTTAAATTATTCACCAAAATGGTTAAACTATGTTGATAAATAGGTTCACTTCTTTGACTTAATGAAGATCGAGAAGGCGCAACTACCGAACTGGTATAAGAGGCCATTTCATGGCCCCCCGAAGTTGCATAAAGGGGGGGTAAGGGGGGTTTGGGGGAGAGGGAGAATGACCTCCCCCCAAAGGGGTAACCCTAACGTGCCTTCGCCGTAGGCGAGTTTGCGAGGCATAAGCCCGACCGTAGTGCAGGGAGCCGAAGGCTCTGCTTGTATATATATATATATATATATATATATATATATATATATATATGATGCAAACCCACAGGGAAAAAGAAAAATGATTCCAAAGCCTTTCGTGTATTCAGAAGTACACCTCGTCGGGGAATACACGAAAGGCCTTGGAATCATTTTTCTTTTTCCATGTGGGTTTGCATCATTCATTCATTTCACACGTTTAATTGTGAAATTCATCCCATATATATATATACACCTGGTAAACTAGTACAGGTTCCGCGCGTCGGTCTCTTCATACGGAGGTCAGGCTGGTGGCCCCACCTCCGGACTTGACTTTATGTAATAAAGCTGCTTGAGCTCTCCATCTCTCATAGCCAGGTACACCCGGCTTGTCTGGGATTGTCCTGACCCAGGTGTCTAGTCTTGTTTTGAAGACTGCCACATCAACATCGATGGTGTTCCTTATTTCTTTGGGTAACTGGTTAAATGGATTTGACCCTCTGAAAACTAAGCTATTTTACTTCAAACTTGAGGGTGTCCCTTATCTCTCTATGAGTTTAGGAACACCACACACGAATGTGCGTTTCTCCACATAAACGAGGTACCTACTTACTTTAAATCCATATACCTAGAAAAACAATTAACCTAATTTAACTTCAGTGCTATCGAACAAGAGAAGGGCGTGATAAGTGTTTCGAACGCGACTAAGGGATCGAAGGGTGGTTTCTGTCAAGTCATTAAATAGTGGAGTATTCCTCAATCTATGTAGCTTAATCTAACCTAACCAAACCTTAACCTTAACCTAACGTAGCGTAGCCTAAGTTAATCAGCATCAACATATCTTTTTCTCGACAATAAAAATGTTTTTAGATGTCTTATAAATTTTTAATGTTGCGAGGTACCAAAAGTGTAACCTCGCCAAAAAAATTACCCCCCAAAAATTATCCGTAAAAAAATTATCACATACTCGACTTTACCTCTGCCCATTTGTCACACACACACACACACACACACACACACGTATATATATATATAATTCAATAATGTAGTGCGTGTGTGTATATATATATACATATATATATATACAAGTATATAAGAAAAAGGGGACGAAGATGCCAAGTACTTCCTTGTATTTAACATTTTTTATCCCCGACAGAGATGTTAAAATACACAAAAGTACTTAAAATGTTCGTTCTTTTTTCCCTGCAGGTGAATATGACCAGTGAGTTCACATGTTTAATTGTGACTTTGTCTCCATATGTATATAATAATAATAATAATAATAATAATAAGTTATGTAAACATGAGTATGGATGAATCTGAGATCAGCGAAAGTATACTGAACCCTCGTGTAATTTCCTCTACTTTCTTAAATATTTGCTTCATATATCATTGCAAATATGAAAATATATTAAACTCCGACATCTTTATTGCCGATTCTAGCCAGAAATATCGATGGGAGAGAGGCCATATAATACGTCTTGTGATAGTAATAAATCTACTATTATTCATAGTTTGTGCTTCTTGACAAGCGCTAAATTTTCTTTGGGAATATTCTGCATATTATAAAACAGCTTTATAGGACATTGGAGAGTTTCTTTCATTCTTTCTTCTGAGTCTGCATTCATGCACGTGATGTGAAACAACTTTTGTATGTTTTTAAGGGGATCGAAGTATAATACGAGACGTAATTGATTCAATCTCTAAATAATTGGTTCATTGTTAAACTGCACATACACACACACACACACACACGCTGTGTTTATATATATATATATATATGCACATATATACTGTACATATATATATATATATTATAGGGGTTGCGTCTTTAATTGAATTTAAATTAATTACTTTTTCGATGAGTGCCCGTCCAGTCGGTGACAACCCCGATAACAATTCAGATTGACTTTCTTCTGGTACTCTCAAATGCGTCGTATAAATTTTCGTCGGACAAATTTTCAGGATTCCTCTGAGGAAGTCCTCATAGGAAGTCCTCATAGGAAGTCCTCATAGGACTTAAATAAAAAAAATAAATTTTACGATGATATTGTTCCAGAACTATTAGTAAGTAATTAAATCAGTCAGGTATGTACTGATATGGTTGGAAGTTTAAATTAATTTAATCAAATTATCTTAACTTATTATAAAATAAAATATTTTAGAGTTCAAAGTTTCCAATAATAAGCTAACAAGTACAGAACCCACGCTAGTCGTGCCAAACTCTCGAGACTCTGCACACCGACCAGATAAGTTTAAAGATCTTACTTCATATACATATAGGGTGGCCAGACGTCCGGCTTTAGGCGGACATTCCGCCTTTTGAGCACTGTCCTTAGGGTGGCCATTTCCAAAAAGGAGGACACTGCGTATGTGGCCGTACGTTAACATATATATATATTATATATATATATATATTATATGTGTGTTAACGTACGGCCACATACGCAGTGTCCTCCTTTTTAAATGGCCACCCTAAATCTTCATACCAGCCCTTTTATAAGGACGAGGTTTACACGTGACGGATTCTTTGTGACGTAGTAGAAGTATCTTAACAAAGCTTATCAATTTAACGTGAAACCAATTTCTGAGTGAAACTAATTAATTTTAAAGAGTCTATTTTCAACCACGCATACAGTTTACCATAAATGTATTATTATTATTATATCTTAAGGCTAAGTTTTCTTATTTGTGGTGTTACTTCCAGGTTCGTTGTCTGAACAGAATTACTTCCAATTTAACTGTGTAGACATTTTATTTTAATGAAGATGTTCCCTTTTCTCTCATTTGACAGAGTCCATTTACATTATTTCATAGTTTCACTACGTCATCTTAAAAAGTCTCCAATTTACACATTATTTATACAAAGGAAATACCCTAACTTCTTTTCTTATTCCTATTCATTATTTCAACAATTATCATGTCCTTATTCTACTATATATGTATATATATATATATATATATATATATGTATATATATATATATATATATATATATATTAGGGTGATTCAAATATGGGGGTAAAAAATTTTTTTTTTATTTTAATGTGTTCAACCCTTTAAATGGTTCATTTCAGCATAAAAACAACTATCCTAAAATATTTTATCAAATTTTTAATTTTTAGGGGTTGCTACCAGCATTAAAAATTCACAGAACGACTCAAATTGTCAAATTTTTCCACACCACCCAGGGGGTACAGTACAAGGCGCATTGCTTTTTTTAATGTGGAAAACTCCCCCGTAGGTCCTACCATAACCACAAGCATGCATAATTAAACTAGCATGATATTTGAGACATTAGCTGTCCTTACTTCATCAATGTTTCTTTCTTTCTATCAGGGTAAACAGCCCTGTAGTTTTTCACTACTTGTAGCAAGAATTGTTTTTGATCTTCGTCATGTGTTAGTATTTTATTATATTCATCCATTAATTTTACTCCTCTTTCCGCTATATCATTCACGACTTTCCACTGTTTGATAGATTTCTTAGCGGAGTTATACTCTTCATCATTATGCCATTCTTTAGCATCTTTGAGTAAAAATTTTGAACTAAATTCTGTTATTGTAAAGAATCTTTGAGTATTTGATGACAAAATCTTCTTATTTCTTCGTTGGAATAAGTGCAGGATCTAGAAAAGCCCGTTTTGCAGGAAGAGTTTCTGTTGTATTTTGCAAGGCCTTTACAATTTTGTTTTTCGTTTCAGTAGGCACTTCATCATCATAAAGGCCAAGGCTACCAGTTCTTCTGATAGGTACCAGAGGTGACCTAACAGTTTTTTAATAGCAACAAATGCAATTGTGTCATTTATTTGTTTGTAGACTACAAGATTCTGTAATAATTCCAGAGCAAGACGAGGAGCGCAAGATGGCACAGGAGCTGTAAACCATGCCTTTACATATAACCGAGTAGCAAATAGACATGTCTTTTAGTCCTTTTTTGTCTTTTACTGAAATTTTGAACTGAGATTTGAACATAAAAATTTTTAATGAATATGTAATTTTGGCCATCCACCTAGCCCGATGAAGTCCTGCTGGATGTTTAAATTTGATTCCACCTTTTGGTTCACCTCCCAAAAAAATAATTGTTAACTGCAATAGTTCTAGGTAATCGTCTCTTGGTTGGAATGTATCTAGTTGATTTGTTGCAAATATAATTATGTCATCTTTGATGTCATGAATATTTTCATAGATATCTGGATCTGATAATGCTGTCTCGTAGTCCTCCTTATTAATGCTCGACCATTTTTCTCTGAACTTCTTAAAAGGACTATATCTGGGCCAGAAGATGGTGATAAAGACTTTGAAACACAGCTTCCAGCATAATTTCAAATATATGGTGTCGACATGCCAGCCACAATAAATCGTTGTCGAATTTTTGTTCTAGAAGAATAGCTGCACCATTTCTAGGACCAGTATTGGCTGCCGTTGTATTGAAACACATGCATTTTATTTGTCCGCAGATGTCCCATTCAAGCGATGTCTGATTGTTTGCATTAAAAAGAGACGCATTTCTGTCACTCAATTTGCAACATCAAGACTTCCTAATAATTTATCATCAAACAATTTTCTACGTTTGCCAACCTTACTTTTCCATGTTGAAGGTTGTGCAGCACAGAAACCAGATTCATCACTTTTACTCTCCTCTGATTCTGATTATGTACTGGTGAGTATGACAGCCTCTTCACTCTTCTTTCTTTTGATCTCTTCTTCTGCTTTCCTCTTTTCATAACGTTGTTGCTTTTCTACTGCTCTTTGCTCTTTTTTAGCAACAGCCTTATCAATGGTACCCATTTTTCCATGACGTCCTTTCTCACGTTGCATTTTCAAGAATTTCTTATCATCTTCTATTTTTATAAGCTGCATAGCATTCTCATTTTGATCTCTTCTTCTGCTTTCCTCTTTTCATAACGTTGTTGCTTTTCTACTGCTCTTTGCTCTTTTTTAGCAACAGCCTTATCAATGGTACCCATTTTTCCATGACGTCCTTTCTCACGTTGCATTTTCAAGAATTTCTATCATCTTCTATTTTTATAAGCTGCATAGCATTCTCATGAGCAATGTCAAATAAGTTTTCCAGTTTATCTTTCCATTTTTCTTCTTTATTATTTAAATTTTGTGATCTTTTCAATTTGTTTGCTTTGTTTTTCTTAAGCAGCTGTCATTCCTTCAGTATTCCTTCAATTTTATCTACTACATGTATTCTTTGTTTTGCTGGTATTCCTGCTTTTTTCCAAACTGCTAGCACATCATCTGCAGTAGCAGCATGATTCTCTAATGTCTTGCTTTTTAATATTTCTGTAGTGCATGAAGAGGGCCATCATTTCCTTCTCTGATGGTATACGGATGTTTTTAGTACTGCAGAGGGCTGCCCAATTAGCCATACTTCAGTTCCTTTTCTTGTAGAACTTCTCCCAAGTGAGCAACTGGTGATGGTGAGTTAGGCCTAGCTTCCATAATCGATTAATTGGTATCAAAATTACGAGTTCCAAGCAACAATTAAAGGAAGCTAGTATATAAACCAGTAATTAAAAATTCTGAAATATAAACAATTAAACATAAACATCATAAGTTGTAAAAACAAACAAATTGAAAAAGAGGGAAACTTTGACGCCTGGTAGCACATAGTAAATTTTATTTAAAATTCACCAAATTTGGCATACACTACTTTTTTGTCATAGGGAACAAAAATACAGGTTGAACAATTAAAAAAAAAAAACTTTGATTTTTTTAATCACCCTAATATATATATATATATATATATATATATATATATATATATAGAGTGACCAAAAGTAGGTGGACAGTAAATGATAACGTTTATTTTGAGAATACATATTTAATTTTTTTGTATACTATAATACAAAATAAAATATAAATAAATTTAGTTATAATATTTAATATAATATAACACAAACACCAATGTTATAATGAACACCATAGTTATAATATAATATAACACAAACCGTATTCAACCTACTGTCCACCTACTTTTGGTTCACCGTGTATATATATATATATATATATAACGTTCCGAGCCTCCCTGAGGTAACAAAAACGTGTTCAGTACAGTCTAATCCGAGAATTAAAACGCAGCCAATCCAATTGTCCAAGCTATTCATCAGTCCTGCTTGTGTGTTCTAGACTGTGAACCTCTTGGAATGAAAGTGTTTGTTTATAGCTCCACTTAACTCCTTCATTAGCCATTCCATTACATGTACTTTTTTACTTTTCTCTCTCTCTCTCTCTCTCTCTCTCTCTCTCTCTTGGAAGCTGTCATTACTAGTTTTAGTATTTCTCGTTTCATTACGTGTATTATTGTTATTCTTACCTTAGTCCTTTCTTGTTTTAAGATTTATTGTTTAATTAGTTGTATCGTTGATTACCTTAATGGATACTGTACCCTCTTTTTTTTTTACGGGATCTGTCTCCTGCCAAAAAATATTATCATTATTATCATTACCATATACTATATTTGTTGGTATTGTCACTACGTGTACTTCTTATTTTCACTTCCTTTTATTTCTTTTTGTAGTCTTAGCTGTGGGTAGTTTTTATTATTACTTGCTTTAGTACGCGTCTTATTTTATTTTTCTTCTCTTTAGTCATAATTTTTAGTTTTTTAAATTTATTACTGCTTCAATTTTCTTTTTGTTTATTACTTTCAAGAATATTGTACTATTTTATGGGATTTATATCCTACCAATAACGTTTGTCATTGTCATATACTGTATATATATATTTAATTCAGTGGCGTGCATTCAGGGTAAGCTAGGTAAGCGCCGCCTACCCTAATAAAAATCTTATTAAAGGTATTAAAGACAGTACCGTATTTTTCAGAATAGTCTACAGTACATACACACTAGCTAATTATGAAGTTTATCATTAGCTACTATAATTACTATAATTATAAATATATACATATAGTGCGTGTGCTCGCAAGCAATACCGCTTACCCTGTAGACGTACCCACCGCATGCCACTGATATATATATATATATATATATATATATATATATATATATATATATATATATATATATACAGTATATGTATATATATATATATATATGTGTGTGTGTGTGTGTGTGTGTGTATATACACACATATATACAGTACCGGCCTTAGATTATGGCCAATGGGGCGACGCCTTGGGCCCCGCGCCTACGACATCAAACACAAATGGAGAAACTGCAAACAAACCCAACAGCTCACTTTAAGTTTACTAAATCAATTCTTTCAGTAGAATCGCCGAAATAATTCGTTCATTTGAATATATACATATATATATATATGAAAATTATTTCACGAAAGTAACACGTGAAAAATATTTATGATGAATAAAACCACGAAGGAAAGGAAACACAAAATGGTGCTCAAGCGCTTTCGTCTAATGACATCCTCAGGAACACTGAAGTACATAAAAGGGTAACAGCCTATATATAGGTTACAGAAAGAAAAAAAAAGAAAAATAAATAACATACATACATACACACACACACATATATATACATACATACATATCTATATATACATATACATACATATATATACACATATATATATATATGCAATAAACAGAGAAGTAAAAATAAAAATTAAAAATTAAAAATTAGAGGATTATCAGTGAGGTGTACAGATTTGTAAGGAATAATATCGATTTTTAGCACAAGATCAAATGGATTATAAAAACACAAATTTATATTGGAAAACTGCCCGGGTTTTAACACTCTGCCTATGGTCAGGTTTCGATATATATAAAAATAAAATGCAAATTAAAAGTTAATAAAGTAGCAGACAAGTTTACCAAAGATTTAGTGTTCTACCCTTCTTATCTAAATCTGTTGGAAGGAATTCAAAATAACAGGATCGAGTTGAAAAAGACCTTTGCTTATGTTGAAGTTATTTGAAAGTTGGATAATGGCAGACTCAAGAATATTTCTATTAACAATGTTGCTAGAATGGAATAAAACTGAAGCATTATTCCAATCAATACAGTGGGCTAACTCTGACAAATGGACAAAAAGGGCACTGGACAACTGTCCTGTTCTAACGGAATATTGATGCTGTTTTATACCTGTGTGCAAATCCTTTCCCGTCTGACCTATGTAAAAGGAATCACATTGTTTACAACCAATTTTATAGATAATGCCTGAATTATTGGTAGGGCTATTTTTTACTATGATATTTTTCACAATATTGTTATATGAAAATACTACATTAATATAAAAGTTTAAGTACATTAGCAATGCCTAAAAAGCCCGGGAAAAATGGAAGTACTAAAATATTTTTTGACAAAGTATGAGTGTTATTATTGACACGATAGAAAGTTCGTTTTGCCTTGTTGAGACAAGATTCCATAAACGCAGATGGATAACACAAATCACTTCCAATACCGTTGATTTTTTTCCAATTCGGCATCGATGTATTCCGGACTGGCGATCCTAAGGGCGCGGAGAAACATTGATGAAAAAATGGCCTTCTTAGTGGGGGTGTCATGTCCCGAGTAAAAGTGTACGTAGGACAAATTGTTTGTTGTTTTCCGATAGATACTAAACTTAAAACCTGGGCTTTCCCTATGTACACGCACATCCAAAGAAGACATGAAGAAACTGTATGAATTTGAACAATGCATCTTACAACATTGAAAGTAGTAGGTACAGACCTTTTCTCAGAGCTGCGGGTGCTCAGAGATGTACTGTTTCCGATTTTGTTGAAAATAAGATATCTAATACAGATTTTTACGCTGATTTACAAAATGTAAGTCTTTGTTTGGAGAAATGAGTGGTTCAAAAATTGTTTGTTATTGTAATTTTGTATTAGGTCAAAAACTATAACAATGCAACTGAAAACTAAGACAATCGTTATTGTATTCTTTACTAATATTGGCTTATGTCACTAAGTATTTGTGTGAATAGATTTCGTCCGTTATTTTTCTGTCCAGTTAAGTTAATTGAATGCCCGGTTAGGTCAACTAAATACCCGGTTAGGTCAACTGAATGCCCAGTTAGGTCAACTGAATGCCCGGTTAGGTCAACTGAATGCCCGGTTAGGTCAACTGAATGCCCGGTTAGGTCAACTGAATGCCCAGGATGAGTGGTTAGGTTAAGTCGTGATATTTTCGTTAGTTTTAACGACGAAAATATCACAACTTAACCTAACCAATCGTCAAGGGCATTCAATTGAACTAACCGGGCATTCAATTGACCTAACCTGGCATTCAGTTGACCTAACCAAACCTAACTTTTGAACCGCTCATTTCTCCAAAGAAACTTACATTTTTTAAATCAGCGTAAAAATCTACATTAAATTTCTTATTTTCAAAAAAATTGGAAACAGTACATGAAACGGAAAAGATCCGTTTTTCCAAATTAAAAATAATAAAAAAAAGCCTTAGACAACCACGCGGAAGGTGGATTTTAGAAAGTAGGAGGTGCAACACAAATCGGTGAGTTTTTTAATTCTATATACTTTATAAGGTGTTTTACAGGCCGATTTACCTCGGGCCCCGCACCTCCCTAGGGTAATTATGTTAAACATCTGACACTTTGAAAGGTTTGCATTTTTTATTAACTGAAATAAAAGCAGGAAGTTTTCACTGTACCTTCTTTACACGTAAGGAATTAGCCCTCTAGTGCAAAACTATGTGATGTCCTCTCAGCTCATTAACAGTTTGCACACGAACAACAAAACTTTGCAGTGTTATGGACAGAGTATCTGTTAAAATCTGAGGAATTTCTTCATCAGTTGATGCTTCCAATTCTGCTGTGTGTGGATTCTGTTTAAACACTATCTTTTCAATAACCCCACAGGTAAAAGTCACAGGGGTTTAGATCTGATGATGTTGGTGGCCATAATATTTCTTTATCATAAACCGCAGGAAATGTGTTGAACAGGACTCTTCCGACGAAATTATTTCGTAAGTATCGTGAGCTGATAGGACATTACATAGAGCATGTTTTTCACTACGGTACTAATTCCTCGTATGTAGAGAAGGTACAGTAAAAATTTCCTGCTTTTATTTCAGTTGATAAAAAATATACAAACCTTTTAAACTGTCAGATGTTTAAACAATCACCCAGTATATGTAATATTAAAAAAAATTAACTTCAAATTTTTAAATTTAAAATATACCTTTCAACTTGAATATTTTTATCTTCATTGATAGCACTTCACTTTCTACAGTAATTATGATATAGAGATTTATTTTTTTTATACATAAATTGCATTTAAGTTATCGTTAAACCGCGCGTCCTGAAAGTATGTTGAAAGAAAGATACTTCCCTTTGAAGTCAAACTGTCACAGTTGAAGCAGACATTAAAGGTTTTGATGGCATCGACGGCCGAAAAACATTTCACTTCAGAACTAGCAGTAATGGTCTGAAATTAGTTGGTAAATGTTTTAATTCTAATAAAGCTGAGCATTTCTTCTTCAAACATATAGTTAATTTGCGGAATGGATTGCCAGCCAGCGTAGTTCAAAGTAATTTGGTCAAGTCCTTTAAAAAGAGAGTGGCTGCTTATGAAGGGTTGCCCCGAATTGTCTTATAGATGTTAGGCTCGCCTTTCTGCGAAATGATAAAAAGGACTTTATGCGAGTGTTTTATAATTTAAAAAATGAGTAGCGTTAGCCAGCTGTTTTTTAGTTGGTTCTGGCCTATCAGCATACGTGGAAAAGGGGCACTGTTTCGGTGCTACTGGAGCACCTACGCTAAGCCTATCTCATAGGAGAGTAGGCCTTGGTTTCAGAGAATGTTACGCACTGCCGCGCTGCCCTGTTTTGGCTATTTGCCTACCTTTCCTCTATTTGCCAATTACTACTAATGCAACTAGAACCTATTCCAACTATTGGA
This sequence comes from Bathynomus jamesi, assembly GCA_023014485.1. Taxonomy (NCBI): domain Eukaryota; kingdom Metazoa; phylum Arthropoda; class Malacostraca; order Isopoda; family Cirolanidae; genus Bathynomus; species Bathynomus jamesi. The sequence continues at coordinate 401,645 of JAJOZX010002492.1, forward strand.
CTGATACGGTAACCACGTTTTGTGTTAGCTCCTCACTGAAGACGTTGTTAGAAGAAGAAAAAAAACACAGCAGGTACTAAGAATGGTTCGCGTACAAGATATAATATACCTGTGGACCACATTTTTTGAGAATAATGAAAGTCTAACTGTTCAGGAGAATATATACATATATATATATTTCACATACAAATCTAAACAAAATATTAAACTATGACCATATAATATTTAATAATATTTCTCATAACCTTTTTCTTTCAAAATCGCTTGAATGCTTTCATGAGAGACTTTATTGTAATTTTCTTTAAAATTCTTCTAAAATATTATTTGAAGCATCGAGAAGTTCGTCTGGAGAAGTTGGTTCCTTTTTATTCGTTTCTCGGTCCAAATTATTCTTTGCTATTTCAATAGTGTTGAGGTCGGGACTTTGCGGATGTCACTTTCCTTTTCTGCGTTGTAAATACAGTTTGACTGCATTGGACTTGTTTGGGATCATTGTCGTGCTGTAAAATGAACACATTTCCTATCATTCGCCTTCCAGAAAGAACAGCATGATGCGTTAGTATTTACTTGTACCTTTCTGGGTCCATTCTTCTATCGACTCTCATGAGATTTCTGCCTCTACTTGATGAGATGGACCCACTTTCATGTTCCATAGTTGTATTTTTGAGCGCATATCCTTTGTATTATTTTCTAGTTTCTCTCCTGACATACTGCCTTCTTTTCGATTCAGAGATTTTAAATTTAGACTTGTTAGTCCAAAGGACCTGCTTCTAATGCTCTTGGGCCATTTTTTATCTTCGTATTATTGCTTTTACATTGAGTTTTTTCTTCATAACTGTGCGTCCTTTGAGTTTTGTACAGTGAAAGAATGGACTTGTACTTTTGATGATTCTGGTTACTCTTGTGTTAACTCCTGGTTAGATTTTTTTTTCTCTTGAAACTCTTGGCAATATAACTTAAACTGTTATGGAAAGAAAACTAAGAAGCAATTAGAATTTTACTAATAAAAAAATGGAATAATTAAAATTAAAATAGCATGCCTAAGACTACATAACATGTGTCATTACCTATACTTTCAAGTCGGACACTGCATTCAGTACCAAATTTCATTCTATTAGGAATGTGTTAGTTAAGGTGTGGCGTAAGACTTTCGCATATTATTGTATATGATATATTCACTAAAATTTCTTTTTAAATTCTAAAAAAAATCTAATAGAAATGATAATAAAATAACATTTATCTTAGTCATACTTTAAGTCATGCATGCTTAAACTCAGTAACCATATACAGTTCTACAACTAATTATCCAGTGCATACGTAGTCTACCATGATTTTTCCCCAGTCGCTCCTGTCCTCTACCGTCTTCTGTCGTGTTCTCCTGTCTTCTAGTACTTTACCGCGCTCTCTCTTCCACTCATGAAGTAAGCTCAAAGAACAACTATTCAAGTGAACTGATAATTCATAATTTAATTACCAATGTATATTTGTAAATATACTTTAAAGTTTCTACAATAATTATATATAGAAATCGCGATAAAAAATTAAAGAAAATAGTGTATATAAAATATATATGCACTGGTATACATAAAGGAATACAAATTAGTTTACTTATATTTGAACAATTACTGAGGATTGTGTTTTCATGCTTTGTTTTACACCGCACACTCTGAAGGCTTTTTGAACCGATGAACACCAAATTTTCAGGACATGTAGAGATCGGTGTCGTTCCCAAGAGAAAGTGGTCAGTGGTCATCAGTGGTCCGCAACCTTTTTCTTATTTGTGGATCCATAGAAGAATATGGATTATTTTTGAGGACCTCTTTGCGAAAATAATTTGTATATTCTAATTTTTTGTGAATTAGAATACACCCCCTGTCTTCTGCAGACCCCTGAAACTCATCCACGGACCCGAGGTTGCGGACCACTGTCCTAACACTTTTATTTTCTGGCCAATTCCCACCAAACTCGCAGCATTTTTAGACTTTGGGAACTAAGCTTAGCCTATTTTCAAACTTCCAAGAAAAAGAGATAAAACACTTTCTTGGGGAAAGGTAACTATTTCGATGTCTTTACATGAGGCTGAAGTACACACATTTTGTATGCAAAGGATTTTATAGGGTCATTGGATATTTATGTGTACCATAAGAAATGCTAATTGTTCCTTCGAGTTTAACTTTCTCCGACGTAGTGGTAACTACAGGTTTATTAGTTCAACAAACCTATATAGTTCTTCTCGTTCTTCTCGTATAAAATTTTAAGAAGCAGTACGGATTAAACACCAATATTGGGCAGTGTTACTTTACTGATTTTTTCCTGGCTAACGCCAGACGATTTTATTCAGTCTCGGAAAGACCTATGTGCAGTAGAGGATAAAGTGTCTCTTAACCATTTACTGCACAGAAGTCTTTCCGAAATTGAATAAAATCGTCTGGCGTTAGCCAGAACAAAATCAGTAAAGTAACACTGTGCGATAAAAGGTTAATCACAAATTTGCAGGATATATATATATATACCTTTGGAGTTCCAGATGCTCCAGATGTGCGATTGTACAGACAATTTTATTTCGGATGAAATAACATTTTAAAATTTAAAATAAGTAAAAATAAGTTAAAATAAGTACTTTAGAATTAATAATTTTAGTGACATGAAGAAATTAAAAACTACATTTCCTCTACTTTCAGACAGTACTATCAGTTTTATCCAGCTTCTTGTGGAGAAGATTTTAAAAAAAGAATGGGTGAGGCCAAGACGGAGCTAAAATTACACAGTGGTGTTCATAAGTATTCGTACAGAGAACCATTTCAGTTATATTCATCCTTATATTTTGTACCATACAAACATACAAAAGATAGTTATGGAAAGTTTACCATTCGTCTGGAAAAATTAACAAAATTAGTGTAACTCCAACATATAATTCCAGTACAGTCAAAATTATTTGAGGAAAATAAAAAAAAGTTAGTAAAAGTTTTCGTACATTTACTTAAAAATTAATTAATACGTTTGGTCTCCACTTTAGGCATGAAGAATTTAAAATTTTATCAGTAGTTGGCTGTTTATTTATTAGAGACTGTTTACGAGTCTGAATTAAAGAATTTTCTCTATGAATCTTCATGGGAGACGGATGACTGTACAAGTCATTAGTAGACAATGGGTCGTCGTAGTAAAGAGCTATCTACAGATCTTAAGAGATCTGTTATTGCTGCACACAGTCTGGAAAGAGTTATAAGAAGATAGGAGAAGAACTTTGAATTCCATTTACAACGGTTGCTGCAGTTATAAAGAAATGGAAAGGTTTTGGAACAATCAAACTCTACTACGGTGTGGACGACCTTGCACAATTTCAGAACATACAGGTAGACGGATGGAAAGAGTGGCTGCTGCAAATTCACGAGTAAATGCAGGGGATATTTGCCCAACATTAAGACTGTCTAAGATCGATGTCCATCCCTCTACTGTACGTCGTACATTGAGAAAGAATGGTCTGCGTGGAAGAGTTGTACGAAGAAAATCTTTGCTACGAAAAGCGCACAAAGAAGTTCGTTTAAAATACGCCAAGGATCATAAAAGTGATGAATTCGCATTCTGGAAGAAAGTTTTCTGGACAGACGAAACCAAAATTGAATTATTCGAGAACAACGAGCAATTGTATGTCTGGCAAATATCAAATACTGCATTCGAGGAGAAAAACATCTTTCCTATGGTTAAACATGTTAGTAGTTTGTTTCTTTTGGGATTCTTTAGTGCTTCTGGTCAAGGAAAGCTTGTTGTCATCAATGTAATCTTGAATTCAAAGAAATATGAGGAAATTTTAGAAGAAAATGTATTTCCTTCAGTTCGGGAATTGCAAATGAACCGCAAATTGATGCTGCAACAAGATAATGATCTAAAACATAAAAGTAAGAGCACCATAAGTGGTTTCAACAAAAGAATTTTAAGCTTCTCGAGTGGCCCATTCAAAGCCCACATCTCTATTTAATCGAGAATTTATGGTCTGATTTGAAAAAGCTGTCCGCAAGTGAAACTTCGAATTTAAATGAATTGCAACTATTTTGTTCAGAAGAAGGGGCTAAAATTTCTACTGGGAGTTGTCAAAACCTTGTAGAAAAATACCCAAAACGAATCATTGAAGTCATTCGATCAAAAGGTGGACTCGCAAAGTATTAAATAATTTCGTAAATAAATGTACGAAAACTTTTGCATTTTAACTTTTTTATTCCTCAAATTCCTTGATGTTTTACATTATATGTTGGAGTTAAACTATTTTTTTTAATTTGTTAAATTTTTCATACCTATTCTATGCATGGTACAAAAGATAAGGACGAATATAACTGAAATATTTCTCTGTCCGACTAGTTATGAGCGCCGCTGTACATATTTAATCTGGTAATAAACTGGGAAAATTATATTCATATTAATGTAGGCCCTAATAAAGGCCTACATTATATAATAACTTACAAGTAAAAAGCGTGAAATACTATGAGTGTAGCCGCAAAAGTTCCAAAGTAAATTTTTATATAAAATATAAATATTTACAAAGAATAACGAGAATAACATGTTATTTTTTTTGATACATTAATAGGACTTATAAGGAGCTTCCTTTTGTTGTATTTTTATGCTTATAGTCCTTATGCTTGCTTCTTCATTGATGTTCCAGCTCTGACATTTTTAATAATTTACATATATATGTATATACAATATATATATATATATTATATATATATATATTATTTATATATAATATATAATGTGTGTGTGTATATATGACAACCAACTGTATATATATTATTTGTTTAAGTTCATTATCCATTTAAGACTAAATCGCTGATTTAATCGAGATAAAAGTATTACATGAAAATAAACCCCACTCTAATAGACAGAGTTTATTCCACGACAGTTTCGACGCCCACTGGCATCCTCCTCGGGTGTTTCTGTATCCACCCGAGGAGGATGCCAATGGGCGTCGAAACTGTCGTGGAAATAAACTGTCTATTAGAGTGGGTTTTTATTTTCATATTTTGACCTTCACGTAGAAAAAAGTGAAGTTTTTTGCATTTAAAAGTATTTATGATGAGGTCGTAAACTACTTTATATTTCGCAGTCGAAATTATAAACATTGGAAGTAAAATTTATAATGATATAAACACTATATAAACTACAATTCCTCTTCTTTAAGAAAGCACAAACGGATTTTCGTAGCTACCAGCCGTTCTGGAAAGAAAAAATACATTTTAAAATGTCTTGAAACGTCTTTAATTTCTATTTATTTTCTTTAATTTTACGCCATCTGCGTTATTTTCACTCTTAATACTTATTTTACACTCCTTTTATAAACTTTGTATGAGGTAGCGTGGCCGCCATTAAACTCAAAACACGGGATACAGGGCAGTTACATCTTTGAACTAAAAGGGAGGACTTCTTATGAATACAACTTTCACTCTTCACCGGTTTATTTTAATTAAGACAATAAACATAAACGGGGAAAGCAAGTGTAAATTCATAATTTTAACATTGATCGTGAAGAGAGCTTCCAGTTAACTTTAAATCACAAATTACATTTTTTAACACAACAACGGCATTCTTCAAATACTTCGTCACGAAACTGCCTTTACCTCCGGTCTCAGCGCATTTTCAAATCTCTCTCCGTGATGTCAACAAGTATTTTATATTTCAATTACATTTTACATATGTTAATTTCATACAATTAAATCAATTTATTACACTCCAAAAAACAGTGTTAAATTTCCTATTTAAAAACCAATACAAGACACTCGCCTAGTAAGTAAAACACTTCTAAAACAAAATCGAAGAATATGTTCACCACAAATTTTGACTGGATTTAATAAACAATTTGAAATAAAATGCAAACCTTTATTCCAAATGTCTTCATCGTAACAAGTTTCTAGTATCTTTTATTTATATTATTGTTATTTATTGAGAAGTTCAAAATAAAAATTATTGGAACGAAATATTTACAACACTTGACTAGAGAGTCGTATTACTGTATTATTATTATTCATATAATAATTAAGACAGTTTCCATGACAACGCGTTATAAATTTTATTTCTGCGTAAATCAGATATTTTCAAGAATATAATTAAAAAAATTAGCTATTTTTATTTATTTTTTAATTTTTCCAGCAATGTCTAGGAAAAAGAAACCATCAGGAGCAGAATATCGGAAGAGAAAAGCCAAAAAGAATTGTCCATGGCAAAAGGTAAAGGTAGCCTCACAAAATTTTTTAAGAGATCAACCGAAGCTGAAGCATCCACCAGTCAACAGCAATTAACTTAAAATTGTGTTAAACGACGATGGAAACAGTCCAGAAACTTAGCTGTCGAATGTGAAAAGGCTATTGAGAATGTCTCCAGCGAAAACGCTTCAGATGAAAGCAGTGATGCATCTCACTGGAATTCAACTCAGCAAACAACAATTGATTATTCTGATATCGCAAAGCGGCCCGAAAACACGCAGTCCATAACCGATTTGCTGGTAAGAATTGGTCCCATAACCATCCAAGCTGGTAGAAATAGAAAATTTAATGCAACAAACTATTATCGAACGCTTCCAAACGGGGAAAAGTACAAGCGCGATTGGCTTGTATATTCGACTGAATTGCAATTCAGCAATAGATTCAATTCAGCAAAAGCAAATTGACGAAAATATCAAGCCTTGTAGGAACATTCCAGAACGTCTTTTTTCTATAATAAAATTACACGATTCTCAAAATATTGCATTACGAGGAAATTCAGATCAATTATACAAGGACGACAATGGAAATTTTTTGAAAATCGTGGAGCTATTTGCAATGTTTGATCCAGTAAGAAAGAACACGTAAGAAGAATTACAAATAAAGAAATTTCCCAGCACTACTTGGGAAAAACACAAAGTGAAATGATTCAAATATTGAGTAAATTCGTTAAGAACAAAATTGTAAAACAATTGAAAGCTAGCAAATATTATTCTCCAATTGTCGACTGTACTCCAGACCTCTCGCACACTGAACAGATGACATTGGTAGTACGTTCTGTTTCTATTGTGCCTACCCGAGATAAAGATGGAAATTATATGAAAATCTGAGCATTTTTTGGGATTCGTCGATATCGACAATAGTACTGGCGCTGGAATGACAAAGAAAATTCTAGAAATTTTACAAGAAAATGAAATATCGTTGTCTGATTTAAGAGGACAAGGATATTACAATGGATCCAATATGCGAAGCAAACACAATGGGGCAATGGGTTCAAAGCCGAATTTTAACATTATATCCACGAGCGTTTTTCGTTCTTTGTTCCTCACATACATTAAATTTGGTGGTCAACGATGCAGCCAGATGTTGCATAGAGCTGTCACTTTTTCGATATTGTACAACACCTTTACACAACGATGGGACATACTTAGACAAAATGTAAAGGCTTGACATTGAAGGGACTTAGCGAAACCAGGTGGGCCAGTCGCATAGATGCGTTGAGACCGATGAGACATCAACTTAAAGAAATTATACAGGCATTAAACAGTTTTTGGGACGAACAAATTAATGTAACGTCAACAACAACTGCAAGAAACAGATCGGTGGCAAGTGCTCTATTACAAAAAAATTGGAAGTTTCAAATTTATCTGCTGCCTGATTGTTTGGTACGACATTTTGAGCCAAATAACATCACAAGCAAGCCCTTCAAGAGGTCAATTTGAATATGCCGCAAGCTGTCTCTGCTTTCAAAATCAATCGAATACCTTAGAAATTAAAGAACAGATGATAAATTTACATGCGTTCTAGACGATGCAAAAAAGTTGGCAATCGAATTGGAAATTGAACCTGAATTTGAGCAAACAAGAATTCGCCGCCGAAAAATAATGTTTGATTATGAACACGAAGACGAAGTTGGAACGACAGAGAAGGAAAATTTTCGTATCAACTCTTTCAACAACATTTTAGACAACGCAATCCAGTCATTGAAAGACAGGTTTGAGTTGATCGTAAAGCATAACGATCAATTCCAATTTCTATACAATTTGAATAATGCCACAGAAATGAGTGACGAGCTGCGTAAGAATTTAAATTTAGAAATTCTGCTTACAGATGGTGATCAGAAAAACATCTTCGGCATCCATATATACGAAGAATTAAAATATTTGCGAAACCATTTCGAATGCAATTATTCTCCAAAGAAAATCTTGCAATTCATGTGCTCAAAAAATTTGACGGCATCATTGCCAAATCTTTTTGTGGCGCTGAGAATTCTCGTAACTGTCAATATCGGTGGCCAGTGCAGAACGGAGCTTTTCAAAGATGAAATTAATCAAAACTTATCTCCATTCCACGATGAAAAGATCAGGTGGATGGGTTGGCAACCTTATCAACTGAACATGCCATCGCCAAGGATTTAGATCTGGATGAAATAATCCAAAGATTTGTAGCTGCTAAGGCCCGAAAAGTTAATCTTTGAAACCGAAATTTAACGAGTATGTATGTTATTAATGCTACTTGGTTAATGGTTATTGAATTCAAATTAATAAAATATATTTTTTATTTTTAGGTTTTAATAAAATGTACTGAATGAAATAAACAATAAAATTATATAAAAATTTTGTTTATTTTTTAACTTAAAAACCTTTACATAAAAAATGAGATGTGGAAGGGCGCCAAAACAAAATTGGCTCAGGGCGCCACAACCCTTTGAGCCGGCCCTGGCTAACTAACGAAGACTGGGGGCCCTGATCTTCAGGTGATCCTATTATTATTAATTAATAATGTCATTCTATTGTAAAATAGGGAAAGAGAAATTTTACTTTTTAGAGTGAAATAAATCATTACCTTTTGAATTAATGATGCACGTTTATAATATTATCCCTCAGCAGTTATTTATTTAGCTATCGTTGAAGGATTTTTTTTGATAGAGAATGTTTTCTAAATGGGTAACTATAGAAATTAGTCTGAAGTTACCCACGTGCCCATGTGTTCACGTTGGGCTTTCCATCATGAAAAAGAAAACACTATAGTGTTTATCATTTATTATTACTTATTCGGGATCAAATGTAGAATTCGGACCCCAGCCTTCTTTAGTTAGCTTTATAAGGCTAACTAACGAAAATATCATGACCTAACCTAACCAATCGTCAAGGGCGTACAGTTAACCTAACGATTGGTTAGGTTAGGTGTTGATATTTTCGTTAGTTAGCCTTATAAAGCTAACTAAAGAAGGCTCGGGTCCGAATTCTACATTTGATCCCTTGTTCGAACTATAGTGGATGTAATTTCCCAGAAGAGTTCCTTGTTCCATGCACGGTCTGTTTAACATATATATATATATATATATATATATATTGTGTGTACACACACACCACCAGTATATTTAGGGTGATCCCAAAAAAATTTCGAATTTTCACATGGTACATTCTAGTTATGTTACATGGAGTATTTTAGCACTCTGGCTAAAATATTTATACAATCGGATAATTTTTAGGGTTCGCTCACACCATGTTTAGTCAATAATTGGGTGTTACTTACGCCTTTAGTTTAGAAAAAAACACTAAGAAACAAGAAATAGGGAATTAATACTTCAGATTTTCAAGTATTGTTTGAAGGTCCAGCTTCTTCACTGACAGACAGGTGCTTATTAGGTTCTGGAAGTTTTGAACGGTGTTCCGAGACTACTTGTAGTATGAATTGTTTCTCCTCTTCACATTTAGGAAGAGAACAATTGAAATAGTGAATCAATTTTACGCTTCTTTCTGCCGTGTCATTCACAACACTCAGACTTATCACAAACACTAGAACCATGAATAATGTAACGTAACTAATGGCAAAAAGAAAAATTACCTAGTTCCAAAACTTCTGAATTCACAATTCATCAATACGAATCTCGTCAAAATATGATTTGGATATATATATAATATGTATGTCCAATATATAATGTATGATGTCTAATGTATCATAATTGATCATAATAATAAAAAAAAACGAATCACATTAAAACTTTCGTTCTCATTTCACTTTTCTTAATTATGTCATTTGATCTATGTTAAGTTGTTGTACACCATAATGTATCAATTTACTTTTGCCTTGAGCAACCTTCAGATGTTGCATGATTCATAAAAAATTTGACGTGTAATATTTTTTCAACATAAAGAACAAAATAAAAAGGTACCACAAAAGAAAAAACAAACTTTAAAAATTGCCATGATTATTTGGACCACCCTACTGGACACCCTTCTAAAGGCCTGGAAACATACTCTAAGCACGCGCACATCATCCACGCAATAACGCTCACATTCATCCGCTATATTGTAAGGAAAATCTTCATTAAAACTGTTGTAGTAGCGGTCAAAATCTTCACGCTCACTATCGCTCATGTTGGTACAGTTAAAGTAATGTTTAGGGGGAGGTAGGTCTACGTAATTTAAAGTGTCGCTAGTGAGGAAAGTGTAAGGGAAATACCCTTTTGAAACTTCGGCGGCTACGCCCATCACCTTGGGTAGCTTGGGTAATTTACAAGGTGTGAATAATAAAGTGTCTTTAAACTGAACATTACCTCTTATTTGCATCTATACAAGTTTGTTTCCTCTTTTCAATGGATCGCCTGTAAATATCTCCGATGAATCGTGCTCAAGCAGTTCCTTATAAAGGAATTGTGTGTCAAATTTTGCGCCGTTATGGACAAGAATATACACAGTCATTTTTTTTAACTTGTCAGCTAATTTGACAAAATAGGACACAAAGAGTTTTACGGGGTTGTCGTGTGCGATAGTTTTAAAACGTTTGTTCATTTGCCACATTTGCGACCCTCATCACACTCGACCTCCATACACGCGTCGCAGATAGTGTGGCTTACAAACAGATTGGGATAACCGCTTTGGTTTCAGCATCCGTATATGTTTCTATATCGTAGTATACAGTTATACAAGGTTTATTTTTAGGCTTAAAATCTCTCATATAACATACATGCTTTATACCATCTGCCTTACATTTCTCGTGGTATGTAGAATAGTGAATTTCATCACATTTATGTGTGAATTTCCCCAATTATCCATCATATGAAACATACCACATTCACAGATTCTCATTTTCATGCAAGTGCCAATTGACTTATGGCTCAAAGTAGTTATTATTGAAAGATATGCGTCTACACACATTACAGTCCTTCTTCTCAGTTTCAACTACACGACTTTCACATTTGGAGCTTTTACACTGTTCACATACCATATGGCAATCCTTATAATGTTTCACTATATCATCCGCAACTCGAGACATCCCTTGCACAAATCATGATGCTTTCCATATTTTCGACTTTTATCATAACTCGTTTAAAGGTTCCTTATATTGCAGATGGGGAGATACGTTGGGGGCTTGTACGGTCTCTCACACTGCTTTTAAAAACATACACAGTCCTACGACGATCATCCACTCCAAATTTATGAACATTCATTTCGTGCTCTACCCTTCTCAGCTCTTCAGGACCCATATCGCAGTCAAACTCGATCTTCCAATCTGCTGCCACTTTACGAGCACGCTGTACAACCGTAGGCAACAAAATTTTTTGGGTCTGTGCATTTAGTACAGTAAACATAATTATTAGCTAAGACTACTGCCATAAAGCCGCAACCACGATCGATGTTTATATGCCGTCTGTAATAGCCAGTTTTATTTGTAGAAGGAACTAATATCAGGGTGCGTCGTAAGACGTAGAGAGCTGGGGTTCTATTACTGGGGGTCTAACAACCGGCGCACTCGTAGCACGATTTATACTTGATGTGGAAAGCGAATCATCAACTTCATCATGCCCTCGCTTTCTCCCCGAATTTTCGCGTGGGGGTGCTACAGTTGGCGTTGCTGGGGGTTCGCTAGAGGGGTTGGAGTCTGTAGCCACAACTACACTGTCATCGGTATCGTCTGCAATATCGATGATGGGGACATGTTGTTGGCACAGCACCTCATCCTGATCGTCATTCATGGTTCTGAGGAAGAAGAAAACAAGACTGTACAATATAAGGAGCATCACTTAAAATTTTATTATATTTTGTAAATGTTCCACTTAGTAGTGTTACGTGTTAGAGATGGATTCTGTAGAAAAATTCAGGTTCACGAGCAAAGCTGGGCACTTGCGGTTTTTTTTGCGGTACTGCGGTACTACCGCACTGTACTTTCAGCGATCCTTTGCGGTACTGCGTTATGCGGTACCGGTTTGGTAGTGCGGTAGTACCGCAGTACCGCAGTACTGCAAAAAAACCGCAAGTGCCCAGCTTTGTTCACGAGCCCATCCACATGTATTATATCTGGCCGGACAGGATGTGGTAAAACTGTTTATGCCTAAAAATCATTAAAGATAAGGGGGAGATGATCTCAAAATTTGTGCGTAGTCATATGGTGCCATTCGACATACCAGTCAGTGTTCAAAGAGTACCAAGATGATATTTTGTTCCACAAAGGTGTATATGACGTCAATTCTTTAAACGGAACTGAGCATACAGTCTTTGTGATTAACGATCTCATGTTACTGTAGAAATGGATGAAACGTTTGCCGAGACAGTTACAGCGTTCTCCCACCATCTTAATACAAGCGTATTCTTCATCAATCAGAAACTATTTTTCAAAAATAGATACATGCGCGATTTGTCGCTAAATACAGAATATATAGTCTTATTCACTCAACGTAGAGATGTCACAAATTGGGAATTAGCCAATCAAATGTTTCCGAATCAGCGTAAGGAGTTTTGGGAAGTTTATAAAGAAGCTACAAGTCAACGTTACGGATATTTGCTTTGTGACAGGGCTTCTTTTAAAAAAATTTAGAACTGCAGTTTTAGAACTAGAATTTATACTAATATATATATATATATATATATATATATATATATATATATATATATATATATATATGTATATATATATATAGTATAATTATATAGTGTATATATAGTATAATCATATATAATTATATATAATTACTATAAACACCTATATTTTAGAACTGCACACTATTTTTATTGGAACTGCACTTTTTTTTTCAGACCTGCACAGATTGTGTAGAGCTGCACATTAAAAGAAGCCCTGCTTTGTGACCTTCATCGGCGAAACACGTTTAGGGTACTTCTAAGAACGAATATATTCCCAAACGAGCCTAAAATGGTGTATATCACAGAATGACAAGGAGACTAAGGTAATACCGTGAATTAATAAAAATCTATCATCGACTGCCACGGGCACTGCAACAGCTGTTTGTTAAAAATATTGACTCCTACTTGGGGAATGTGTAATTGCTCAAGAAATTTTACAAAAATAGCGTCATTCCAAGGATGGCCACCCGTTGAATTAAAATAGTACATTCGCTCCCTATTTTTAAAATAAACGGCTAGCCAATGAATCCCTTCTCCGTCATTAACAACCGTATTTAGAATAAGTGCGCTGCAGTGTCTCGTAGCTGGTAGCTTCAGCGTTTCATTCTTCGCGGGCCGTAAATCTGGCCCCAAACATGGTATCGAAATTTTTTTTTCATTCCCTTTACTTTTGGCCTAGAATCTCTTTATATACCAAATTTTATCAGAATCTCTGATGGTGTGGTGATAAATTCGATTTTTTTTGCATGATTTCACAGAGAACATGCCAAGAGATGAGATGTCGACAGGAGAAAGATGCTGATAAAGCTCTAAGTTAAAAAGAAAGAAAGGCTGCATTCCAGGCTGGAGCTGCTGCGCTTCCATCATCCAGCACACCCACTTCATCCTCTGAATAATTCAACGCTGAAGACGATGATTATCGTCCGTCGACTTCGACCGGAAGAGCAGATGTACACACTCATCCTTCGAAACGAAACAATATCTTCACATCACCAGATGTGGTTGCTGCTCTTGATCGCGTCAACCTTCCCGATCGAGGAGCAGTCTTCGTTGCTGGATCAGTCGCTCAAGACCTGGGCTATGATATTTCTACAATGACTCTTTCACGCAGTTCCATCCGTCGTTCAAGAAGGCAAGCAAGGCAGGCAGCAGCCAAAGAGGATCAAGCTTCGTTTTCTGTCGAAGGACCCCTTCTTCCTCACTGGGATGGGAAACTACTTCCCGACATCGGCGGCGCAAAGGAAACAGCCGAACGAACCGTGGTAATCGTTACGGGAAATGGGATGGAAAACTCCTAACCGTGCCAAAAATACAACGAGCTACAGGAGAAGAACAAACCAACGCTTGCATTTCGGCGATTGATGACTGGAATCTTCGCGGTGAGATCCAAGGTCTCGTATTTGACAAAACTGCGTCTAATACTGGCCTTCACAGGGGATCCTGTACCATGATTGAAAAAGCAGTAGGGAGGGAACTTGTCTGGATCGCTTGTCGACATCATATCCTTGAAGTCGTCTTCTCAAACACCTGCAACGCACTTCTTGAACCCAGAGGTGGCCCGAAAATGACTCTCTTTAAACGTTTTCAGAAAAAATGGCCATCACTTCAGAAGGATTCCTTCATGAAGGCTTCAAACAACCTATTCAGAGACCCAAAGATGTTCCAGCTTCGAGAGGAAATGATCCAGTACTTCACAAAGGCACTGGAGTCTAAACAATTGCGTGATGACTACGAGGAATTGCTACGACTCTGCCTCACCTTCCTTGGGTGCCGTGATGAGAAAGAAGTCAAGGTCCACGCTCCAGGACCAACTCACCATGCACGCTGGATGGTCAATGCCATCTACGTCCTCAAAATTTATCTGTTCAAGCATCAACTGCAGCCGACAGCACGTGAGACGGAGAACATCACCGAGCTCTCTCTGTTTATCGCCTTGGTCTACGCACGTTTTTGGAACGAGGCCCCCGTCGGAATCAACGTTCCTTTCAACGATATTCTGCTTCCTAAACTCTTGCAAAAGTACCCAAATTAGACCATTTCCAAAGCAGTATCCACAGCTCTTCAACGGCACCTGTGGTATCTTGGAGAGTATCTCATCGGCCTTGCATTCTTCGATCCTAGAATCGATGCCGAGACCAAATGGAAGATGGTCGTAAACCTCGAACGTAACGAGAATACCACTGTTACTCGTCGACTGAAGCTTGAAGGAAACACTGAAGATTTGAATTTGTATGAAATGGTCACCAAAAGGACCTTTGGGAATCTTCAATCTGTTAAAGAAAGAAGGAAGGAAGGAAGGCAGTGGAGGATACCTTCCTGAGGACCGATCCCAATTCCTGGATGTAAGATGATTGCTTTCAAGAGTTTCGACGCATAGCGATCAACCTAAAAGTTGTCAATGATTCGGCGGAGAGGGGTATCGCCCTTATCAAGGTATATAATACATCTTTCACGAAAGATGAAGAACTAAAACAATTCATCCTCCGATTAGTAGCAAAACATCGCCAAGACTACTCATCGTCTTCGAAGGAGTCAGTGATGAAGCGTTAATATAAGTAATGATGTATATTATAAACGAATGATAAATGTAATTTTCTATCAAACATATCATTTTTGTTCTTTAAAAATTAATCTGTTTTCTTTAAGAGTTATTCTGTTTTCTAAAAAAATAAGCTGTTTTCTTTGAGATTTAATCTGTTTTCAAATAAATAAACTAGTATTTGCCATTGTTTTTTTAATTTTTTGACCCAGAACATCAATCTACTAGAAAATGAGTAGTAAAATGAAATTCATAGCGACCAGTAAATATCATTCAGTTAGGCTGAAATTTGGCATGGAGATGTTTGATAGATATAGGAACAGGAGCAGCCATGTGGAGGTAAAAAGTTAAAAGATTTTATTTTTTGGACCACCCTAATATATACTCCTTTCGAAACAAGCCATTGACGTATTCTAAGCCAGATTAAGCCAACTGGCTGATTAACACTTCTAATCCAGCTGAGGCTGTCGAGAGGTCCATTATGCGACGAGATATGCCTGCGAAAAGATCCTCTCTTCTCTCTCTCTCTCTCTCTCTCTCTCTCTCTCTCTCTCTCTCTCTCTCTCTCTCTCTCTCTCTCTCTTAGGCTACCTTCTTGGGTCAGGTTAGTAACCCATTTTGGGGGGAGGTCATTCTCCCGGACCAACCCCCTCTCCTCCTTCATGCAGCTTGGGGCTAAACACCCTCCCGCTTGTTTGTATACCCCTTCCTCCCTGGGTGCCAACCCCTCTCCCCCTTTGCAACAATTGATCAACAGGGCATTGCAATTTGCACTCTCCCATTTTGCGGTTATACTAATATATATATATATATATATATATATATATATATATATGATACACACAGACCGTGCATGGGACAAGGAACTCTTCTAGGAAAATTAAATCCACTATAGTCCGAATAAGTAATGGTAAATGACAAATACTATAGTTTTTTCTTTTTCTTGATGCTAGCCCGACGCGGGCAACGGGTCACTCGCAAAGAGGTCCCAAAAATATAGCTTCCCTCACCAATTATCTGCAAAGCAGAGAGGATCCAGCTTTGGGACAGGATCTAGTGTTTAAAGCAGCCTAGCCCAGCTACATTTAGGCAAAAGACATAAGCAAAAGACTCGCTGCTTTCACGTCAAATTGAATACATCAAAGAAAAAGGGGGTAACTATTATATTTTTAGCCAAAAACCAAAAATTAAACCTCAACTGGCAAAAATGAGCGTCCACTTTTCAAGGCACATAACATGTCCGTTTCATGATGGGAATGAACTCAGAATGGTCCCCTGAGGTTTTTTATGATACACACAGACCGTGCATGGAACAAGGCACTCTTCTAGGAAAATTAAATCCACTATAGTCCGAACAAGTAATGGTAAATGACAAATACTATAGTTTTTTCTTTTTCATGATGCTAGCCCGATCCTGTCCCAAAGGTGGATCCTATCTGCTTTACAGATAGCTGGTGATGGAAGCTATATTTATGGGACCTCTTTGCGAGTGACCCGTTGCCCGCGTCGGGCTAGCATCATGAAAAAGAAAAAATTATAGTATTTTCATTTACCATTTCTTATTCGGACTATAGTGAATTTAATTTTCCTAGAAGAGTTCCTTGTTCCACGCACGGTCTGTGTGTATCATAAAAAACCTCAGGGGACCATTCTGAGTTCATTCCCATACACACACATATATATAATATATATATATATATATATATATATATATATATATATATATATATTCAAATGGCACTCTTTTTAATTATTAATACAATGCAATAAAAAGAAAATCAAGACTAGTGTCTGAACTCGGAGAAGTAAACGTTATTTGGAGATGACAGTGATTTGTATTCTGGAAAGAATACGCCACCCTTTGAATGTGAACTTAGAATCTGATGTAATCCAGTTAACTGAAACAATACAAAAGTTAGGGTGTAAAATGTACATAGTTAACTTTTTTAATTCTACATTATCGGAAACTACTCTGCTTGAAAGGAATATATTCAATGCTAAAAGAAAAATATTCCAACAAAACAAGTAAAACTGGATAAAGCTATGAATGAAGATGATATTGAATGTTTTCGGTTATCATTGGTATGTTGTGTGAAGTGGATAAATAACAAAACAGTGTATATGCTATCGAATTTTGTATTTGCTCATCTCTGCATCGAAAGAAATCGGGAAAAGTAGGATTCATTTCAGTTTAGAAAGTTATTTGTCTTTTAGAGTTGTACAACATTATAATGGGTACATGGGAAACTTCCGAGATAAAATGTCTTTAAATCTCTCAAAGGTCTTGAATATGATCATAATAACAAATAACAAATAATAAATTTAAATACATATTTAGATAATAATAATGAAAAGATCAAAATTCACTTTGTTGAATACATTTAAATACCATATCGCAAAGACAATATATATTCCAGTCTATACTATAGCTTTGCTTATCCTTGTATACTATATATTATAGCACAGGGGTTTGGGGGAGTACAAGCAAATATGTCTATCTCTTAAATCAGTTGTTCCCGACTTTCCCCTACTCAAGGCACCCCAATACCATCTGTTTTTCTTCCGCCGCACCCAGGAGGATTTTCATCTCCCACTGTTCAAAATCCAGTCCACCCTTCCTCAACACCACGTGACTTCAAACTGAGCCTATAATGTTTACGTCTATATCTTCAGTAACTTCTGAATTTTTAATTATTTTTGTCATTCCCGTGAAATTTTGGAGCACCCTGGTTTGGAAATTTGGTCTTAAATACATAAAATTACTTAAGCAAATGACTCGCACAAGCTTAATATCTGTTGACACATTCATAAATTACTGTACTTTATAAGGGAGTTATATTTTATGAAAATAAAATATATTTTATAAAAATATATCAAACAACCAAGTAAACCATTCAAGGAAATTATTTCCGAAAACCCGACTTTATATTTGAAATATCAAGAAATCCTTAACTCTCACACGAGGGAGTTGGTTTGAAATAATCTTAAAACAAATTTGAAAGCAACTGCTTCTTACAGAATTTTTTTCACCCTCTTTTATTTCTTTTAATTTTATTATTATTTTATGAATACTCAGTCACCATTTTTTGCTTTATCCTTCTTTCCATACGTTATTTTCTTCATTTCTCCTGAAAGATTTAGAGAATACAGCTTCATATTTGAATTCGTGCTTGCTTTCAAAATAAACTTTTTAGGTTATGCAACAGTTATATATTTTAAAGTTAAATTAGTTACAAATAAATATGAGTGTCATATAGTGGTATTATTCAGTAATTTTCTTCAAAAATGATCTGAGGTAATGTAAAGAGAGTTGACAAAAGTAAATAGACACCACGATCATTGTCCTCAAGAACAAATGGTAAAACTCATCAATGGAATGCCAGAGCGTAATGTTTGTCATTAAAGGTAATTCATGTTGATGTTGCCTCATACTCATACTCGTATGTGACTGTTATTTAGGTAGAGTACTATAGAGAACTCGTATGTCTTTATTGCAATGCCTTTACTTATCTATTTCCTGTACTTATCTTTTTAAAAATAAAGAATTATTAAAAAAATAGAGAACAACCGGAACCATTTGCTCACAGTGTGGGGCGAATGTGCCTCAAGGATCACCTGAGCCTGAACACTAACGGGGTAAGTGGCCAGCTCAATTCAAACCACGTGCCAGCAGCCTGGAGCGAACCCAGAGCCTTACCGCCCAGCGTTCGACACCGAGACTACTGAGCTACCAGGAGCCCTAAAGAATTATTATTATTATTATTTTTACTGCTATTATTTCATAGTAGTAGTAATAGAATTAGTAATTATAATAATATACTATTAATAGTATTAAGTTTGAAATTCGTAATATGCATATTTATTTTTCTTTTTAGTGAATTAATTATTTTCAATTCTCTTTCTTCTGATTCTTCTGCTTCTTCTTTATATTTCTTTCTCTTTTATCTCAACGCTTCTGTATGCATATATTTGCCGCAAACTTCCTGCGGTACATCAAAGATAGTTCAACTTCATTTCAGGCGGCTTATCTCAGTGTGTTTCCTGAATAAAAGTAACCGCGGTTTAGAATAGAACTTTTAATTTTAATTTTATACACTGTAGATTTTTCTTATCTCTTTTGCTCGTAAGGTTTTTTTTAACGTATTTATTTAAATTAGGGTGAATAAACTGGGAAATATACTCCCGACTATTGCGGAATTAATGGGGTTTCTTTATGCAGATTTCTCTTTGCCATTTTTAATGTGGAAGGTACAGTTTGTCGTTTGCGCGATGTGGATAATATGATTAAAGCGAAAATTCAAATAGTAGTTCCGATCGAAAAGAAGGAATATGATTTACAAGTTCGCATGGATACGGATATGAACGGGAGACTAACTTGTGGGGAAACCGGAAATGGATTAAAGGAAGCTGTGAATGAATTAAAGGACCGGATGCAAATATTACATAAGTAAAATGGGAAGCAATCAAGCAATTAAAGCCAGTTAGAAATAGTTTAGGGGCTGAAAACTCGAAATAAAAAAATAAAAAATTTGTTAATTATAATCGATAAAGGATTCTTTCAGATGAAGTAAATGATAAAAATGTAGTAAAAACGAACTTTTGACGCATTCTCATTCCTTTTCTATCCAACGCTCTAACACAAGGGTTAATCGGTATTTTCAATTATTTATCCATTCAGCCGGTGAACTCTGGGACAATCCTACTCAATCCATCTTTCCCCCTGTCTATGACGTCCAGTCTTTCAAACGCAGAGTCTCCAGGCATCTTGAAAACCCTGGACCTCGTCCTTCTTCTATGAGATGGTGTTTTAACAGGCATTCGTCCTTGTCTCCTCTTTCCTGCATAAAAAAGAAGTTGAAAATCAGAACGTTGACGTTTGCATCTGAAGTGAAATTTTATGCAAATCTTCTCTCTGGCGGGAAAATGAAATGTATTTTGGGTATATAGGTACGCTGACATCACAACAGATGTGGGTATGGAGACGACCTATATCACGCATGTGCGTATATAAATGATAGTAGAGAGCGAAGTCGAAAGAATTACTGGACCGATACAAATGCTGATTAAAACATTCAAGGGCCATAACAGAAAATTAATTATGTCGGGTATGCTGCCTAGTCCGAGATAGGAGGGTATACAATATGATATACAATAAGGTATACAATGATTTTTCAAGAGTCGTGTGCTTTTATAAGGGGCGGATCCGCATCTAAACTTCGTTAGAGATAGCAAGTCTGGAGGGTTGAACAGTAGGGTGGATCGATTTTACATTTTTTTCGATTTCCATATTCTAATAGAGACAAAAACTTGCGCATGCATGAGAAAATAGCCTCTGCAAAATCTTAGCTTAATAGGTAATCATCTTCTGCCCCCGGCAGAGCGATGAAAATCATATTTTAGTAGTCAAAAACGTATTTTAAACCCTAGCCTAGAGTCATAAAATTTTGCGTGGTGTGTTATTTCATGCCTAAGCAACGATATAAATGCTATGGGAAATATATAAATGCATTATTTAAGACAAAGAGCCGATCTGAATATGTATAATATACTATATTCAGATCGGCTCTTTGTCTTAAATAATGCATTTATATTTCGCATAGCATTTATATCGTTGCTTAGGCATGAAATAACACACACGCAAAATTTTATGACTCTAGGCTAGGGTTTAAAATACGTTTTTGACTACTAAAATATGATTTTCATCGCTCTGCCGGGGGCAGAAGATGATTACCTATTAAGCTAAGATTTTGCAGAGGCTATTTTCTCATGTATGCGCAAGTTTTTGTCTCTATTAGAATATGGAAATCGAAAAAAATGTAAAATCGATCCACCCTATTGAACAGTGAGAAGGATAGTTTTGAATTGGGATAAAACCAGAATGCGCGCCAATACCGAAACTCATTTGGGAGAAATAGGATATTAGAACAGGTGACTAATTATGAAAAAAAGAAACTTTAAAAGGTGTTTATCTTAATCCAGTCTAAGAAATAAAATGGTCGAACTAAGTGCATACACAACAGTTCAGAAGCTTATAGTAGCAATTACACAATTGTGGCTTGACACCAATAACCGAAATTTCATTACGGCATTTGTAATAAATGTTCACAAAATATGACAAAGAGAGGAACAGGCGGGCAGTAGGGAGAGTTTGATGGTTTTTGGAAAAGAATTAAATGAAGTTGAAATTTCAAACACAAACGACGACAGTTTTGATTCGTTTACACACAACACACACACATACACACACAAAAAAAAAAATTCCGCGAGATATAAAAACCATCTGAAGATAAACAATGCGCTATTACTGGCCAGACTAAAGATGTGGTTCGCAGAAAAAAAATGTTTTACTCTGTGATGTGAATAGCAATGTGTCAGTGTGTCACGTAATACTTCAGAAACGGAAAGAGCAGGCACGCGATTATACTGTTGAAAATAATTACTTATTTCAGAAAGCTCAAGAATTCATGCACAAGCGGGAATGGCACCTTTAATTCTGTGCAGTGATAACAACTCGGTATCAAATTACAATTTGGTGAGAAAATAAGTAAACATTACTTCATAAAAGACTAATCAATAAAACCAAATGACATTCGGTAACCGAAAGCACATTGAAATGTATAAGCAATTGTTTGAGTAATGGCAAGCAGAGAGTGGTTTTAAGCAAGGTGGAAACAATACAGAGTGTTTCACAACTAGTCTGCCATACTTTGAGAGATGATTTGGGGGTGACATCAAGTAAAAAAGTTAATACAGCGTCGGTGTTATTTCCAACCGTTGCGGAGCTACGGACGTTTAAAGGTGCACGGAAAAAAATAAACGAGAGTATTAAGCTGATGTATTTATTGCTACATTTTATAAGAGAAACCTTATAAATGTTCAGAATGTTCACCTCAGTTTTCAGTCCACAGCCTTGCTCGTTCCAAACAAGAGTCCACTGCCCATTGAATCATTTCGTGGTGTTCTCGTATGCAAGCAGCGACATCCATAATTCGACGCAAGAGTTCCTCTCTCGTTTGTACGTTGGTCTTGTAGATCATCTCTTTCATAAGGCCCCATAAAAAGAAATCTAACGAGGTTAGGTCCGGAGACCTCGGGGGACACGATATTGGACCAGCACGACCAATCCAACGATTCCCGTATCGGTGATTCAAGTAATCCGTAACATGACGACCAAAATGTGGTGGCGCCCCATCGTGCTGAAAGAACATCCTGCGCCTTGTCTCCAAGGGTACGTCCTCCATCAAAAGCGGCAGTTCGTTCGTCAGGAAGTTCAGATAAATATCAGCAGTTAATCGTTCTTCCACAACATACAGTCCAATCAGCTGATCTCCAATTATACCGCACCAAACATTCACCGAGAATTGACGTTGAAAGTTTCCTTCAACGATACCGTTGGGATTATCAACGGACCATAAGTGGGAATTTCGTCTATTGTTAATTCCATGCGGAATGAATTGTGCTCCATCAGTAAACAGTATGCGATTAAGAATTTGGCGATGCATAACCATGCACTGGCAAAACCGAACACATTTATCGTAATCATCCGGTTGAAGAGCTTCCACACGTTGCAAATGATAGAGATACAACCCCTCATCATGTATGGTTCGCCATACACGCGATGTGGATTCACTATTTCATCTAGAAATCCTTCGAACACTGGTAGTTGGGCTATGTTGTACTGGGTCCAGTATGCGCTTCTCCACAGCAACGGGCCCTCGTTGTTTCCCTTAATCTCTGGTGTGTGTCACTAAACACTTGCCTCTTTGGTATTTGGCGGTTTGGAAAACATCTTCGATATTTCTCAACTGCCGCTCTGCTGTTACCATCACAGAATCCATAAATGAAATGGATATCAGCGTATTCAGCAGGTGTGAACTGTTGATTCATTTTGATTGTTCACCTTAGCGCAACACAGTGTCTTGTACCACAGATCAGAACCATCTGAAAGAAAAAACTCAGGATTAGTAGTGTTAACTTCGATGACCGAAACTACCACCAGTGCTGCCATCTATCTAATTACACACACGTAGGGATTTGTTGTTTGCACATTTTAAAACGTCCGTAGCTCAGCAAAGGTTGGAAATAGCACCTATGTTGTATTAACTTGTTTACTCGATATCATCCCCTAAATCACCCCCCAAAGTATGGCAGACTGGTTGTGAAACACCCTGCATATGAAGGGCAAAAAAGAAAATCTGCTACATGCATGAAACCTTTAAGTTTTAATAAGTCTGCTGAATGCCACCCAGCAGTGTACTTAGCAGACTTCATGATCAAAGGGAGCAGAGGGGAAAATTCATAAATTCTTCATATGGCGTTTAGCAGCATTTATTTATCCAATATATTCCGAAAATGTCCCTTAAACATGCAGCAGACTTTCCCTGTTTGCCCAGATGAAACTGCTTTTTTCAGGTATATTATACCTGAAATAGAGCAGTGTCACTGGGCCTTCGATGGTGATAATCTGACACAGGGCTTAGGAAATTTAATGTAACTAGCTGTAATGTTATGTTCGGATTACATGAGCAAAGTCTAATTTTATAATGTTGGCGTTAGACTTTATGCAGGTGAATATTATTCCAATTCGACTTTATGAAGGTCAGCATTAGCTCATTTCGAACTTATGCAGGAACATGCATTTAAAATTTCAGTGAAAATTAAAAAGTTGTTTAATTTTTTAAATGAAAGTTACTAATTTATATAAAATGTTCAGATTTTAAATGAAAATGACTCACCTATAACCTAATCTAGCGTAACCTGACGGGGTATACTGTAAACTAGCCTAATAACAACCTAACTTAATTTAAACTAATTTATTGTGAATTAAATCGACATTTTGCAGGCCGACATTATCTAAATCGAGTTTGCTTGCGCAAGTTGACAAACAACAAAATTAATACTGGAGTTGAGAGACGAAGCGTATACGAAGAAAATTCGTGTTAACTTTGTCCTCGTTAAAAGTTTTGAAATGAGAGGTGAAATACACGAGTCTTTAAAATACTGTACTAAAAGGATTTAATGGTACAGAGTGGTAAAGAATCTCTTTGAAATACAGCTGAGTTATAACCAGAAATACCCGACTTAAATTAAAGGGTAAACATTCAATAGTGACAACGGAAAATATACTTCTTCTTACGAAAAGAGTTATAAAAAAGTTGAGCCGAGTTCAAACTCACGTACTTTTCTACAACATAATAAACAAACTACTTTTAAAAGCAGATTAGGTAGGTAAACTGGCCAAACTTAAAGTCGTATGTGTACAATCGGTTACCAAAGTCGGGGTCTATTGGGCCACCACCACGGTACATTATGGCCCAATGGATCTCAACTTTGGTAACCGATGATACATTCACGAATTATTTCAAGAAATATTTCGGAAATAACTACTTGCCGTATTTATGAACAAGATTTAAATAAAAACTTTTTTATCTCGTTTACGTGCGATTTTCTCTCCGAAAACTAAGTCTAAACGATAAATAAATAAATATATATATATTTAGACTGGTCCAACCTTTAAGGGTGAATTTTCAATTTATTATTTTTGATATGGGACCCATGGATATTGTAAAGAATGGTTAAAGAATTATACAGAAAATACCAATTTTTATGCAAATCGGATAATATTTAGAGGTGCCGCACGGAGGTCAAACATTTCATTTTATTCCCCACTCGGATTATTTATATTAATATTTTTGTATCAATTATATCATTCATTTCAGCGTTTCCACACCACCCCTGAGGTAGCTGTTATCGGTGCGTTTTTTTTAATGTGTATCCCCTATAGGCCTAATCCAAAGTCCTCTAATTTTGTTTCTATTCCATTTATTTCCTTTATCTAAGTCCCTCTTTTATTGTAGATTTTTTACGTTTGTAAAACGCTTACGGTGCTGATCTACAATTTGTAGAAGATATTGGAGTTGTTCTTCACTTTTCGTAAGATGGCCACTGAAATTCTTAATTAAAGCAACACCTCTCTGAGCGTTGTCATTTACAACATCCATGTTTTTTACATAATTGCTAGCAGCTTTGTAGTCATCATTAGCGTTCCAATCAGTAGGATCTCTGTCCAAAAAGTCCATTGGCAATGCTAATTTTGTGAAGAAGTTGCGAGTTGTTGAACTGACGAAGCTAGCTAGTGTTTTGTCTTGTAGGTTAGGATCATTCACATTCAAATTTATCCGTTTAGGAGGATTTTGAGAGCCATTCACATCCAGCGCCTTCACCATTTCTCGCTTGACTTCCAGTGACGTTTCTTCATCAAAAAAAAGAAAGTCCGATGAGCTCTTCATTCAAATACTAAAGATGACGAGAGAGCGCTTTAGATGCAGCCACAGATATTTCTTTATCAACGTAGGATTGAAGTTTCTTGAGAAGAGATAGGTCATTGGCTGGTGCAGAGGAAGCAATGGGTGCTAAAAACCATTCATTTACGTAGCATCGAACAGCATATAATGCAAAACGTTGCATCCCTTCTAGTTTACATCTGGTGACTTCCCATTTGTTTGTGGAAAAGACAAATTTTTATTGCATATATCACTCGCGCCATCCATCGCGCACGGTGCAACGCTCCGTGTTGATGGAATTTAATGCCATCAAAGGGAAACATCTCCAAGGTATATGATTGTCAAATCTAAGAGTTCTCGGTAATCTGCTCAAGGTTGTAATTTAGTCAAATGTTGCTTGCAATTTTCAATTATACTGGCCTTTTCCGGTACATCGATTTGAACAATTTCAAACTTGTTTGTGTCAAAAGTCTTCCATTTAATTTTAAGACGCTTAAATAACAAGATATCCGGACCACCAGTGGCAGCGCCGTGACATTTGTCAAAGACAGATGCTATTACTATTTTGAGAATGTGATGTCGAAAAGCTAGTCCGAGGAGCGGCCGTTCAAGTATGCTTTCAATAAGAGTACATGCTCCTTTTTTATCGCCAGTGTTGCTTGCAGTTGTGTCAAAGCACATTGCCTGCACACAATCTCGTAGCCCCCAGTCATCCAAAGCTTCGACCAAAGCACCTGCAATATTTTCTCCTGTGCCAGATTTAAGTTTAGGTACTGAGAGAAGCTTAGATTTTCCTTCGCCTGATACAATAATTGGAAGTCTATCCACACTATCATCACCAGTAAGATCTTGGATAAGCTTTCCGTCCTGATGAACTATTAGAGGAATATCAGTTTCAAATGATTGCTTGATGTCATCCGCAATTTGCTGACGAACTGATATTTGTTTTCTCCGTATTGAACTTCTACTCAGAACAGTATCATCAACGTCATATCAAAGAGAAGATGCAGTAGCTGCTACTACTGATACTGCTTGGCGATCACTTAATTTGTTACTGTCCAGTGTCATTGCTAATTCTGTTGATACAACCTTTGCTGGTTTATAACTACCAAGTTTCTCCTTCTTTATGGGGACTGGTGTACTTGATGTACTTGGCTTTTCCTCGGAGGAACTACTATTTGACGAAAATTGAGTCACTGTTGTGTTCATTTTCTTTCTCATAGTTTCTTTCTTAACTTGGCGTTGAAATGCTTCATCTCTAGATCTTCTCTTAGAATGTTTGAAAGCATATATTTTGTCCACACTTCCTATGTAGCCTCTCCTCCCCTTCTTCTCTCGTGAGCTTGTAGAAAAGCTCTGTCTTCTTCTACTGTCATTTTTTGCAGAGCATTGGCATTGGCGATATCGAATAAATCGTCCAAACGTTCTTGAAAAGAAGTTTCTTTATCTATTTGTGTCTGTGAACGTCTAGATTTAGATTTTTGAAGTCCTCTATAATTAAAATACTTTTTTTCTATTTTTTTCGTAACATCGCGATAGTCAGCAGTTGGTATATTTACCATCTCCCAACATTTCAATACTTCAGCGCAAACAGCTTTAGATGCATCTTTCAACGTCTTTTTGGCATGTAGATGATGAAAAATAAGCCGCAGAACGTCACCATAGGATGGTAGCTTTCTTCCACATATTGTCTCAATTGTTTGTCCAATAAGCCACATTTCTGTTGATTTTCTAGTCGCTACTGAACTTGCCATATTTAATTAATGAATATGTCACTGTAAAGTGAAAAACTGGTAAAGTTCAAATTACCTTGGTATTCAAGTGACACGTAACACAGACGCACAACCTCTCTGAACGGTGTTGAGTACAATCCTGACTCACTGAGTCTAAATGAGTGATGAACCTGGCAATTTACAGTTAGTTTGTTTACATCTGATTTGTGCATGATGCCATTTGACACTCTCCTACACTGCTATGATGTTATCATCTCAACAACACAAGTAACATACATACAGAAGATAGCTACTCCACAATCCATATAATATTACTAATTTTTTTTATTTCTGATATTTTTTACAGTGGTGCAGCACCCCTAAATATACTTCAAATGAGCTGATATTTTTGTCAGAAGTTATTCTTATAAAGGTTCACAATAATTTGAGGTCCCATGTTATGATTTCAAAATTTTTGTTTTTTGGACCAGTCTAATATATATATAGGTATATATGGGAATATGGGAATGAACTCAGAATGGTCCCCTGAGGCTCTTTCTTGATACACACAGACCGTGCATGGAACAAGGAACTCTTCTGGGAAAACTAAATCCACTGTAGTCCGAATAAGTAATGGTAAAATTACCAATACTTTCATTACTTTTCATTACCATTACTTACCATTACTTACCATTACTACCATTACGATTACCATTACTTATTCAGACTATAGTGGATTTAATATTCCCAGAAAAGTTCCTTGTTCCACGCACGTTCTGTGTGTATCATGTATATATATATTATATATATATATATATATATATATAGTGTTTCTACCTCGTAAGAAGAAAAAAAAAAAAAATATATATATATATATATATATATATATATATATACAGTATATATATATAAGTTTATGCGTGTTCTTGGCTACCTAACAAAACTGCGACAATCTTCAAGATACACACCGGTACCATCGTGATATGAACGATTAGATTAGGTTAGGATAGATAAGCTAGTACCTCACTATTTAATGACTTAAAAGAAACCACCCTTCGAGCCTTCAATTGCGTCCCAAATACTTATCACGCCCTTCTCGGTTCGATGGTCGAAGTTTAGGTTTGGTTAATTAATTTGGAGCAAGTGTAGTTTACGTCCCCCTGTGGTGCCTAGTGTAGTTTACGTTCCCCTACATTATCCTAGTGTAGTTTGCGTTCCCCAACTTTGTCCGCGTATACCTATTCAAATAAAACGTTAAAACTAACGAAAATATTAAGACAACCTAACCAATCGTCAATATATATAAATTGACGATTGGTTAGGTTAAGTCGTAATATTTTCGTTAGTTTTAACGTTTCATTTGATGGATTCACTTAAAAAATGTCTCCTAAAGATTCTAGTGTAGTTTACGTTCCCCAACTTTGACCAAGTGTAGTTTGTGTCCCCTTTTGCGTCAGGGAGACGTAAACTACACCTGCTCCATTAATGTTTTAGGTATATGGATTTAAAAAAATTGGTACCTTGCTTGTGCGAAGATGTGTGTGTGTGTGTGTGTGTTTTGCGGCTTTAGAAAATTAATTTTTCTATGAATTCAATTTCCGTAATAGAAATACTGATTTGACGTTATGCATCCAGTTTATTTCATTAAAACTCCCACAAACCTATTTCCCCTTTCTTTCATAAGACTGTAATATTTTAAATTAAATATTTTACGGCAAAATAAGGTTTTTGTTAAGGAAAATTTGGTAGCTAGTAATAGTTTTATGTATCCCTTACTGCAATTCGGATGGCCTGTTTTCGCGTACATATTTTTGATAGCACTGTAACGTCGGGAAAATTTTATTAAAAATTCTTCTATCGGTCGGTATTCATACAGTAATAAATAAATAAATAATAAATAAATAAATAAATATATATATATATATATCTATATATATATATATATAATATATATTATATATATATATGTATGTATGTATGTACAGTATGTATGTATGTATGTATGTATTTCTTTTTTTTTTTTTTTTCCGCTCATAGGGTGAATAAAGAAAAATCCTTATGGTATTATACACCATATGAATGTAGAATATTCAACAAAAGTTTTATTAATTTTTATAATTTCGTTTCGCTTTAGTTTCACTCCGTTCAAGCTAAAACATTTCATCAGTAAACATCCTTTAGTTTAGAATATAAAAATCATATAAAATAAACTCTTTATATTCTCATATAGTAACTTCATAACAAAAAAAATATAAAAATTTAGATTAATTTTATATTTAATCTTAACATAACTTTGGAGTGATAATTATATTCACTCTCTCCATTATAAGCTTTTTTTTCCACTTAAGGAAATTTAACTAAATTGTTTACGTATTTCTAGAGAGAAAATTTTATTTTACGAAAGTTTCAATAATTTTATAATGAAATTGGTGAGTGAACAGGTTTAAAAGATACTTCCATTGTTTTGAAAGGGTTCCCAACCATTTTACAATGTAGGGCCAGGGCCTACCAATTACAGTAATTGTTTTCGCAGAACTACCAAAATATAGGGCACTGATTTGTTATTCATAAATTAGTCCCTCCTTGTAGGCTGTCACTTCACCCACATTTGTATACTATTTAAAATGTGAACTGCTCCCTTTCGAGGAGTCCTGGGAAACTATGTTACGCTAAAATCGTTCCTCCGTTGTGTGAATTGCGTGCTTCATCACTGATCATTGATCACTGTCATAAGTTGTTTGCATACAGTCTTCGACTTTGTAATTTTGGTCAAATTTATTTGATTATTAAACTGTCTGCTGAAAATTATCCTTTGAAGAAAAGTGTAAAAATTATATTACTGAAATATTTTGAAATATTGTGGCAAATTGTTGAAAATTTATATATTTTTAATTTGATTGATTGTGAAATGTTGAATTAATTTTTATATTCATCATTCAGTAACGTAATAAAATTATTAAAAGTTTTCGGCCAAAATAGGGCACTTATTCCTTTCCCCCCCGCAATTTCTTTTATCCCTGTTAGGTCAACTGTACGTCCCTGACAGTTGGCTAGTTTAAGTCATGATATTTTCGTTAAAATATTCCACTTATTCCTTTTATTTTAACAAAACTATCGTGACTTAACCTAACCAACTGTCAAGAACGTACAGTTGACCAAACCAAAAAAAAAGAAATTGCAGGGGGAAAAGGAAAAAGTGCCCAAAATAGGGAGCTATTGAAGAATAGGGACCCCAGCCTTCTTTAGTTAGCTTTATAAGGCTAACTAACGAAAATATCATGACCTAACCTAACCAATCGTCAAGAGCGTACAGTTAACCTAACGATTGGTTAGGTTAGGTCGTGATATTTTCGTTAGTTAGCCTTATAAGCCTAACTAAAGAAGGCTGGGGTCCCTATTCTTCAATAGCTCCTAAAATAGTTTATGTCGCCATCACACGTTAATTGGTTTTGTTGTAGTAAGTTAATGGTGAAAAGGGGTCCAATCAAGTGAAATACTGAAAGGAACCGAACGAAGGTTGTGTGGACGTTGAAAATCTCGGATTTAAACTTCCACCGAAGTATAACCAAATCATAGTTGGACCCAGTCACTGAATTTCAGTCAATTTGTAAATTACCTAATTTTACATATTGACTAATATATATATATATATAATATATACACAAACTCAGAATGGTCCCCTGAGAAACTTATATGTTAAACACAGACCGTGCATGGAACAAGGAACTCTTCTGGGAAATTACATCCACTATAGTTCGAATAAGTAATGATAAATGACAAATACTATAGTTTTTTCCTTTTTCATGATGGAAAACCCAACGTGGGCACCGGGTTATTCACAAAGAGGCCAAAAATATAGCTTCCCTCACCAGCTATCTGCAAAGCAGATAGGATCCAGCTTTGGGACAGGATCTAGGATTTACAGCTTATACCTAGCCTACTACATTCAGAACCTCAATATACGCAAGAAACTCGTTGCATTCACGTCGGATTGAATACATCAAAGAAAAAGGGATAACTTTGTATTTTTAGCGAAAAAACAAAACTTAAACCTCAACCTGGACATTGAGCGTCCACTTTTCAAGGCAAATAACACGTCCGTTTAATATACACAAACTCAGAATGGTCCCCTGAGAAACTTATATGTTAAACACAGACCGGGTATGGAAAAAGGAACTCTTCTGGGAAATTACATCCACTATAGTTCGAATAAGTAATGATAAATGACAAATACTATACTTTTTCTTTTTCATGATGGAAAGCCCAACGTGGGCACCGGGTTACTCGCAAAGAGGCCCAAAATATAGCTTCTTTCACCAGCTATCTGCAAAGCAGATAGGATCCAGCTTGTGCATAGATGTGCAATAAAAATAATAACACTGCCCAACAAAAAAAACATTTTTTGCTTGTGATTTAATTCTAAGACCTGTTTCTGGATAATATTGATGTGCTGATTTAAAAAATCACCTTAGATTTTGTCCATCACATCAGGTTTTCGTGCAATGTGCAATGCAATATGCCTATTTTGGGTGATCCATGAAGGGCACTTATCAAAATTGATGATTTTTGAGACCTGTTAACAGCTGTTTTGCTGTTAAAATTTTATCTGTGGAATACGCAAATCTGTGCATTAAATTTAAAGGTCATGTACAACATATTAAAATCTTGGGTATCTGTGATTTCCCCAGGTGTGAGCGTGACGTCATGATCATGGATTCATTTTTTGCTTATTTAAACACTTTTAATCACTTTGTGTCAATATTACCATTGTATATTAAAGTTCACTCCCTGCACAATTGTTTACTTTTCCATGCTGATTCTGAGTATGTAAAAACTTATTTTTTGAAAAGAAAAAAAATTGGGCATAACCCTGCCAAAATGCGATATCTCCGTATTTGATTGCTCGAAAACCTGACGTGATAGGCAAAAACTAAGGTGATTTTTTAAATCAGCACACCAAAGTTACATAAAAACAGGTGTTAGAATTAAATCAGCAAAATTGGTGTTGTGCAGTGTAATAGTATAAGAAATACACAAGTTGAACGAAGAATATATATATATATATATATATATATATAATAAAAAATAATATCTAACCATCAAAATACATACACTTTATGTTCTACTGCACTTGGCTAAAATACTAAACTCGCACGTGATCGAGTCTACAGTTACATCATTGTTGCTTTGCACTATGCAAGAAATACGATTTAACATTATTTCACCGCTCAAGTTATAGGGATGCCTATATTCGATGTAAAGGGCCTTCAATTCGTTCAAAACTATTTTTGTGCCCACTTTACATTCGGTTGGCAAGTTATCTTTAAACACGACCAGAATACAGTTAAAAGCACACACAAAGAGGGCATCGTTAGCCACAACATCATCATTAAATTCAAGTTTATAAACACTTCTTTCCAATAGAGGGTTTATTCTTACCGATCCAAACTTTTCAATCGTGAACTCATCTTCACAATGCATAGCGGCGGTTGAAATAATCTTCTAAGTCGTTACGACAGCTGCTCATTATATATAGAAACAATTCTTCAGGGTGAACGGTGTAGGCGAGCTCAGCCCTGTACCGCTCAAGTCCTTTATACCAAAGTTCATGATATTTCGAAGAGTCTAAACCTTTTAAATAAATATCCAGTTCCAGACCATTCTCGTCTTGTTCAGTCCTACACTCGGTAAATCCGTCGAGCAGAGCGGTGTATGCATATTCAAGAACCGTATCAAAATAAATCATATCCGTAACGCGTGCGTCTATATAGGCTTCAGATTGCGGAAACCGACGATTTCAAACATTCTGTCAAGGATGAATCGGTTTCGCGTGGGGACAAGAACGTTATTATCAGACGCATTTTTCCACATCAACCATATATCAATGCATGGCTGATCGTTATTTATACACAACGTACAAACAATGGCATGTGAAGAGGTATCACTAATCTGCTCTCTTCTTGTACCTACACCTGCAGGTATTTTATAACGATCCTCACTCCACTTCTGAACTACAACGAAGACTCTATTCATCTTCTCAACACTTAAATAAACAACATTCCATTTACCAGAGTTTGTTTTTCTACAAGTCGTTTCAAGTACATAGTTAATGGCACCAGTCGGTTCAAGCTCTGAGATGACCATGAGCCACATGTGGGCGAGTCGGCTCGACGGGAAGTGTGGAGGAGTGAGTCACACCATAAGTTGATGAAACGTGTACGGTGTTGTTCCAACGTGAAAAATTCATGTAAATACCTGTATCCCATTATACTGTGCATTCATTTAGAGAATTTTTCCGAAACATGAAGTAATATCGGTTTTAATGTTTTATCACTCCGACTCCCCAGAATGCGCACCAGACATTTATTTTCGTTAATTTCCACGAACTAAACGCATTTTATTCACACTCCGGCGCACTATTTGAGAGAAACATGTGCTCATATTTTTCCTTTTTGCTTAGCAGGCGATACTCGTCTCTAAATTCTATTAAAAACTCACGCAAGCCTTTAGCCACAACCTCACTACAAACCTCGTCATAATATATATTAATGTAGTGGTAAAATACTTCATATTCTCCATTATGACAAGATTTACATTCTCAGCCACAGGGTACGAGTACTCGGTATGATGCAATATGACATAATACCGCTTGTCACACCACTCTTGAACAAGACTCAGTAACCATAACCGTTGCTTCTCTTCTGCACGTGTTGTTTCTTCCACTTCACGGTATATGTAAGCTTTTATAAAGTTTGGTCCTACAACATAGTTCAATACATCATTTGTCCCACGACATCCTGCAATGCTCTCGCCAGAATAGCCGCAGAGTACTTGAACCTCTTGTTCTTCAAGCTTCGCACGGTTCAAAGTAGCCTTAAAAGTATCAAAGGATGGAGGGATGGGGAGTCTTTCAGTATCCACGACATCTTCACAGTTCATGGAATACCACTTCATAAAACTCGAGAACGCAATATTAAAGGTAGCCATCACTATTTTTCGTCTACGTGAAATTTCATCAAATACACGTCTGAGCTCCAGGGCTTGCAGCGGACAACAGACTAATAAATAAATAAACGCCGACAACTGAACACGCCAGTGGTAGAGATATACTCAGGTAGTAGCAGGAGTCACGAGACCATTGGTCGATCATAGAGGGGGCGGAGCTCACGACTTTTTGTTTATATACGCGCGCACACACACACACACACACACACACAAAGGAGAAAATGAAACGCTAATTGAAAGACGATTTATTTAATAAACATAACATCGAATTATTCAACGTATATAGATTTACAAATACGTGTAATAAATAAAATAAACATATCGTTAACAAGTAAATAGATACACACACACACACCACACACACACACACACACACACACACACAAAGGAGAAAATGAAACGCTAATTGAAAGACGATTTATTTAATAAACATAACATCGAATTATTCAACGTATATAGATTTACAAATACGTGTAATAAATAAAATAAACATATCGTTAACAAGTAAATAGATACACATATACACACACACACACACACACACATATACACACATATATATATATATATATATATATATATAACATTCAATGATTATGGTATCCAAAGGGTACGGTATCATAGGTACTAGGCACCTGGTAACGTTTCCTATAGGTGTTACGGCACACCTTCGTACCATCTTCCAAGCACACTAGATCCTTCAGCGAGTCAAAGTTAACGACCCGTCGGTTTGCCTGGTTAAGCGTGATACCCTTAGCCTTCACGATATATTTCATATCCTCCCCAACCCTCATCCGTACGCCATAAGTTTTTGGACCTGTTGAGACAAAACAGTCGGCGTATGCGATGTCTCCATACTCATCCTAGCTCTCATCAGTCAACTCTCCAAGGAATTCACCAATAGGTGGGATGTATTCACCCTCCCTCGCTGTAAATATCACACTATCTGTGTCGGCGTACAGAACCCTCCGCCCAAGAGAATACAATAGACCCCAAAGTTTGATGCGTGCGTATGCCGTTGTGAAGCTGGCTACAGGTATTTTTGTCACACGCGATGTGTATGTGGCCAATTCGGTAATGTTGTACTTTATTACGTACGTATTACCTACATTCACGACCTCCATGACCTCTTTATCGGGAGCGTTGGCATAATCCCACACCTCGTTATAACTTTGGGCTAGGTGAACGTTCCCCTTGCTTGTAATCTGTGCAAATTTTCTCCAAAGCTATTTAGACACAACTTTGCACTAAAGCGCTTACCTGGGTTCTTTAAAATTTGAGAACTGTCAAGTTGTAACCCTTCACGGTCACGGCAACGCTGAATATAAGCCGATTTTTCATCTTCGGTATCAACTCCTCGCAGATACCCTGATGCTTTTACCTTATCCTTCAGAAAAGTGTTTATATATGTCGTGAAAAGGTTGGGTAGCTTCTGAAACCTCCACACCTCATATATCTTCAATATTCTGCAGCCATGGTGAACGACTAGGGACAGCTCAGGGCTTGTATATACGCCTCTCATCTTACGCTGGTTGGTTGTGTGATTACAAGTCCCATTGTTCTCTTCTACTTCACGCACAGGGGAAACATGAGCTTGTGGTCTATAACGATGGGTAAGATAGGCATCCATAAATCGCAAAGGGGGAGCACGTCAACGAAGGAAAGACCGAAATAGTTCTTGTTCAAATTTGCTGAGAACTCTTCGATGGTGGACAGGGCTGGTCCTACCAGTTTTTCAGGTGCACCTACGGGGTACGGATTGCTCTTCATCACGTAGGGGTATAATGAACAGAAGTCGTAGTAATGGAGTTTCACGCCCTCCGTACACGGAAAGTATAGCTTGAAGGGATTTGTACGCCCTCCGAACAAGCTATCACCGCATTTGAGAAGATCCAGCACCATTGAACGCTTGATCGTGTTTATCTCTTCAAGGTACTGTCCATCTGTCTCCATCCGTGCATCATACTCGTGCCCCCACAAGATCTTGTGAGTGAACTGGGTGCCTATAAGCTGATCGCGGGTGCGGGTCCATGCAAGACTGTCGGCAGGAGATCTACAGTGGATATCTCCTAGGATTCCATACTCAGGACGGGGGCATCCGTGCCACCAACAGCCGTTAAAGGAGTACACAGTCTTTTCACCAGTGGCACGGTTTTCGCTTAGACCATCAACCCAAAAAACACGACCATTAACCTAAATGGGTACTTCCCCCGTGTTGCGGGCATGCTTTATATATACACCTGTATGTTGCTGTATGTGTATGAGCCAGTAAATAGCCTTGTGACCATAACTGCGGGGATTGTTTCTGTGAATGACGGCTAAGGTGCCTTTAGGCATGAAATTTTTCTTGAACACATAAAGCACAATGAGGCGATCCTGGTTGCGACTTGCAACGGATCGCACTTGAAACGTTCTATGTACATCTTTCTAAAGGTCTGGAAACATACTCGAAGTACGCGCACATCAATCACGCAATAACGCTCATATTCATCAGTTATATTGTATGGATTAGATTCATTAAAACTGTTGTAGTAGCGGTCAAAATCTTCACGTTCACCTGTACTCATACAATCATAGTTAAAGTAATGTTTGGGTGGAGGTAGTCCTACGTAATTTAAAGTTTCGCTAGTGAGGAATGTGTAAGGGAAATACCCTTTTGAAACTTCGGCTGCTACGCCTTTACCTTGGGTAGTTTGGCTAATTTAAAAGGTGTGAATAATAAAGTATCTTTATACTGTGCATTGCCTCTTATTTGCATCTGTATAAGTTTGTTTCCCGTTTTCAAGGGATCACCTGTAAATACTTCAGATAACACATGCTCAAGCAGCTCTTTATAAAAGAAATGTGTGTCAAATTTTTCGCTGTTATGGGCAAGAATATACACAGTCATTTTTTTGAACTTGTCCGCTAACTTGACAATATAGGACACAAAGAGTTTCACGGGACTGTCGTGTGCATTCGTTTTGAAAACGTTTGTCCGTTTGCCACATTTGTGACACTCATCAAACTCGACTTCCATGTACTCATCGCAGATAGTCTGACTTACAAGTAGATGTGGAATAACCTCTGGTTTCAGCAACCGTGTATGTTTCTATATCGTTGTACACAGTTATACAAGGTCTATTTTTAGGCTTAGCGTCTTTCATATAACATACATGCTTTACTCCATTCGCCTTATATTTCTCATGGCATGTTGGGCAGTGAATTTCATCACATTTATGCTTGAATTTCTCCCAATTATCCATCATATGAAACATACCACATTCACAGATTCTCATTTTCCTGCACGTACCAATTGACGTATGGAACTCAAAGCAATTATTATTGAAAAATGTATGTCTACACACATTAAATTCCCTCTTCTCAGCTTCAACTACAAGGCTTTCGCATTTGGAGCTTTTACACTGCTCACATACCCGAGGGTAAGGCAAGCCAGCCTTGTTCTCGGCCGGTCCCAAGTCCGGATAAATGGGGAGGGTTGGTGTCAGGAAAGGCATCCGGCCATAAAAACCCAGCCAAAACCACAATGGTGAGTCTTCAACACGAAAATGCGATGACGGCTAGGGCGTACCCCGTAGGCGACGTACAGAGACCTCGCCCGACCTCTGTGGTGAGGCGAGGGCTACCGCACCAAGAGCGGGTGCGGCTAACGAAGCGAGCTCGGGTGGACCTGAGAATTGCGACGCTGAATGTTGGAAGCATGACTGGCAGAGGAAGAGAGATTGTGGAGTTGATGAAGAAGAGGAGAGTTGGGGTGTTGTGTGTACAAGAAACACGCTGGAAGGGGAACAAAGCAAGAGAACTCAGTGAGGGATATAAATTGTTCTACAGTGGGGCGTCGGTTGAGGGAAGGAATGGTGTGGGTATTGTATTGGCGAAGGAATTAAAGGATAGCATAGTGGAAGTAAAGCGAAGAGGAGATAGACTGGTGACTTTGAGAATGAATTATGGGGAACATGTGCTCAATATAATCAGTGCATACGCGCCCAAAAGTGGATGTCCGGACGACGTTAAGGAAGCATTCTGGAGGTTATTGGAGGAAGAAATGGAGAGTATTGCCGAGGACGAACGAGTGGTGTTGGGCGGGGATATGAATGGACACGTTGGTGATCATAACGATGGAGTGGTCAGAGTGCACGGTGGTCATGGCTATGGAGAGGCAAACGTGGACGGTGAGAGAGTGTTGGATATGGCTGTATCGTTTGATCTAGCGATTGTAAATACGTTTTTCAGAAAGAGGGAGGAGCATATTATTACGTACAAGAGTGGAGGCAGAACATCGCAAATTGATTTCATACTGTATAGGAGGGCGCAATTGGCCGAGGTGAGGGACTGCAAAGTTATTCCAGGAGACCATGTGACGCCACAACCCGGTTGGTAGTCATGGATGTGATGTTGAAAAGAGGAAGAAAGACCCGAGGAACAACAGTGAGGAGAATTAGGTGGTACAAACTGAGAGAGGAGGAGAAGAAACGGGAATTTAGAGAGAGAGTGTTGAGTGAAATCCATGTTGATGAACAGAATGTACAGGATTGGGGGGTACATAATGCGAATGTCATGAGAACGGCAGGTAGAGACATATTGGGGGAAACATCAGGTAAAGTGTGGGAAGATAAGGAAGGATGGTGGTGGAGTGATGAGATCCAAAGAGCACTACGAAGTAAGAGAGAAACTAAGAAGTTATGGGAAGAATCGAGGAGTGAAGAGTGTAAGGTGGTATATAAAGAAGCAAAGAAACAGGCAAAGAGAGCAGTGGCGAGAGCAAAGGCGGAGGCATATCGGCAGATGTATAAGGATTTAGAGGATCGTGAAGGACAAAAGAAGATATACAGATTGGCTAAGAGCAGAAATAGAGCGACAAAAGATTTTACACAAGTAAAACAAATTAAGGGAAGGGAGGGGGCGTTGCTGCAAAGAGATGAAGAGATAAAGGATAGATGGAAGGAATATTTTGAGGAATTATTAAATAAAGAAAACCCAAGATCTTTCTATGAGGATGGATTACCAAATGTAGCTATGACAGAACAAGTGGGGAGGATGGAAGTGAGTCGTGCTCTGAATAGGATGAAAAATAACAAAGCGACTGGCCCAGACGAGATACCAGCCGAGGCATGGAAGGCACTGGGAGATGAGGGGGTGGATCTGGTGTGGGATCTAATGCAGAAGTTGTTTGACCAGGAGGTGATTCCGGATGAGTGGTGGACCAGCATCATAGTGCCTATACTCAAAGAGAAGGGAGATGTACAAGATTGCACGAATTATAGAGGGATCAAGCTAATATCACATACAATGAAGATATGGGAGCGAATAGTGGAGAGTAGGTTGAGAGACGAAGCGGAAGTGTCAGTGGAACAGTTTGGATTTATGCCGGGAAGGAGAACGACAGATGCAGTTTTTGCATTGAAACAGTTGGCAGAGAGGTACAGAGAGGGGCAGAAGGCGTTGCACATGGTTTTTATTGACTTGGAGAAGGCATATGATAGGATACCACGGCAGGAAGTTTGGAGATGCTTAAGGGAAAAGATGGTACCGGAGAAGTATGTTAAACTGATCAAGGGGATGTACAGGGGAGTAACAACTAAGGTGAGGAGTAGCGTGGGTGTGTCAGAGAGCTTTGGGGTGGAAGTTGGTCTGCACCAAGGATCAGCTTTGAGCCCCTTCCTTTTCAATGTGGTATTCGATATGTTGACGGACAGGATTAGAGGGGAGGCGCCGTGGTGCATGATGTATGCAGACGATGTTGTGTTGAGTGGGGAGACGAAAGAGGAGGTGGAGCAGCAGTGGAAAATTGGAGAGAGGCGTTGGAAAGTAGGGGATGAGAATTAGCCGAAAGAAGACGAATATATGAGATGTGATTTGCAGCAGGACCGAGGAGGGGAAGTGACATTGAGTGGAGAGCGTGTTAAGACGGTGGAGTATTTTAAATACCTGGGGTCAACAGTGGATGCAGAGGGGGGAGCAGAGAGAGAGATAAACTGTAGCATACAGTCGGGGTGGAAGAACTGGAGAGACGTATCAGGGGTGCTCTGTGATAAGAGGGTCCCAGTGAAACTGAAGGGAAAGGTATTCAAAACAGTGGTGAGGCCGGCAATGTTGTATGGAATGGAGACTGTGCCACTGAAGAAGAGCAATGAAAGAAAAATCGATGTGGCTGAAATGAAGATGTTGAGATGGATGTGTGGAGTGACGAGGAGGAATAGGGTCAGAAATGAGCATATAAGAGGAACAGTGAAGGTGGCGGAAGCATCTAAGAAGGTGCAGGAGGCTAGGCTGAGGTGGTATGGACACGTCAGGAGAAGAGAGGAGGAGTATGTGGGGCGCAGAGTGCTGGAGATGGAGTTGCCGGGACGGAGAAGAAGAGGAAGACCGAAGACGAGATGGAGGGACTGTGTGGTGGCGGACATCAGGGAGAAGGACTTGGAGGAGGACGCGGTATACGACAGAGGAGAGTGGAGAAGACGAACCAAAAACAGCGACCCCATGTAAAGATGGGATAATAAGCTACGGAAGAAGAAGACACTGCTCACATACCATGTGGCAATCCTTACAATGTTTCACTATATCATCCAAAAATTCGAGACACCCCTTACACAAATCATGATGCCGTCCATTTTTCGACTTTTATCATAACTAGCGTACGGGTCCCTTATATTGCGGATGGAGAGATACGTTGTCCCTGACAGTCCTAAGATAAGTAGGGGTCTTGTACGATCTCTCACACTGCTTTTAAAAATATACACGGTCCTACGACGATCATCCATTCCAAATACAACTATACGAACATTCATTTCCTGCTCTACCCTTCTCAGCTCTTCAGGACCCATATTACAATCAAACTCAAGCTTGCAATCTAAGCCAGTTTACGGGCACGCTCCACTACCGTAGGCAACCAAATTTTTTGCGTCCGTGTATTTAGTACAGTAAACATACGGACAAGACTAATGCTATAAAGCCGCAACCACGATCGGCGTTTATATGCCGTCTGTAAATAGCCTGAGAATTGAAGTTAAGAGTATAAGGTGTGGCACTATGACCCGCAACACGGAATACACGGTCAATATTTACGTGAAGTTGTCCATATTGAAGGCTGTACTACTTTGAGAGGCCTGCATTATACGGCCTAATATATACTCTATATCTACAGCTCAAGCGTCTGAATGGTATTACTACCCAAAAATCATCTACATCCCCGTCATCTGACCCGAACCCGAAGGACAGCCTCGTCCTGACTTCACGTTCGTCGCGGTTCTGAAGGGCAAACTCACAATACGTTCAACTACGCGCCGTAGTCCGTGTTCAACACCATTGCTATACATGGATCAGGTCAACCCTGACTATATACCGATTTCTAGTCAGGCTGGGGTGGGGGTGGCGGTGCGCACCAACTCGAATGTTATACCATCCTCTACAGCACGAGAAGCTGCTGCTGCTGTGGAGGATGTACCCGGAATTGAACAGGAATAAGGGGGTACATTTTATTTGAGGAAGGTACTATTGTGGGGGTTGTGTCGTAAGACGTAGAGGTTGGGGCTCTATTACTGGGGTCTAACAACCGGCGCATCCTGGCACGCTTTATACCTGACGTGGAGGCTCTTCATCATGCCTCCGCTTTGAATTGTCGCGTGGTGTTACAGGTGTCGCTGGTGGGCTCGTCAGCGGGTGGAGTCTGTGACACAACTACACTGTCGTCGGGTCGTCTGTAATATCGATGATGGGGACATGATGCTGTACCTCATCGTCATTCACGGTTCTGTGGAAGAAAGGAAAAACAAGACTGTAGAATATAAGGAACACCACTTAAATTTTTATTATATTTTGTAAATGACCCACTTAGGAGTGTGACGTGTTAGAGATGGATTCTGTAGAAAAATTCAGGTTCACGAGCCCATCCACATGTATTATATCTGGCCCTACAGGATGTGGTAAAACTGTTTATGCTTAAAATCATTAAAGAAAAGGGAGAGATGTTCTCAAAATTTGTGCATAAAGTTATATGGTGCTATTCGACGTATCAATCAGTGTTCAACGAGTACCAAGATGATATTTTGTTCCACAAAGGTGTATATGACGTTAATTCGTTAAAGGGAAATGAACATACAGTCATTGTAATTGACGATCTCATGTTGGAATGGATAAAACGTTTGCCGAGACATTTACAGTGTTCTCCCACCATCTTAACATAAGCGTGTTCTTCATCAATCAGAATCTATTTTTCAAAAATAGATACATGCGCGATGTGTCGTTAAATACACAATATCTAGTCTTATTCGCGCAACGTAGAGATGTATCACAAATTGGGGTATTAGCCAATCAAATGTTCCCGAATCAGCGTAAGGAGTTTTTGGAAGTTTATAAAGAAGCTACAAGTCACGTTACGGATATTTGCTTTGTGACCTTCATCCGCGAAACACGTTTAGGGTGCTTCTAAGAACGAATATATTTCCAAACGAGCCTGAAACGGTGTATATTCCAGAATGACAAAGAGGCTAAAGAAATACCATGAATTAATAAAAATCTATCATCGACTGCCCGGGCAATGCAACAGATGTTTGCTAAAATATCGACTCCGACTTTTTAAAATGCATCTGTGAAATCTGTCTTAACGTTATAAATTGCAATGTATCAATGAAACCCCTCAGAAGGCTCGCCTACGCCGTTACAAGAACATAATACGTACACTCGCTCGTAAAAGTCAAACTGGGGAAGAAAAAACGAATTATTGTACAAAGAGGGGGTCATTCCTCCCCATCTTATTTTCAGTTTTGGGCCTTTACTGACTAATATAATGAAGAAAGTGGTAGTGATTCCACACGAGGTGTATGCTTCACTGCAAAGTTCAAAGAGTTCAGACACGGTTCTAGAACCCGTAAAAGCAGGCTTAAAAGAATGGAAAGCGAATTGTTAGCCCTATTAAACAGTGAAAAAACACCTGATGAGAAAAGAATCTTATACCAAGAAGCTCTGCAGAAATTTCTTCACGAGTACGAAAATTATAAGAATCCGACAGAGATCCCGTGGTTATTAGGCACAGCACGGACAACGATGAGCATGGTGACATAGGACCTGTGTCCGACGATAGAGCTGACCAACCAAAGAATAACGGGTCGGCCCCACAACATATCGAGCATGTATTAAAAAGCACCCTCCCACATACATTGAGGAATAAAGGTTTAAGTCTTTATAAATGAGGATCCCAACATACAGTGGACCGATACAGGTGAGATCATTGTGGAAGGAGCAAAGGTACAGGGATCGAATATCGTAGACATCGTCCATGATCTGGTGAGAAAGTGGGATAGGCCCTCACCATCAGGATGGAAGCATATTAAAGCAAGACTACAACAAATAAATGTCCCCAAAACAAAGATAGGAAATCTGAACAGGTTAAAAGACTTCGAGCATGTCTCGCATGTGCCACAAGTGAGAACGCCATCACCCCCAGCGGTAGCACCTTTGAAGAGGAGAAAGAAGAGGCCAAACAACAACAACGCTCAACCCTATCCACTTGCCTCTAAAATATGCAAATGGCTAACATATTAAGAAGACGTTATTATGACATTTCTAGCCCAGCCTCCTACGGAGGCGTAGATAGATTGTACAGAAGTGTTTACAATGGTGGAGTAGGGAAAAAGATGTTGAGAAGTTTTTGCGGGAGCAGGACGCTTACATACTTCATAAGTCTGTGAGAAAAAGGTTTAAAACAGCCAAGACAACAGCGGCATCGATTGACTCTATTTGGCAAGCAGATTTAACAGACATGCAAAGATATTCAGTGTATAACGATGGTTACCGCTACATCCTATTCATAATAGATGTATTATCTAGATATCTGTGGCTAATTCCTCTGAAAAATAAATCGCCTGAAACAGTTGCTAAAGCCACCAAAACGTTGATGTTGAAAGAAAACAGCGTTCCTGGCTATTTTTGTGCGGATATGGGGAAAGAATTTACAGGC
Source organism: Bathynomus jamesi (assembly GCA_023014485.1). Taxonomy (NCBI): domain Eukaryota; kingdom Metazoa; phylum Arthropoda; class Malacostraca; order Isopoda; family Cirolanidae; genus Bathynomus; species Bathynomus jamesi. Next base: position 445,971 of record JAJOZX010002492.1, read on the forward strand.
CGAGCTTTTCAGAACATATTGACAGAGTTTAATATCAGCTACTACACTACCAATTCTATACATAAGGCCCCCTTAGCTGAAAGAGTTCAACGTACCATAAAGGAACGCATGCACCGCTATTTTACACATAAAACACATACAGATATATAGACATTCTGGAATCATTGGCCTCATCCTACAACCGCTCACACCATCGCACAATTGGGACAACACTTAACGAGATTTTAGAAAGAGGTACGCGCAGAGAGCCTGATGTGAGAAGAGATATTCGTAGAACACCGCCATACTCTGCGCGTTTCAAATCAATGATTATGTAAGGCTGTCGCGTTCGGGAAATAAATTCGCGAAGGGGTTTGAGCAAGGTTGGATACGTGAGACTTTTAAAGTTAGGGGTATGAGACCTAAAGACGAGATAATGCTGTATTACGTTGAATACTTGATTGGGGAAGAAATCGCAGGATGCTTTTACCGCGAGGATTTGCAGAAAGTGACATTTAATTTAGGAAAAAATGTGTTTAAAATTGAAAAATTTTAGGAAGCAAAGGTTCAGGAAAGAGAAAAATGTACCTGGTGAAATGGCTAGGGTACCCAGAAAGCTTCAACACCTATATAAAAGCTGATGCAATAATGAAGCTTAAATAGTATGCAACATGGCGCCTAACCATTTCTACGTCACACTCCGTCCTCCTCGTCCCTGTCTGTACATCCTAACAACACCTGGCCAACTTTGTAACAGAACTCCATGGACCCATTGAATTGGGTCGTGATTCGTATGAGGTGGGGATATGCGAAATTCAGCTGGACACCCTCTTTTTAAATATTGATTATAAAGAACCCGTTTTTACGTTCTTAGAGACTTGATGAGTGTGAAAAAGCCGGGGTAACTCGGGATGAAACCATACGTATCGCCCGGATTGGGATGCACGGTATTACAGTACAGTAGTAACACTAGGTCCGGGCCGTTATGGTGCGGCTGAGGATGTTGTGAGAGACTTAAACGTAAGTTTAAAAAACTCAAATCTTACGGCTGATTTAGTATACGAAATCGTAAACAAAGAAAACCCTGCACATACTCTAATCCTAAAATCAAGGCTAACAGAAATATTAAAGACAAAGGGCTGTTCAAAATTATAACCTAGGGCGATATCGATCAGCCTTCCAAAGAGATACCTTTCACGAGGTACAACATGACTTGTCCAGCCTAATGTATCAGATGAAATTGGAGAAATTGCTGGCTATACACCCCAGACATGTGCTATATTTACAGCAATATAGTGGAGCACCAGTTTGTTGGGGATACCCAGGCACGCCTGCTGCGCATTGCTCACATTCCCAACCATAGAGGAAGAGCTTGAGTATTACATATGACAGCCCCATTATGTGAATGTCGCTAATCTAATAACCAATATCTCAATATATATAAGAACGATTGAGGGAAAAAATTTCCCATTCGGTGATGGGAGCTTAACAGTGAAGCTGCACTTTCGACGCACTGAGTTATAATGTTCAGAAAGCATTTCACAGTCTATCGAGTTGTGAGATACCAGCGTGGTAGTGGGCTTTGGTCCATTTTCTCAACCATACTATGTACGGCTGTCCCGTACACGGGACGAAATCATTAAAGATGCAAAGAGAAAAATGCGTGGTGGTGGGAAGAAGAGGACTGGCCGGAAGAAGGGATTACCAGCACGTGGCGTTAAACGTAAAAGGACATAAAAAAAGAGTGTTCTAAGCAAATGAAACCTATGGTTGACCATTTTTTGATTGATATAAGTTAAGGACATTCCTCTCATGAATCATAGACTGTTTACTACTTGTCGAGATAGGTGGTACTATTTCTGACTCGTCATGACACGCTTCATCTATCCGTGTAGGTCACAATGTTCTAAATCGGAACTGTCCCTCATTGACATGCCCCCAACTGAAGTTTCTATTGGTCACAGTGACTTTATTAAAATTAATCCATTAAACACAATTAGTTCCCCGAGTGCTCCTATAGAATTCGTGATACCCGGCTCAGGCCCTTACTTTTTTTATCCAAGCTGTGTGCACATGTACGCTAAACTACGTATAGCCCATTCTGATGGAACGGACTGTGATGACAAATATGCTGTATACCCCGAAACAAACATCCTGCACTCCATATTCAACCAGTGTGATGTATATTTAAATCAGGTCAACATATCGGCAGGAAAGGGGTACTATCAGACTAAAGACGAAAGTAGTATAAAGGACAAATTTCAAAATTCTAAAAAGAAGTATACGAGTGTTTTGGACGCTTGCATACAGACTTCACATTCCAGGAGAAGTTGCTTGTGAATGGGGTGGATATGAAAATAAAGCTCATCCGCACGAATCCTAAGATTTGTTTAACTCTGGGGGCTGATCAAGAAGAGGGTGCAAAGCCCGTTGTGATTCATATTATGGAACCATACCTTCGCGTACGCCGTGTGAAATTAAGTTCGCCTAAACACCTAAACAAATAGAAATTGAGAAAAATTTACTACAGTAAAATACCCAATTAACAGGGTACAGATCAAACTATACAAGGTGCCAGCAGGGTTGGCCTCGAAACAGATAGAAAACGTGGTCCTGGGAGTTCTACCTAAACGGATATTAATTGGAATGCAGGAATGCGCTTCGGTGAATGGAAAATACAAAAAGAACGCCTTTGAATTTGAGAATTTTGGCCTTAAAAATATAACTATACGTCAATGGCGTTGCGTTGGGTGGGACTGTGGATATGGATTATTCATCAGACTCTGTGTTCCCGTTTTGTGCGAGAACATATAGTAATCTGGCCCATATTGCAGTTGCTTGTGATGAGCTCGGGATTGGGGTAACGCAAAAAAAATTCATCCATCAATTTAACCTTTATCCGTTTGACATCAAACCTGACTTATCTGCTGGTGTAAATACACACTTAAGTCCACAACAGAGTGGAAACATCTCAGTCAGATTGGAATTTCCCAAGCCGATAGACGCGCCTGTTAGTGTACTAGTATACCTTGAGTCATAAGCCCTAATAGAAGTTGACAGATTTAGGGGCGTTGTCACTGACTTTTGAAGAGGACGCGAATACACTTCAGAAAGTAATGAATAGTGAACGACTCACGCGCTCCAAATTTATCGGTGTGTTTACGAAGAATGACACATTGAAATTGCCAACTACGAGAGAATGCGGTGGTCTTATTGTGAATACCGATGTTATTGTTGGTGAAGGGATTCACTGGATAGCTATCTACTTTAAAGATAGGGACCGCCTGTACTATTTTAATTCACTCGGGCCTCATCCATGTAATGACATTATTATTGTACAATTTCTCGAACAGCTACACATTCCCGAAATTGTCTAGAATCCCTCTTGATTCCAGGGATACTTTAGTAATGTATGTGGTATGTATTGCTGCCTTTCATTTCTCATGCACATGTCACGTGGTAAGGAATTTATAATTTTTTAAAAATTATTCGACCCGTGTCACACTAAGCGGAATGATCAAATGGTATGAAGACAGATAAAAAAAGGTTCCCGTTTGTGCGCACTCGATGTGTTGTATGATGTTTTGCTCGTATATATAAAATGAATAAGTGCATCAATGTTGTGTCCAATAATGTTAGTTTGTGTATTCTGTAGCTTATTTAAAATGTAACGGTAACTAATTCTGTAGCTAATTTAAGATGGATATAAAAAATTGTACTGTTTCCTAAAACATGATTTCTATCATTTAATAAATTGATGAAAATACATTGAGTCTTCTTCTTACCCGAAACATAAGAAAAAGAAAAAAGCTTACATTATTTGGTTGTTGATGTGGCAATCGCTGGGTTGAATGTGCGGTAAAACTTCTACCTCCGTATTCAGATCCACGACATGCTTTTCTTCAATACTATCACGAAAAGAATGTATAACACAAGTCAGCTCCTCATCGGACCTTTAAAGAGAAAGGATAATTTTAAATTAATTTTATTATTTCATACATTTTTCTGAATCTTTTTTAATAAAAACCCATTTGCTTTCCATAAAAAACACATGCAGAGTGTGTATATATACAGGGTGGGCGGAAAGTAGCTCCCTATTTTGGATTGGTAAAAAAATACGTATATTATCCATTTATTTCAGAAGAAATAATATGAAAAGGTAGGCATACATGGTAGGTTTTCTCTAAAATTCAATGTGGGCTCCAACTCTTTCCACCAGCTTCTGGAGCCGCCCAGGAATGGCGTCCACTGACTTTAGCAGGAACTCCGGCGGGATGGAGGACATAACTTCCCGAATTCGGTCCTCCAGTTCTTCCAATGTCCTCGGTTTGGTGCGGTAGACTTCTTCCTTTACCCACCCCCAAAGAAAGAAGTCGCACGGTCTGATATTTATGCAAGATGGCGCCCCTCCGCACTTCGCTCTTGTTGTCCGTGAGTGGCTGGATGCCCACTTCCCTGGGCGTTGGATGGGTCGTCGTGGTCCACATCAATGGCCAGCCAGGAGCCCCGACTTGACACCGTGCGACTTCTTTCTTTGGGGGTGGGTAAAGGAAGAAGTCTACCGCACCAAACCGAGGACATTGGAAGAACTGGAGGACCGAATTCGGGAAGTCATGTCCTCCATCCCGCCGGAGTTCCTGCTAAAGTCAGTGGACGCCATTCCTGGGCGGCTCCAGAAGTGGTGGAAAGAGTTGGAGCCCACATTGAATTTTAGAGAAAACCTACCATGTATGCCTACCTTTTCATATTATTCTTCTGAAATAAATGGATAATATACGTATTTTTTTACCAATCCAAAATAGGGAGCTACTTTCCGCCCACCCTGTATATATATATATATATATATATTATATTATATATGAAGAGAGTTACAATGTGAAGTATCAAATATCTTCGAACCGCTCAGAGAAGTTTGTGACCTCTTTAAGAGAAAATATCGAATAACTTCAAATTTCAAATGAATTTATTATAGAATTTTATAAAATTATTTAAAACTTGCAAAGGAGTTTTGATTGTTACAAGTTAAAAAAATTCAATGATTTTCGATGAATAGAAATATCAAAACAGGACTTTACCATAATATTAATTATTAATTACTAATGCAAACTAATTTATAATTAAAATTGAGGACCTGCTATTTTTATCTCATTAGATTTTACAATAAAAATGTAATGAGATGAAATAAATTACTACAGCCCCTCCATATATATTTATATATGATGAAATAATCATGAAGGAAACACAAAACGGTGCTCAAGAACATTCGCCTAATGACATCCTCAGGAACACTAAAATAAATATCAAGTTCGCGACTAAATATAGGCCATAAAAAAATAAAATAAAATAGAAATACAGGTAAATAAATTTTTATACTCACATCACTTTACAAAAAGCTTACATTATTTGGTTGTTGATGTGGCAATCGCTGGGTTGAGTGTGCGGTAAAACTTCTACCTCCGTATTCAGATCCACGACATGCTTTTCTTCAATACTATCACGAAAAGAATGTATAACACAAGTCAGCTCCTCATCGGACCTTTAAAGAGAAAGGATAATTTTAAATTAATTTTATTATTTCATACATTTTTTTGAATCTTTTTTAATAAAAACCCATTTGCTTTCCATAAAAAACACATGCAGAGTGTATATATATATATATATGAAGAGAGTTACAATGTGAAGTATCAAATATCTTCGAACCGCTCAGAGAAGTTTGTGACCTCTTTAAGAGAAAATATCGGATAACTTCAAATTTCAAATGAATTTATTATAGAATTTTATAAAATTATTTAAAACTTGCAAAGGAGTTTTGATTGTTACAAGTTAAAAAAATTCAGTGATTTTCGATGAATAGAAATATCAAAACAGGACTTTACCATAATATTAATTATTAATTACTAATGCAAACTAATTTATAATTAAAAATTGAGGATACCTGCTATTTTTTATCTCATTACATTTTACAATAAAAATGTAATGAGATGAAAATAAATTACTACAGCCCCTCCATATATATTTATATATGATGAAATAATCATGAAGGAAACACAAAACGGTGCTCAAGAACATTCGCTAATGGCATCCTCAGGAACACTAAAATAAATATCAAGTTCGCGACTAAATATAGGCCATAAAAAAATAAAATAAAATAGAAATACAGGTAAATAAATTTTTATACTCACATCTCTACTGCATTCCCTTACGCCGGATCGTACGGAGCGTCATTGCAAATATCATCAACTGTTTGTGTTGGAAATAATCCATCCCGATCGGTTGCAGTAAAGAGACTAATTATAGCCATCGCGGCAGTGTCACCATCTTCATATAAAGCCGATAAACTGTAAAGTTGTTGTGAGTGACTCATGATGCGTGTGTTTATTCACTGGTGAAAATAACTGCTGTGAGTTCCAGCTGAAAATACTTCCTTTTATATGCATGATTCCCAATTGTAAGCGCCACCCCCAGAAGACTAATAGACAGTTCGTAAGTTTGCTGATTGGTTGTTAATGTAACTGGGCAGGCTATGTTAAATGTGTGTTCCAATCAGCTGTCGTAACACCGATATAACAGACCCACGCTTTAGGCAATGAGGTCCTGATTGGTCACCTTCACGAATAATGAAGGTGTGTCTTTATCAATTTGGCTTATTCTCTCCGAAGTTTTATTTTCAATGCTCACATCTCACGGTGAATGAGTGAATTGCCCACTCCCACGCTCTGTCACGGTGCCCTCAAGTATTTTGCATTAGTGTAGATTTTTATTTTCCATTATTATATAAGATTTTAAATATTTCCACAACGCTAATATTCTTACAGCCCTGGCACGATGTTTTGTTTAGAAGATGAGTGTGAATACTTTATTTGTGCTTATTGGATTGCATTTGTACTATTATAATACTCTATTTCTAATTTATGTAATTTGTTTGTATTAAATAAAAACAAACGTCGGTCTTTTTGCACTCATCGTCTCGCAGCTTCATCCTCAGATTTCCCATTTTAGACATGGGATAGGTTAGGTTAAGTTACATTGGTTATGGAATCCGACCCCATGGGTCGCCAGATCATCTGGACACGGTCTCCCGTCGAGCTAATACCCACACCTAACGTCGCTTAACATCGCTGATCCAACGGGAAGCTGTGCTAGAACGCGACCACAATGCATGCGAAATACATATACTAAATATTGCACATTATGCAATGAATTAGTAAATTTTATGCTCTTTAGAAATTTTATTTCTAAGTGGAGTATAACAAATTGGAAGCACTCGTTAATTTAAAATAAATAAAGAGGTTTATATTGTCGGTCTCTTTGCACACATACTACTCACAGCTTGATCTTCAACTTTCCCACTTTGGACATGGTTATGTTAAGTTACATTGGTTAAGGAATCCGAACAATGGGTCGCTGCATCATCATCAAGATGAGATAGGTTAGGTTAGGTTAGGTTCCAGTTACAAGGAGAATTTATGGTCTGAATCATATGATAGGTTAGGTTAGGTTAGGTTCCAGTTACAACGCAGTTCACTACATCATCATCAAGATGATAGGTTAGGTTAGGATAGGTTAGGTTCATTTACAAGGAGAATCTATGGTGTGAACCATAGGTTAGGTTAGGTTCAGGAGCCAGCATGCTGGAGCGAACAGAGCCTCAGTGCCAAAGTCTAGGTTAGGTTAGGTTCCAGTTACGAGGAGAATCTATGGTCTGAACCGCGCGGGGTCCTAGAACTGTCTCTGGACGCTTTGAACTTTGCAGTGAAGCATATACAGTAGATTAGGTTAGGTTAAGTTAGGTTCCAAAGAAAGACCAGACCTAGAGACAATCTAATATATATAAATCTTTATAAACCATTAGTTAGACCCATTTGGAATATATACCCTATAATATATATATATATATATATATATATATAATATATATATATATATATTATATATAAGGGGCGACGCCAGGCTTTTGTGGATACTCAGGCTCAAACCTTTCAAGCATATATATATATATTCACGAATATATATAGGCTTGCCATACGTCTCCGATTTGACCGGGACAGTCCCGGTTTATAATTGTAACAATTATAAACCGGGGCAGAATTACAAGCTGGTCGGGACGCCGGGACAAGAGCTCAAAGCCGGGACTGTCCCTGTCAAATCGGGACGTATGGTAAGCCTAGTTACAGGGATTGTCAAAAGAATCCGAATTAATTTGATCGTTTCAGGTAAGGCTGTTGTAAGTCCAAGGTCAAGCCAAAGCTTTAAAATTTCTTTTGCATGTTTGCACTGACAAAAATCGGAGTCCTGATAGGTGCATTTCAACTCTGACCTTAAAGCTTTTACGTCAAATAGATTACTGTACTTATATTTAAGTGCTTCTATTAAGTTTTTCGGGAAATTTTCTTTATATACTGCAAACATTAATGAATTGAACAGCTCGAAAAATGAGAACTGCAGAATGCATTCAAATCGTTCCTTCAAGGCTGTTACTGAGATATTCAAAATGCTAAAGTAAATTTCTCTAAAGTCTGTCACTTTTCCTCCGAGTCTCTTAGTAGGGGGAGGAATGGTCGGACAACTTATTATGTCACATGTCTTTTTCAGAATTTCATTATAACTTTTGTCACTGATTTTTCCTTCCAGAAAACTAATAAAATCATTAATTTTATTGGAGCAAGTGTAGTTTACGTCCCCCTGAGAAAAAGGGGACACAAACTACACTAGGTCAAAGTTGGGGAATGAAAACTACACTAGGATCTTTAGGAGACATTTTTTAAATGAATCCATCAAATAAAACGTTGAAAGTAACGAAAATATTACGACTTAACCTAACCAATCATCAATTTATATATATAATATATATATATATATATATTATATATATATATATATATATACAGTATATATATGCTGCACACTCACAAGGAAAAAGAAAAACGATTCCAAGGCCTTTCGTGTATTCAGAGCTACACCTCGTCATTCCCTGACGAGGTGTAGCTCTGAATACACGAAAGACCTTGCAATCGTTTTTCTTTTTTCTTGTGGGTTTGCAGCATTCATTCATTTCACGTGTTTAATTGTGAAATTCATCTCATATATATATAATATATATATATATATACACAAACTCAGAATGGTTCCCTGAGAACATTATATGTTAAACACAGACCGTGCATGGAACAAGGAACTCTTCTGGGAAATTAAATCCACTATAGTCCGAATAAGTAATGGTAAATGACAAATACCATAGTTTTTTTCCCTTTTTCATGATTTTAGCCCGACGTGGGCAACGGGTCTCTCGCAAAGAGATCCCATAAATATAGCTTCCCTCACCAGCTATCTGCAAAGCAGACAGGATCCAGCTTTGGGACGTGGATCTAGGGTTTAAAGCAAACCTAGATCCCTACACTCAGAACCTCTATATAAGTAAAAGACTCGTTGCATTCACGTCGTGTTGAATAAATCAAAGAAAAAGGGGGTAACTATTGTATTTTTAGCCAAAAAAACCAAAACTTAAACCTCAACCGGGACATTGAGCGTCCACTTTTCAAGGCACGAAACACGTCCGTTTAGTATACACAAACTCAGAATGGTTCCCTGAGAACATTATATGTTAAACACAGACCGTGCATGGAACAAGGAACTCTTCTGGGAAAATTAAATCCACTTTTTCTTTGATTTATTCAACACGACGTGAATGCAACGAGTCTTTTACTTATATAGAGGTTCTGAGTGTAGGGATCTAGGTTTGCTTTAAACCCTAGATCCACGTCCCAAAGCTGGATCCTGTCTGCTTTGCAGATAGCTGGTGAGGGAAGCTATATTTATGGGATCTCTTTGCGAGAGACCCGTTGCCCACGTCGGGCTAAAATCATGAAAAAGGGAAAAAAACTATGGTATTTGTCATTTACCATTACTTATTCGGACTATAGTGGATTTAATTTTCCCAGAAGAGTTCCTTGTTCCATGCACGGTCTGTGTTTAACATATAATGTTCTCAGGGAACCATTCTGAGTTTGTGTATACTAAACGGACGTGTTCGTGCCTTGAAAAGTGGACGCTCAATGTCCCGGTTGAGGTTTAAGTTTTGGTTTTTTTTGGCTAAAAATACAATAGTTACCCCCTTTTTCTTTGATTTATTCAACACGACGTGAATGCAACGAGTCTTTTACTTATATAGAGGTTCTGAGTGTAGGGATCTAGGTTTGCTTTAAACCCTAGATCCACGTCCCAAAGCTGGATCCTGTCTGCTTTGCAGATAGCTGGTGAGGGAAGCTATATTTATGGGATCTCTTTGCGAGAGACCCGTTGCCCACGTCGGGCTAAAATCATGAAAAAGGGAAAAAAACTATGGTATTTGTCATTTACCATTACTTATTCGGACTATAGTGGATTTAATTTTCCCAGAAGAGTTCCTTGTTCCATGCACGGTCTGTGTTTAACATATATATATATATATATATATATACATATATATATATATATATATATATTATATATATATATATATATAGAGTATGTATATATACAGGGTGTCCCGTAAGTCTGGACCCATAGGGAAAAATAATAAAATTACAAAATAGTCCAAAAATTTATTTATAATATATTTTTTTATTATTTTTATTATTATTTTTATTATTTTTTTATTATGATCTTACTCCGCTGGAGTTTTATTTGTGGGGCCACTTGAAAGCCAAAGTGTACGAGGTCAAACTTCAGAACATTTTCCACCTTAAAGCACGCATTGTGGAGGCGTGTCAAGAAATTTCTGCGACTGTGATTCAGAAAGTGCTGTCGCAGTGGAGATTACGTCTTCAACTATGTGTGCGACACAACGGCGGACACTTTGAACAGATTATGTAATAAATTTTTGGACTATTTTTTAATTTATTATTTTTCCCTATGGGTCCAGACTTACGGGACACCCTGTATATATATATATATATATATATATATATATATATATATATAAATTGACGATTGGTTAGGTTAAGTCGTAATATTTTCGTTAGTTTTAGCGTTTTATTTGATTAGGTATACACGGACAAAGTTGGGAAACGCAAACTACACTAGGATAATGTAGGGGAACGTAAACTACACTAGGCACCACAAGGGAATGTAAACTACACTTGTTCCATTTTCTTTTTTGCAAATTCCATGTCCACGATCCTGCACTGTAAAACATCAAATAGTTTTCCAGCATTGCTAAGTAATTCTTCAAAGCAGCAAATATAAAACATAAATAAAAAGTCATCTAGTTTTGCGTAAAGGTTATCACCCTGGTTTAAACTATCTTCATCTCACGAGATTTCATCATTCAAAATGTCGTACCACCTCGCTTGCAACGCGTTGACGTCACCACGTGACGTCATACCAATAGCTCTGTTTCGACGCAGATGTGACAGATTTTATATAAAATTAACACTTTCCATATGTTGTGCATTAAATTTCCTAAAATTTACTGTACTATGCAAAAGTAGAATATATAGAAATACCCAACTGCCAGTATGATATGCAAATATTGCTTTTAAATGTTTAGTATTCAAGAAAATAACATATATTTGGCACAGCAGTAAGTCGTCAGGCAGATGGGAATTTGCCTGACTTCGAACATTAAAAACTTAGTTATTTGGTGGATACAAAGTAGTAAATTAATTAAAATACTAATTAACTTTACGTATGGTGAATAATCAAATGACTTTATAACATTATAAATAAATCATAAGATTTACATCATAACATGTTTTAAAGAGAGACGTCAGGCTTAAAATTGTTTGCCTGACAAGACGTGGAATTGTGCATTTTTATGCGAGTTTTAAGGCTTTGTTATTTGAGAAGGTGTATAATAATACAGTAATAATTAACTTTATGTACATGTACACCGGTAGGGTGGATCACTTTTCACTTTTTTAAAAAAATTATAGCTGGTCAAAGTTTTTCCCATGATTTGGTTCAGTGGAAGTACAATGACACCATTTTTACCAAAATTGATCAATATTTAGGGGTCGCGCATCGACCTTGAAAATTTCAATTTTGGAAATTTGGCCAAATTGACAATTTTTTACTGAATAAAGATAAATCATCAAATGACCATATTTTCTGAATCCTCTCAGTGAAAGAAATCCTCTCAGATACTTACCAAGATGATAGGACAAGTGGTTTAGAAGTTATACTCACCTTGAGATAGCATTAAAATTTAAAATACCTATTTGTCCCCGTACCTCCATATGCTGTTTGCCATTGTCTACTTTTTAGGATAAGATAAAACGAATAAGGAAAGATCAAATGTATTTTGTATTAAAACGGTTTACCGATATCACTAAAGGCACTTACACCGGTGCACCTAACTAGGCTCAAAAACTGTATGAATCGTGGTTAGAACACACGTCATCTTAAGGCGTGCGCCATGTACTCCCTCTGCTAACTCCCTTTCACTCTGCGCTACGTCATCTTGGCAAGTGACGACTTCTTGAAGTCACCGAGTTCTTTCCGGCTCTTTTCCACGAGCTGAAGAAGACCCTGCAGCTGTGACTCGTCTTTTGTGACAGTGTTCGCGTAATCTTCTATCAGTTTTATCCCTCTCTCTGCCACGTCGTTGGTAACTTTCAGATGCGAGATGACATTCTTCAGATCACAGTAGTTCTTATCTTGATCCCACTTATTCACCGGCAGAGTGAGCCACGTAGACGCGCACACCTGCAGGCCTGTGAACACGAACCACGATGACTCATCGATCAGGTCCGGAAGGCGTGTCGTGTCATCAACCGAGACGTTGTCATACGTGAAGTCCTCGGGCACAGCGAGGCGGCACAGCTTCTTTGCCATCTCGTGCTTCACAGTGTCTTCTACTTTGTCACTGCAGAGGGCGAAAACGACGGTCTGAGGCCTCAGATACCACAAGTGCCGCCTGATCACTTGCCAGTGAAGCCTCTGCAATCTCGCGATCCACAGCCCTGTACTGCAGAAGACGCTGGTGCAACACAAGGTCATTCAGCGGGGCATCAGCTGCGACAGGAGCCGCCAGCCAGGCAGGTGCGTAGAGGTGTGCAGTAAATAGTACCACTCTCTGAAGTTTCTGTACCAGCTCGTCGTCGAACTCCAGCTGACCGCTGAACATTAGGAGCTTCGTGTAGTAGATGATCTGAAACGAATACGCACTGTGATGTATAAATACCGATACCACTCCATATAAGTTTGTTTAATGGTAAATTACACTAGGCAACAAATTTCAACTTTTTTTTTGTTACAGACACGTGAACTACTGATTCCTACTAAAGCGGTGATGCTGATTTCAGATCTGATATCAAAATTTCTCTATCACGTCCAGATTTTGTGTAACCGAAAACCCCTATTTTTCATTTTTTTTCTCACCCGCTTCTATTACGAAAGCCGTCTAAGCTACTTTTCCGTGCCACGTTTTATGTTAAGCATACTTAAATAATTAGTGAACAGGGATGTCTTTCCTCCTTTATTCTGGCTTAAGACAGACAGCGGAATTCCGCTGGCGGAGTTACCACCCCTGCGCCCAACCATCCACCCAAAGCGCGTTAGTATTTTGTTGTTACTACTGAAAGGCAAATTCCTGTTCTTAAGTGAAACTTTGGTGTGTCCTCTTCCTTTGTCGCTTGTAGAATGACGAGCTCTCCTTCTGCAGGAACCAACAATAATCTCCCATCATATTTGGGTTGAAATTACCTTGTATCTGTTTTCCATAACTGAGATCTGTTGGTGGAAGCGCTCACCATGCTCGTCACTTACAGCCCCAAGGTTGGCCGGGAAGAAGTCAAGATGAGAATGTAAAAAATGAATTTTCAAAGACATTCTGCATCCCATTATTTCATAAGATTTAAGCATGTTTTCTACGAGTTTACGGTGGTTTTCAGCTTTGTGGTTTCCAAGAAAATTTTTGACAACTTCAACGAAAGATGTCCATGCTCCTAGTTCATTCTCATTTAGGTTAGATGGAAACGATGAGTCGTGGATGACACTGCGGATCTGTGGTCCAGTGAAAACTCCAGCTTCTAGTTAGCATCTGTCAATATTCCTTTGAATTTATCCTTTAAATATTGGAAACCACTACCTTGATGATCCATACCCTTCACGAAATTTTTCATAAGGCCAAGTTTAATGTGAAGTGGTGGAAGATGTACTTTCTGAGGGTCAATAAGTGCTGGGTGTTTCACATTGTATTTACCAACAACATGTTCAGTTCTAGATGGCCAATCATGTTTTTTGTAGTGGTTCTTGTCATCTCTGCTGTTCCATAGACACAAAAAGCACATATGCTTTGTGTAGCCCAACTGTAACCAAAGAAGTAATGATACAACTTTAAGGTCGCCACAAATATTCCATGTGTGGTCCTTATATTTGATGAGTCTTAGCAGCAGTTTCATCGATTCATAAGTCTCATTAAGGCCAGTGGCATGTGCTACAGGTATTGAAGGTTTTTCATTGCCGTTGTGCAGTAATACAGCTTTAAGGCTAGCTTTACTAGAGTCAATGAACAGTTCCATTCTTTTGGATCATAGCGACAGCCAATCCCTTGCATCAGACCACTGATATCGTGGCAGAAACAAACGTTTTCTTCCTGTAAGTAAAATGATGAAAACTGCAAATGGCGATGGCGGAAATGGGAACTTTGGTGTTTGGTTGGAGAAGATTAAATTCTTGAAGTCTTGAACCAAGCAACTCTGCCTTTTCTTTTGGTAATTCCAAATCGCGCACTAAGTCATTTAACTCCGCTTGACTTAACAAATGTGGGGAAATATTTGCATCTGGAACATATATGCCATCTTTCCCTGTTTCTATATCACTAGCAGAATCTTCAGATGAACTGCTGTTGTTATCGTTGCTGGTGGAACTGGTGGTGGATTTGTTTCATCATGGGGTACTGGTTTCATTGCTGATTCGCAGTTTGGGTACGTGATCTTTGATTTGTTTTTCTTTGTGAAACCAGCAATCTTTGTCAAACAAAAATAACAATCATTGAAGTGATTTTTCGGCTCACGCCAAACCATGGGGACTGAGAACGGCATAGCTTTTCTTTTACCATTCATCCAAGCTATTAACATTGCATTGCACTGTGCACAGCAAATATGTGGTGCCCAGTCCCTCTGTTGGTCTCCTAACTTACAGTCAAAATAACACTTGTAGGCAAGTTTAATCTTTGTTGTTATGTTTCTACGTTGTGGCTTAGGTGTATATTGTCCACAGACAAAGCAGAAGTTGTCTGGGTGATTTACACAAGCACGTCTATTTGATGCCATTTGAATTACCATACAATATCTGAAAAAACGTAGAAAGTAATTATTACGATGTGCAAAATAAAAAGAAATACACACCGTAGTACAAAACAAATGCTATAAAAACACACAAGTCACCACAACCTGTCACTTGCTCATCAGCGGAGAGCTTCAACAACCGTTCTGCTTGACTGTCACGTAGCGACTGACCGTTGGGCCGTTGCCCGTTACTATGCTCTTGACTCAGTGTTGCCAACTCGGGATAAATTTTATTTATCAAAATTGTTCGAATTTGTATATAGTTGGAAAAAAAAATTGCTTTAACCTTGAAAAGCAAGTTTCATATTACTGGCATTAAGCCGATTAAAACCAAAATCTGGACATGGTAGAAAATTTTACTAAAAGTGATTTCCATTTTACACAAAATCTAGACGTGATAGAAAAAATCTAATTATAGATTTGAAATCAGCATACCGAAATTAGCTAGGAGCACCTATTTGGTCTTCTGTAACAAAATCTTTGTTGCCTAGTGTTATTTATCTTATTTTTTTCTGGTAGGGACTTCAAATGGCTGTTTGCAGAAGGCAATACAATATTTAACTTCTAATTCAAATACCAACCTTGGCCATCCACCTCGCATGATGGTAGGCTTCTGGGCGCATGAAGTGTGTGCCACGACGTGGCTGGGCCCCGAGTACCAGGAGTGTAATCTCCGCCACTTCTCTGTAGTCTTCTCTGATAAGACCAGAAGCGGTGCCGAGGAACTTGACTGCCTCATCTCGGAGCTCCATCAGCCACGTCACCTCCGCCAAATGCTCGATCTCCAGCTCGCGATAAGTCGAGAGGTCGAGCTTGTCCCACCTGAAAGGGGAGTTATGAAAATATTGCATGAAAACGACTGAAGTTTCCCTTTTCGACTGCTATTAACATCATTAGTAGAAGGACGCTGATATCTCAATTGCTCTGAAGGCAAAAAATCATTGGAGAAAACAAAACGCGCCTTAGACTTGAAATTCACCTTCTCTCAGATACTGGAACAAAGGTTCAGTTGGTGCTGTGGTTCTTCCAAACGCGGTGATGACCACTGCCCCCACGATGAGCTCCATAACGTGATGGCAACAGCCCAGCTGGAAGAGCGGTTTACCAAGCATGTTCTCCAGCCGGACCACCGCACCCTGCACCCTCCCCGTATTGGAGGAAGTTGTGTCGAAGCACAGTCCAATCACGTTGTTCTCGCATCCCCAGTCTTTGAGAGCACGAAAGGTCGCCTGGGCCAGGGACAGACCGGTGCCGTCAGCAACAGTCGGAGCGGCCAGCAACTTTCCTTCTGTGCATTGGGGAGCTCCAAAGATGAGAATCGCCTGGCGGTGCTCCAATGATCCAAGAGAGTCCTGAAACGTATGTCATACATGCCAATCCATTATCGTCCACTGGAATATATCAATCCACTCTCGTCACTGGAACATGTTAATTCACTGTCGTCCACGGTGAGGGCAAAACTGACCTTGATTACTTTACCGTCCCAGTGGACGACAGCATGCCTCGGAGATACGAAGGATTTCTGCACAGCTGTCGACACTTCACAACGATGTGCCACTCTTCCACGGCGAGACGTGTCCTTCGAGATACTGAATTTGTCCAGGTCTGCGGGCGGATCTGCCGAACGTAGGACTGCCGCCACGACACTTGCCACCTATGTGCGAAATTGAAAGGAAATTGACAAGGATGCGTATGGTTTTTGTGACAAAATAATCACTAAATTTTCCGTCGTTACGTCTATTATATCTTTGTCAAGGAAAGATCATTACTGATATATATACACCTGATTATTGGACATCCGGAAGCGATCAGCCACTTCAATAACAGCCGGTGCATTGAGGATGCGGTGAGGAAGGCTGATTGATACAGTTGATTCTCTCGGCTGTCGGTATGGTGGTTCTAGCTGTGATTCGGAGTTGCTCGATGATCTGCTTTCTATAGATTCATCGTCGCTCTCAGCTTCGGTTCCTAATTTCGTTTTTGAGGTGCCTGGCTCATCACGAGAGAGATTGTTGTCTTGAGAGTTGCCGTTTTCTCTTGACAACGAACACTTTATCATTCCCACTCATTGTTGCCTGGCGCAGGCCCCGTTGATCCTCATAAAATTTAATATTTTCTTGTTTGTTGTTGTCTGAAAGCAGTCGACTTTTCTGTATCTCTTCAATAGCATCGGGAGCTCCGATGTCCAGAGCTTGTTCAGATTTTCTGAAACTTCTCCCTGCCTTTTCCCGCATCACTGTCTCTCATCTTGCTCTTCTGCAGCGAGCGCCACTCTTCCCACAGTAACTCCAGTTTTCTTTCGCAGTTACGCCTCGTGATCGTCTTTATACGTGCCATGTTCCAAAATGCCAGAACATTGGCCACCGTGTCTTTTACGGCGGCCTTCCTGTCAGTAGTTTCCTGCTTGGCATAGAAGAAGTACTGGAGAACTTGATGGGTGGTTGGCAATTTGGCACCACCGATCGAGGAAGATGGCTGACTAATTAAGAAGACGTCCGTGGCTGACCTTAGAGAAGGTGATGCTGTTGTTGCTGCTTTCTCTTTTCCAGAATAAATAACTTTCAGAGTCTTCCCACTCCTGGTTGTTAACAGTTTATACATTGTACTAAAGTCTAGACTTATCAAACAAGAATCAATTGACACGGTTGATCTGTAAAAAGCAAACTGTGATTAGTAAAAATATTGGTCATGGACATAGCGTGTGTGTGTAATTGGGATTTTAGGATGCGCCAGCTACTGATGCTATGATTACGTCCATAACGGGGGACAAATACGGTATTTTAAATTTTAATGTTATTTCTAGGTGAGTGTAACTTCTAAACCACTTGTCCTATCAACTTAGTAAGTATCTGAGAGGATTTCTTTCACTGAGAGGATTCAGAAAATATGGTCATTTGATGATTTACCCTTATTCAGTAAAAAATTGTCAATTTGGGCAAATTTCCAAAATTGAAATTTTCAAGGTCAATGCGCGACCCCTAAATATTGATCGATTTTGGTAAAAATGGTGTCAGTGTACTTCCACTGAACCAAATCATGGGAAAAACTTTGACCAGCTATAATTTTTAAAAAAAAGTGAAAAGTGATCCACCCTAAATTGTACAGTCATAGTGTATATGCAACTTGCTATATAACCTTATTTATAAATCCTTAACATGGTCATTATAACATGTTTTATAAAGTAAAGATATCTGACTCAAAATTTTTAGCCACATATCTTCCCTCTCTTCCCGCGTCTCTCCCCCCACCCTCACTGGGGAAATGGGGTTTAGATGATAGATGGATGGATGGAAATTTTTAGCCTGACAACTTGACAAGAGATGGGATTGTGTATTGCTAGTTTTTTTTTGTTAGTTTTTTAAGTCCCTAGCAGGAGAAATAACAGGTCAGGCTGAGCCTGACCTGCCTGATCCCCTCCGTCACCACTGATATATATATATATATATATATATGAATTTTACCTCCCTTTACAACATTGATCAACATTATATTAGCAACATTGCAATTGCACTCTACCCACTCGTATTTATTTTTTTTCTCAGATGGTATGGAATTACATGAGGAGTTTTAATAAATAAATAATTAAAATAAATGGTGCTCTCTGGCAACCCTCTATATATAAATAAATTCAATAACCGTTAACCGTTCCATATATAAATAAATAAATTCAATAACTCGCAACCCCCTCTAAGCATTGCGAGCATCTTTCGCTTACCTTTAATAAATAAATAATTAAAATAGTGCTCTCTGTCAACCCCTCCGTATATAAATAAATGGCGCTATCTGGCAACTCCCGACCTTCTATATAACAGATATTGGTACCCAGAGCTCTCATTATGCGTCTGGCGGAGCCAGGCGACACATCTCTCTCTCTCTCTCTCTCTCTCTCTCTCTCTCTCTCCTCTTCTCTCTCTCTCTTTTTTCTCCCTCCTCTCTCCTCTCTCTCTCTTAGGTTAGGTATACCCCTTTCGGGGGGTGAGGCCGTCCCTGCTTCTTCCCCAAAGACTCTTCTCCTCCTTTCTCTCTCTTAGGTTAGGTATACCCCTTTGTTGGATGAGGCCGTCCCACCTTCCCACCCAAAGCTCCCCTTTCATGCAACTTGGGGTATTGATAACTTTGAACATATTGACAGCAACACTGAATTTGTATAAGTTATTTGTATAATTCATTTTAATAAGCGATCAAAAATAACTACTACTTTGTTCAAAAGAAGATGTATCGGACGTAGCAAAAACACGATCTATATTTAACCTAATTGATGTATTAATGTTAACTGGTATAATTGTGTATGAAGAGGTTTTGCATTGCATAAATAAATTAAAAATTGTTAAATCGTAAGGTCCTGATTTGGTTTATTCTAAGCATTTGAAGAAACTGAAAAAAAAAAAAGAATTAACACCCCTTCTTGTTAAACCTTTTAATAGAATGTTAGAGGAGGAAATTGTACCGTCTGTCTTTAAGGTGGCAAATGTTACCCCGATTTTTGAAAAGGGAGATAAAAACTCGTGGCCAATTAGCTTAATTTCGATTGCTGGCAAACTTTTAGAATCAACAATATGTTCTATAATTATAAAGTTAAAAACAGTCAACACGGTTTTCGTAGACAACGTTCGTGTCTAACCAATTTATTGGAATTCTTTCACGATTGTAAATATATACAGATCTACAGAAGCTAAGGCTAACAAAGACCCTAAGATCCACTCTAAGGTTAGCCCGAGAGGATCAACATAGAGCGGTGGATGTTGTGTATTTAGACTTTGTGAAGGCGTTCGACACGGTCCCGCATAAACGATTACTCAAAAAATCAGGGGCGTGGTATTAGGGGCAAAGTATTAAAATGGACTGAAAACTGGCTAATAGACAAAACAGAGTTGTAATATGAAAATAAAAACCCACTCTAATAGACAGAGTTTATTTCCACGACAGTTTCGACGCCCATTGGCATCCTCCTCGGGTGGATACAGAAACACGATTGAACCAAAACAAGAGGGAAAAACAGTCCAGGGACCGACCGTTAAGAAATTCGCACCTAGGTTAGATCCCATTCTCCCGACACCGGAAGGGCATTTTCATTAAGTACATTCGCGCAAATCCCTCTTGTTTTGGTTCATTCGTGTTTCTGTATCCACCCGAGCAGGATGCCAGTGGGCGTCGAAACTGTCGTGGAAATAAACTGTCTATTAGAGTGGGTTTTTATTTTCATATTTTGACCACGTAGAAAAAAAGTGAATTTTTTTTTTGCATTTAGAGTTGTAATAAATGAAATGAATCTTAGTCGGAGTGGGCAAGAGTAACTAGCGAGGTCCCTCAGAGATCTGTGTTGGGGCTAATCTTAGTCAATGTTTACGTAAACGATCTCTATATTAATTTCATTAGTAAAATTCCAAAATTCGCGCATAACACGAAACTCGGCGATAAAGTATATATAGACTCAATAGAGAGGCGTTGCAAAGTGACCTTAATAAAGTTGTTGATTGGTCGGATAAATGGCAGATGAAATTTAATGTCGACAAATGCAAAGTAAGGGGCCATTCAAAAACCACGTGGTCCTTAAAGGGGGGAAGGGGTTCCTTATTTGACCACCAAGGGCCACATGGGGAAGGGTGGGTCTTGACGTTTAACCACGTGGCCAATACTAAGCATGCTGTGCATGCGTATGTAGGTTTCATCTTGTCCACAAGGAAGTACATTTTACATAAGATTAAGAAGGGTGGGGGTGACATCAGAAGACCACGTGGTTTTGGAGGGGGGGTTTAAGTCATTCGCCACAAATGACCACAAGGGGGGGACGGGTTTGAAAACTACCGGAAAAGGGACCACGTGGTTTTTGAATGACCCCTAATGCACATCGACTCTTGAAATAGTGAGTTTAGTTATTGTATGGCAGTTAAAGACCTTATTTCAGCAACGGAAGGGAAAGATTTAGGTCTTATAGTTACGAATGAGCTAAAGTTTTCAAAGCAATGACGTCTAAACCAGTAAGAAAGCTAATAAAGTGTTAGGTTTTATATCCCGAAATTCAGAGTACAAATCTAAAAACATCATACTACTACCATTATGCAGAACTTGATTTTTATTCACCAGAATAGGGGAGGTGGAGAAGCCAACTTATTGAAGTCTTTAAGATATTAAATAGATTTGATAATGTAAGTTTCGAGCACCTTTTTAAATTAGATAATGAAATGAATGAAAATGAAAAGGTTTATTGGCAGACTATAGTCCATATGACAAATATTATTAATACAATGACAGTTCATATACTAAGGATAGAAATATATACAATTGATTAGAAATAATACTGCACTGTCGAAGTTAAGTGGAGCTACAGACAGACGTTTTCGTACCAAGAAGTCCATAGCTTAGAGCAGTGGTGCACAAACTTTTTTGATGTGAGGGCCAAGCGAAGAAAATAACTAAATGTATTAGCCTACTTACTTTCCATCTAAGTCATAAATTGGGTCACTTTTATATTCTAACTTTTTCATTGAATTGAAAAGACCCGTGGGGCCACTGAAAATACCCGTGGGGGACACATTTGGCCCGCGGGCCAGGGTTTGTGCATCACTGGCTTAGAGGATAAATGGCAAGACTCATGGATAGCTTGGATGATCGGGTTGGTTGATTTTTTTAATTCTTTGCATTAGACTGTGTTGAGCACGTCTTGTTACCTCCGGGAAGCTCGGGACATTGCGGGTAGCAAACATTTGCGAAGCTGAGCATCTCGGGGGTAATTTATGTAAGAGTCTAAAAGACCTGTTGTACAGCAAATTTAGGGTTCTGCCAGAACCTTTTTTATAATTCACCCAGAGTTGCTGACCGTATATATTACTGCAGAAAGTACGAAAGAGTGTGTCTTTAGCTTCACTTGTACAGAAACGAAAGTTCCTTATGGTCATATTCGCTTTAGCACACAGGCTTCGAGATTGTTTTCTTATATCCGAGTCATCACTCAAGGAGCTGGTAATAGTTTGACCCAAATACTTAAACTCTTGTACTTCCTCAATTACTTCACCATTCATTTTAAACCTTATATCAGCTGGCTGATTACAGCTTTTAGGATGAAATTGCATAACCTTAGTTTTTGTAACATTAAAAGAATATCATGTTTCTGCGAATACACTTCGCAGACATTTAGTAGCCGATCCAGACCTTTAACAGAGGGACTTATTAACACCATGTCATCGGCATAAACTAAGTTATTTATCCTTGTGTTATCTATACAACATCCTACTGTTGCCTCATTAAGTGAAGCAATTAATCCGTCAATATACACATTAAACAGCATAGGGGAGAGCAAGGAGCCCTGTCTCACCCTGCAAGAGGAGCTAAAACACTCGGATAGTACATTGCCCCACCTAACAGTGAAAGATTGGTGGGAATACCAAAATTTCAATAAATTTAATATGTACATGGGAACCTTCCTGTCTTCTAGTTTTGCAAATAAAATATTGTGGTTCATCCTATCATATGCCTTACTTATATCTAGGAAAGAGCTATAAATAGTTGAATTACTGTCAATGTATTTAGATATTGTTTCTTTAAGTACATAGATACACAGGTCAGTTGAGTGGGACCTTTTAAAGCCAAACTGATTAGATGTTCATAGGAAATCATTTAATCGGCGTAACAAGAGTTTTTTCTAGTAGTTTCGAGAAGCAGGAAGCGACAGCAATAGGCCTGTAATTATTGCTGGACAGAATGTTTCCGTACTTATTTTTGACCAGGGGCAAGATATATACCCTCATAAACACTGCAGGGATATAGCTATGAGCAAGCATGGCTGATAGGAGCAATGATATATGTAGACATACTACGTCATTTGCATATTTTAAGTGCTCATTCGATAAGTCATCTACCCCTGACGCAGAACCAGTCTTTAACTCTTTAATTAACCTCTTTACTTCAGAAAATGATATCAAAGTATTTCCCTTGTCCCTCCGACAATCGTTTCGCTGCAATCTATCTTAAGATTATCCCTACTCACACTGTTAAGAATGTTAGAATAGTGGTTTTTTCACAGCTTTGCAATTTCATCCTTCCCCGACACCCCATCGATTGTCGGAGGGAGGACATTTTTCACACCCGTTTGATTCTTAACAAATTTCCAACATTTTTTATTATCGTTATTTATGCAAGCTTCACAGGCTTTTGATGCTCGAATAGACTCTTCTTCCTGTTTACATCGCCTTATGGCCGCCTTATACTGACCCCGACTTCTACACATATTCATGTATACTGGTCCTAATCTGGGTCTACCATGAAAGCACCACAAATCGTAGGCGTCTTTCGATTCCCTCTTCAGGGGGGCAATAAAATCATTCCATCCAGGAATAACCTTAGTATGATAGTTGTAAGATTTAACCAGGGGGCTTCCTGCTTCTCTTAACAGGGATATTATCTTACTATAATACCTATCTATGAGTTTACAGTGAGAATCATTTGAGCAAGGATTATTACAGGGAAGGTGCAAAATTTCTAAATTATTAAAGAGGTGATATGTTCTGTCTTTGTATTCTATTCTCTGCTGCATATTAACATTGGACCAATCGACGCGATTATTCTTACCTATTGAGTTCTTGTTAAGTCGTGTTGCGCATAAATTGGTAACGTTAATTAATATTTCTAATGGTCTATGATCAGAAAGAAAGAAATCATGCAAAATATGAACTCTAACAATTCGATCCTTTAGATTATTACTTGTGAGACAATGATCAATCCACCTGGTGGTACCACTCATTCATATCGCTAACGTATGTAAAATTACCACTGGCTACCCCTAATACATCTACATCACTTATACTTAAATTGGCCGACTCGCACATGTTACCCAATTCTACAAAGAATTCCGAGTTCACATGTGCGTTAAAGTCCCCCATTATTATACAGTGAGAATATTTGGGGTTATCTGATAATGACTTAATTTTGTACAGCAAATCAATGTATTCATCTAGATTACTGCCGTTGTTGTATGATAAATAGCAGTTTACAATTAATATGCAATCATTGTTCACTTGTAATTCAATGCCTAACAACCTTACATTATTGCTTGTTAAAAATCTTATATGTTTTGACAAATTTTTCCTTAATAAGAAAGCAACACCACCAAAAGGCTTACCGTACATTAATTCATCGGACAAGTCTACTGCTGATGACGCATGGTACATAAAGTCATCATGGATGGTAGAGAGGAATTTTAGCTCTTGCTTAGGTAGCCAGTGCTCCTGCAGGAGTATCAAATCTGCACTGTCGCAGATTTTATGAATATCTACAGTTGAATTCCTCACTGACCTTACATTATGTGAGACTATTTTCAACAAGTTATCCGCCATGACTGATAGAAAATTATAATTAGTAAGATGATTATATTATTATACACAGTACAACTTTCAGGCATTACCGTTTGGGCGCCTATTATTATTATTATTATTATTATTATTTTGCCTGTTATCAAATCTCCTGGAAAAGTGAATAAACTCCTTAACAATAATACCGTCTGGCCATTGACTCATATTATTCGGGTTGAAATGCACATTTACACCTTTAATTATTACTTTAAAGGAGTTATAATACGGAGATTTCATGTTTAGTTTATTAACTATCACTATACTGTGTTCACCAATGATTTCTTCTATCATGTGTCGAATATCGCTTGCCTCGTTCGAGAGCTGAATTCGCGACACAAATAGGGTGAGATTCTCCATCGGTGGCTTCGCCGCGGAGACCGGCTGAGGAGACCTTTGGGACGGGCGCTTATTAAGAGTTACCCACCCGTCCTGCTCCCTCGATCTCCCTGAGGCAGGGTTCGCCTGCCTGGGGGATGGGTGGCACAACCTTTGGGGGATAGGAGGCCCCTCCCTTACTCTGTGGCTTGGTGAGGGTCTGTTAGCGGTGTTTATAACCTGACGTCCGCGCGTGCCTCTCCTTCTTCGGTGGGAGGGGGGGAACTGCGCACCGAGCGAGGCGTAATCGAACACCTCTCCTCTGCAGTGGGAGGCAGGGAAGAGGGCAATGATGCCTCGACTCTCGGCATTGGATCGTCCCTGTTCCTCATTGTGAGATCGGGAGCAGGGGTCCTTTCCTGAACGGGAGGGGGGTTAACCGCTACCCTGCATGCTGCGTTTCCACCCCACCTTCAGGGGGGAAGTTGGAGGCGGGATTTCGTTTCCCTCGCTGCCCGACGCGCTTCTTGGAGATCTGGCTTGCTGAACTACTCCGAGTAACTGGGCTTTGGGAGGAGCGTCTCTTTCAACGCATCTAACTCTGACCGGAACTGTCCTATCGAAAGATAATGAGAGCATAACCAGGAATAATGGATATAAACTTAAGGGTAGAAGGTTTAATAGCACGATAGCGCAGAACTTCTTTACCTATAATGTCGTTCATTTTTGGAATAGTCTTCCGCTGCAGGTTGTAGATAGTACATCATTTAACATGTTTAAGAATAGATTAGATAGATATTTTTCGCAAATCCGAGTTCTGATCTATAGTTGGACTTGGAGAGAGCAGGGAGTGGGCAAATGCGGAGAGACAAGTAAACGACGCTTCTGTGAAAAATGCTCTGTATGAATTGGTCCCCAATTAACCCACCCCTAATATCTCCAGTCTAACTATAGAGTAGATTAAGTCTAGCCTTGTAGGGGTCAGCCTAGAGATTCCGGAAATGGTCCAGAGCGGGCAGATAAATTGAGGTCCACAGTAGGATTCCTCACCAAATTAGGTTAGGGCAATCTACCTTCACCTTTGTTAAGCTTTGAGTTGATACTAGGTCTTAGGCCACAATGTAGGCCTAATTTGTCTGACCCAGCTTAATTTACGACGTTTACTTCTAACTGGGTTAAAACACAATTAGTCACTTACTGCTAGTTATTAGGGAGTCCCTTTTCCCCTTTTGTTTAATTGTTGAGAGCGTACTTGCTGGTGGGGATCTTTTTCCGTTGTTTGTCCTTCTCCCTTCTCTCGTTCCGTCTTGTCGCCCCGTTCCTCGTTTTCGTTCTCCTTTGTCTTCCTTTTCGCGGGGCTTTTTCCACCAGCGTCGTCATGGTTTTTTCTTCGGTTGGTTGATCGGTAATGTATATCTATTACCGAGCACGCTCTTGTCACACAGTATATAAATACTAGTGTGGAGAATAACTCTGGTGAGCAACCAATTGGTTTCATCCACCCAGTTATTGACATAAAAGGAATTTAATAATTGTTAGATTAACTACCTACCTACTCAGTGAACCATTTTCGTTACCTCCCAACTACCCACACATCAGTTTTCCATACTTCGATGAAATTATGCTGCTTCAACTTTGGGCTTTGGTAGCCTGTAATATTTCTGTAATACTATTAACATACAGAGTAATTCACTTTTGTTAATAATTTTAAATTGTTTTCCTTTTTGAGTTGTTCACGAACTTCTGAGCCTTTTTGTTGTTTTCCAAAGCAATTGAAGGAATCTCTGAAGAAGTATTTTAAGTTAATTTTATTTTCACTTTTAACTTTATTTCTAAACAGTCATTATTATTTATAATATCAATATTTATTCATATTAACAATATAATAATAATGTCTGGGAGTCATTTAACCGCTTTCGTAACGGCAAAGGTCATATAACGAAAGGGACCTACAGCTTTACGCGTGATTCAAACTATCTAAGGGTAGCTGCTACATCTGAATACAGAGGACGGTCACCCATCTAACTACTGAACAGTCCTAACGTTGCTTAACCTCGCTGATCTAACGGAAATACCGTTGCGTTGCGACGTGACCACGACGTATCTCATTCAATGACATTTATTTTAGGGTTTACGCAACACGTTCACTCTAATACTGAAAAAAATGGTTAAAACAACCAAAAACATGGTTAAATATTTGTCAACCAATCCAAAATACACTGACGTTTTGAGCTTACCACCAAAAAAATGAGCATTTTTGGTTTATGTAATCATCGCATGGCTGGTTTATCTATTTGGATTGATTTGGTTGTCAAATACTTTAGTTTATAACCACGTATATGTCTGTTGTAACCAAGTATTTGTTTTTTGCGCAGAAACAACCAACCCAATTTTAAGCTGTTAAGTAAAATAGAAGTAGAAAACCTCCCCTATAAAATCCAAGTTACAGGTTCGTTCATTTGAGGTCTCGTGCTTTAACAAAATAAAGAGTAAAACTTTGTGGTTAAAGAAAAGTATCTGAGCAAAAAAAGCAAAGTATCAATTAAACCTGCAGATTTCAATCGAGTCTAATCCATTTGTTCCCTCCGATCTCACAATCAACAGAATCACCAAAGTTCTGTCACTTTGCAAGCACGAAATTTTCAAGTACCACGAAGA
Organism: Bathynomus jamesi; assembly: GCA_023014485.1. Lineage (NCBI taxonomy): Eukaryota > Metazoa > Arthropoda > Malacostraca > Isopoda > Cirolanidae > Bathynomus > Bathynomus jamesi. The sequence continues at coordinate 473,536 of JAJOZX010002492.1, forward strand.
GAAAGACTTGCAAAACTTGAATATACCTCCCGTTTAAGTGTCAGAAATTCTCTCATACAGCCTTTCCAGATGAATATGTATAATAAATAAACGCAAATTTGATAAAAATGCAAAATATATCCACATTAAATGCTAGATGTACGATATTTAAATTATACATGGGTGAATGCGAAATAGAGAAGGCAGTTTATTAATACATTACATACATGAAATACATACATGAATCATGAAAAATATAAACGACGTACTCGAGAGGAATACAGTGTACACTCGTCCCATTCTAATCAACACGGATAAACTTATGAATAGTTTTCTTGATTAAGCAATTATTAAATTTAATTTTTCGTAGTTTTACCTCAGTTACTCGTTTTCTGTTTTCCTCCTGTTAATTTTTTCCCAAATAGAAATGCAAAACTACTTTGATTTCTGTTATTTTATTTAGTATATAATAAAGAGGTGCAGTCAATAAATGCCCGAATTTTCATTAAAAACAGTCGATAAAATCCGTACATTTATTGACTGCACCTCATATATATATATATATATATGGGAATGAACTCAGAATGGTAAATGACAAATACCATAGTTTTTCTTTTTCATGATGCTAGCCCGACGTGGGCAACGGGTCACTCTTGAAACGGACATGTTATGTGCCTTGAAAAGTGGACGCTCAATTCTACCAGTTGAGGTTTAAGTTTTGGTTTTTGGCTGAAATATAATAGTTACCCCTTTTTCTTTGATGTATTCAATCTGACGTGAAGGCAGCGAGTCTTTTGCTTATATTGAGGTTCTAAATGTAGCATGGCTAGGCTGCTTTAAATCCTAGATCCATGTCCCAAAGCTGGATCCTGTCTGCTTTGCAGATAGCTGGTGAGGGAAGCTATATTTATGGGACTTCTTTGCGAGTGACCCGTTCCCCGTCGGGCTAGCATCATGAAAAAAAAACTATGGTATTTGTCATTTACCATTACTTATTCGGACTATAGTGGATTTAATTATCCCAGAAGAGTTCCTTGTTCCATGCACGGTCTGTGTGTATCATATATATATATATATATATATATATATATATATATATATATGCTGGGAAACGGCTAGTGAATTCCTTAATTCCCAGATTAATTAACAAGAAAGATAACTTTACAGTTCATTTTTCATTGCCTAACTTTCCATGATCTTCCTGTACTTGTGAACTGCCTTCTTTGTACCTCCATTCCCTGATGTACAGTAACAGACGAAAGTGTTTGAATTTCTCTTTCCCTTTCCAAGACCAAAAGTGGTGTGTGTGTGTGTGTGTGTGTGTGTGTGTGTGAGAGATAATAGTCTGCAACCAGTGTTTATTGAAGGATACAAAACTGTTGGGACACTAATGCGTGTTACCGCTCACATGACCTGAAATGTCTTTAACTTTCTGTATATTGTTTACCTTGTACTAAATCGCACAAAAGGTATAGTCACTCAGATTTACTAGAGAGTGTCTCAGAAGTTGCGCACTCTACGCTTTATAATAATTAATTATTATTAAATTAAATAAAGCTATACTAGCTTATGGTACCCGACTTCTGAGACACCCTGTCTACTGCAGGAATAAGAAAGCCTTAAAAATATTGGATCACCTAAAGATCAGGGCCCCCATGCTTCGTTAGTTAGCCTTATAAGTCTAACTAACGAAAATATCACAACTTAACCTAACCAATCGTTAGGTCAACTGTACGCCCTTGACGATTAGTTAGATTAAGTCGTGATATTTTCGTTAGTTAGCCTTATAAGGCTAACTAACGAAAGCTGGGGGCCCTGATCTTCAGGTGATCCAAAATATCTTTTTAAAGACACATCTATTTAAAGTTTTTTACTCCAAAACACCTTATTTTGTGGGTCAGTTGATATATTTTATGGTTATTTGGATAAAAAATTATTAGAATATGTATACAGATGTTTGTATTATAAATACAATATATTTAAATTTTTATTGGTACACTGGAAGAACTTCTGTACCAAGGTTTGGCGCGTCTAAAAATATACTGTATAAAAATGAACAGTTAAATACTCGTATAACTAAGGAATTTTTCTTCGTGGACGAAAGAAAATGAGAGAAAGGAAAGTGAATAGGATAGAAAAACGCTAAGAATGTTACTCATACATCCTAAATGCACATTTTTAGACTTATCTCAAGAAAAGATATAGGGATTCTTCAAGTTGTGTGTGTGTGTGTGTGTGTGTGTGTGTGTGTGTGTGTGTGTGTGTATGCGGCTTCTAACATAATTTTATAAATATTTTGGATACAGAGCGAGCGAGAGCCGATTTCAAAAATTGATTGTTTCTCATGTTAAACGTATTTGAAGGTAAATGGCGGTTTCGATCAGTGAAATAAAACTATTCTTTCAGTGACTATCTAATCTGTAATCAGTAACTTAGCGGAAGAGCTCAAAATGTTTCCGCTACGCTCGCTGGCACTCTCGAATGCGTTCATTAACCGGAGCAATTCCTTATCCCGAGAGAGATATCGTGATACCGCTCGAGGACTTTGACCATTCAATGTGAGAAATTACAAGCTTTAAACATGAGTAAGAATCGTTTGTGAAGATGACAATTGCCCAGCGCCAGCGAGCGCAGGATGGATAATAACTCAATTTTAGCTAAAGTTTCACTTTCGGATACTTTTTTGACATCAGATATATCAGGTTTGTGAAGTCGGCTCTCGTCTACTTTGTAGAATAACTCAAAATGAATTATTAGACAACATACAACTGTAATTATATATATATATATATTATAATATATATATATATATATATATATATATATATACATACATATATATATATATATATATTTTGTGTGTGTGTGTGTGTGTGTCACTAAGTCGGACTACCACGTCATTCGCTGAGCCCGACATTTAATCAACAAGTTAGTTAGGTTAGATTAGGTTATGGAGTTACGGAGGTGCCTGTTAACAAACACCCTAAAATGCACACTAGGCAAGCCCAAGAAGTTGAGGAAGAAGGCAAATGAAAATAAACAATACTGAAAAATGATACCATGTTTATACTTATAGACGTGTAAGACTTTCACACAGGAATGGTTGTAGTAGTAATAGTAGTAGGAAAACATAGAACAGACATGGCTCTCCCTCGAGTCCCTCCTCCGCTTGCCATTGCTGACAAAATATTTGTGAAAAAAATTTATAGAAGAATAAGAAAACGTATAATGAAAAGAAGAGCCTCAGGTATCTTTCACACCCTGTATACACTTCATCTCGTGTATCCAGTTACCCATTAAGGGAAAGTGGGAAACCCTAAACTACTTAATCTAATCTACATCATGCATTTTTTAAAGGAGCTTTTTTATTTATTATATACAAGAAATAATCATTTCATTGTTGCATCATCTCTTCGATGAATATGCTGAGAGATTTTATTTTAAAAATTAATTATTTTCATTCCCATCCTTCGGTCTGGAATTATTTAAATAAGGAAGCACTGATCCAGCACTTGCAGCCAGTAGCACACACCAATTTAAGAATTCTCTTGAAAGTGTACATCATGTACGGGACCCCAATAAACCTTAGCCCCCCGCCCATGGCCTAAACCATTAGAGGTACAATAAAACTAAACATACCTTACAAAAGAGAATTTAATCCTGCATTTAATGAGAAACAACTAAAACTTGGTGTTCCCGCCATTGGCTTCCAAGACAGCCTGAATTCGCTTTGGGTAGCTTCCCAAAAGTGACGTGAATAGATCTTGATCGTTACGCAAATTTGCTAAAACAGTTTCAATGTGTTGCGTCATTGCATCCTTCGAAAATCGATTTGCTGCAGGTTCTTGAAACAAGAAACATTCAACTTTGTCCTTTATAACTGATCTAATGTGTTCACAGACGTTCAGGTCAGGAGAATTTCCTGGCCATTCTTCATTTCCAAAGAAATCGATCTCATGGTTCCGCAACAACTGTTGAGTGGCTAATGCCTTAAAGCAGGGGGCCTTATCGTGCAGAAGTGTGACCTGATCGACATCCATAACATTGTTTGGGTTTCTTAGAAAAGGAAAGACATGCTGGGATAGAATAATATCACGAAAATACTGTCCATCCCAACTCTGACCATTTGGCTTCAGCACCCACATGAGCTTCTTTGCAGTGAACAAAACAAACACACCAACACAGTCTGGACTTTTTAATAATTCGCGATAATGTTCATTGTCATCGATTTCATCTGGTGTTGTGGCTCACACTCGATCATTTTGGTAGTTAGGCCGACGTGTTACGTAAACAAAAAATTCATAGGAGACAGCTAAATGCATGAAATCATCCACATCCCAATCTTCAAGATAATGGGCAAACCACATTCTGTCATCGATGTTAAGTTGAGTTTTTCTTGGCTTTGGAAGTTCATGCCAAGGCTTTAAACCTTGCCTATGACGGTACAGTTGAATGATCTCACCACTAACGATCTTTCCTCTCAACACTCCGATCTCTCTAGAAAGTTTAGCACAGCTGTTTTTCCGCTTACGCGTACCGCTGTCAATGATGTCCTTTATTTCCTGAGAGAGTGGAAAATTTGGGCGCCCAGATTTGGTTGTATCCATTTCACATTCATCCAAAGTTTTATTCCAATTTCTTTTGACGAAGTCCTCACTTCTTCGCAACTTTTTGGCAACCCATGAACGTGTTATAAAGGTGGCTCCAGCATCACGAGCTTCTCGAAATGTTATTGCTCGTATGCGATCTATCACACGTTGCCTCTCCGAATCACCAATTAATTGAGAAGCCATTATATTATCACTTTATCAGCTAGAGTAATTTTAATACCTGCAATAAATAAAGAATTTTATATATTTTTATAATCACTAAAAACTATTTCGATATAAGTAAACATGTAAGCTGCAAATGGGGGGGCTAAGGTTTATTGGAACCCCTTATGTTGGTTCCCACTTTTTCAAAAAAGATTTATCTAATTACAATTATCGTCATTTTTGTAGTCTTAGTAGTGGGTTGTTATTTTTTCTCTCATTACTACTTGTTTCAATATGTGTTGTATGTTTATCTCCTTTAGTCATAATTTTGTTTGTTTTTAAATGTATTATTGTTTGATTTATCTTTTATATTGACAAGCATATTGCATTATGTTATGGGATTTATATTCGGCCAATAAAGCTTATCATTATCATATCATTATCTTAATCATATCATTATCATAACGTAATTTATATTCCGTCCTTCGCATAGGAATTACTTGGGTAAGAAAACACTGATCCGGAGGCACCTCCAACTAGCCAGCACCCCGAATTTAAGAACTCACCGATAGTGTACATATGCGTTATGAATCATCATATAATGGATCATCACAAGACTATGTATCATAAGCAAGACTGAGGTCACAAACAGAGGAGAGGACATCGATGTCGTTCCGACAGTTCTTGCTTTGTAATTACATGTAAAGCACCGCTCTATTCACATGGGTGTTATTTTTTTCTGAGTATGTATTGTACAGATTCGAAAAAAAATTCGCCTAGAAGCAAAACTTCAAAAACCATAAAAAATTACTAATCAGTAACGATTGGATTTTGTTTTTGAAACTGTTATTGTCATCAAAAGTGAAACAAAAGTGAAACAAAAACGCAGTACTGCTAATTATTATTTTTTATGCGTTTCTATAAAATTTGTTTCAAGGCGAACTCTTTTCCGAAACTGTACATTAGGGTGGATCACTTTTCACTTTTTAAAAAAATTATAGCTGGTCAATATTTAGGGGTCGCGCATCGACCTTGAAAATTTCATTTTTGGAAATTTGGCCAAATTGACAATTTTTTACTGAATAAAGATAAATCATCAAATGACCATATTTTCTGAATCCTCTCAGTGAAAGAAATCCTCTCAGATACTTACCAAGTTGATCGGACAAATGGTTTAGAAGTTACACTCACCTAGAAATAACATTAAAATTTAAAATACCGTATTTGTCCCCCGTTATGGACGTAATCATAGCATCAGTAGCTGGCGCATCCTAAAATCCCAATTACACACACACACGCTATGTCTATGACCAATATTTTTACTAATCACAGTTTGCTTTTTACAGATCAACTGTGTCAATTGATTCTTGTTTGATAAGTCTAGACTTTAGTACAATGGATAAACTGTTAACAACCAGGAGTGGAAGACTCTGAAAGTTACTTATTCTGGAAAAGAGAAAGCAGCAACAACAGCACAACCTTCTCTAAGGTCAGCCACGGACGTCTTCTTAATTGGTCAGCCATCTTCCTCGATCGGTGGTGCCAAATTGCCAACCACCCATCAAGTTCTCCAGTACTTCTTCTATGCAAGCAGGAAACTACTGACAGGAAGGCCGCCGTAAAAGACACGGTGGCCAATGTTCTGGCATTTTGGAACATGGCACGTATAAAGACGATCACGAGGCGTAACTGCGAAAGAAAACTGGAGTTACTGTGGGAAGAGTGGCGCTCGCTGCAGAAGAGCAAGATGAGAGACAGTGACGCGGGAAAAGGCAGGGAGAAGTTTTCAGAAAATCTGAACAAGCTCTGGGACATCGGAGCTCCCGATGCTATTGAAGAGATACAGAAAAGTCGACTGCTCTCAGACAACAACAAACAAGAAGATATTAAATTTTATGAGGATCAACGGGGCCTGCGCCAGGCAACAATGAGTGGGAATGATAAAGTGTTCGTTGTCAAGAGAAAACGGCAACTCTCAAGACAACAATCTCGTGATGAGCCAGGCACCTCAAAAACGAAATTAGGAACCGAAGCTGAGAGCGACGATGAATCTATAGAAAGCAGATCATCGAGCTACTCCGAATCACAACTAGAACCACCATACCGACAGCCGAGAGAATCAACTGTATCAATCAGCCTTCCTCACCGCATTCTCAATGCACCGGCTGTTATTGAAGTGGCTGATCGCTTCCGGATGTCCAATAATCAGGTGTGTATATATTAGTAATGATCTTTCCTTGACAAAGATATAATAGACGTAACGACGGAAAATTTAGTGATTATTTTGTCACATAAAAACCATACGCATCCTTGTCAATTTCCTTTCAATTTCGCACATAGGTGGCAAGTGTCGTGGCGGCAGTCCTACGTTCGGCAGATCCACCCGCAGATCTGGACAAATTCAGTATCTCGAAGGACACGTCTCGCCGTGGAAGAGTGGCACATCGTTGTGAAGTGTCGACAGCTGTGCAGAAATCCTTCGTATCTCCGAGGCATGCTGTCGTCCACTGGGACGGTAAAGTAATCAAGGTCAGTTTTGCTCTCACCGTGGACGACAGTGAATTAACATGTTCCAGTGACGACAGTGGATTGACATATTCCAGTGGACGATAATGGATTGGCATGTATGACATACGTTTCAGGACTCTCTTGGATCATTGGAGCACCGCCAGGCGATTCTCATCTCCGGAGCTCTCCAATGCACAGAAGGAAAGTTGCTGGCCGTTCCGACTGTTGCTGACGGCACCAGTCTGTCCCAGGCCCAGGCGACCTTTCGTGCTCTCAAAGACTGGGGATGCGAGAACAACGTGATTGTACTGTGCTTCGACACAACTTCCTCCAATACGGGGAGGGTCTCAAGGTGAGTATAACTTCTAAACCACTTGTCCTATCAACTTGGTAAGTATCTGAGAGGATTTCTTTCACTGAGAGGATTCAGAAAATATGGTCATTTGATGATTTATCTTTATTTAGTAAAAAATTGTCAATTTGGCCAAATTTCCAAAATTGAAATTTTCAAGGTCGATGCGCGACCCCTAAATATTGATCGATTTTGGTAAAAATGGTGTCAGTGCACTTCCACTGAACCAAATCATGGGAAGAACTTTGACCAGCTATAACTTTTTAAAAAAAGTGAAAAGTGATCCACCCTACTGTACATTCCTTCGTGATGGATAAGGGATAATAACCAAATGTTGGGAGTTTTGCTTTTCCCTCTATTGACAATTGCTTTCGTTTAAAAGAAAAGTGCTAAGATAACATCCTGAAAACTCCTTTTTCTACTGCACGAGGGTGAGAGTGCCACATGGATTACCTTAGCCCGAACATTGACAGGGTGAGTGGCTGGCCCAACCCATGAGCCAACAGTTGGGAGCGAACCCAGGGCCTCACCGCTCAGAGTCTGATACCGTAACCACTGAATTACCTTACCGGGAGCTCTGAAAATAAAAATTTGTATGAATTATTTTTTTAATGAAAATTATACTGTTTAATTAGTTTATGCGGCAACACTAACTTAATAAAAAAAATTATACATTTTTGAAACAAACAATAAGCGAGATTATATTTCACAATATTGTATTATATTTTATACATTTTGTTTTTGTCACTATTCGTATGAGTAAATGGCACAAAATGGAAATAGGATTCTTTATTCAATAATAAAATCCCGCTTTTCTATTTACAGATATAAACTTTCATAGAAAATTGTTCCACCCCTCAATTCAATTTCGCTAAAAATAGAGAGAGAATTTGAATGTAATTCAAAGTTTCATTAACGAATAGATATTCTCAGAATGTAGGTAATATCCCTAACTTATCAACAAGTTGAGAACCCCTTTGCAAAATACGTTAACGATGTCTGAGTTAGATAAAGGGAGAGTCATAAATTAAAATATATACACGAATTATATGTGATAATTTATACTAAAACTTTTAAATGCGTTGAGAGAGAGAGAGAGAGAGAGAGAGAGAGAGAGAGAGAGAGTGTTACAAGGAATTACAAGGACAAGAAGGACCTCGAAAGGCCTTGCGGCCCATACCGAGAAGGTACCAACAGCAACGGGTGCCACGGAAAAATTCTTACACATTGTCACAGTTAGCTTTTTGAACATCCACCCAGAAGACAGTAACACACATCCTCAAATAGTGTGCAAGATTCGGTCTAACCTTTTCTTGAACTGATCCACAGAGGAACTGTTGACAACTTCTAAAGCTAGCCTATTCCACGTGTCACGGATTTTATAGGTAAAGTATAATAATTCCCACACACACTAGTGTTAAACCGTTTCAAATCCAACTTCTGTAAGAGCTTGAAAACCTCGACGAGTTGACTGCGCAGCCTCCGAGTTTCCAGCGAAGACAAATTCAGGGCACGTAAGCGTCGATTGTAGCCCATATGCCTAACGGAAGGGATTAACTTTGTGGCTTCGTCTGGACTCGCTTCAGCCTCTCAATATCTTTCCTGAGGGTGGGTGACCAGAACTGCACTGCATACTCCAGGTGCGGCCGAACCAGGGAATTGTACAGAGAGAGCACAATCTCCTTGCTCTTAAATCGAAATTGCCTCCTCATATAACCTAACAGCTTCTGGGCTTTCTTTTCCACCTCTACGCACTGTTTGGTAAACTTATGGTCGATGCTAATTAGCACACCCAAGTCCTTTTCCAAATCAGTAGCCTCGATATTACTCCCCAACATGGAGTAGTCCTACTTGGGATTAGCGTAGCCAATGTGCATGACCCTGCATTTACTCAAGTCAAACGGCATTGGCTATTTTTCGGACCACTCTCCTATCCTACGTAGGTTCGCACGCAGTTGTTCGATCGCTTCGGACGTCCCAACATTGGCACCAAGCTTGGTATCATCAGCGAATTTGGCGATCCTACTGACGATGCAAGCGTCGATATCATTTACGTAAATGATAAACAACAGTGGCCCCAAACCGGAATCCTGAGAGAGAGAGAGAGGAGAGAGAGAGAGGAGAGAGAGAGAGAGAGAGAGAGAGAGGGAGAGAGAGAGAGAGGGAGAGAGAGAGATCTAATTTAAAACGAACATAAAAAAGAACAGACAAGTTTTGATATAATATTGACAGCAAGTCAATTACTGAATGATTTATCGTCGCAAATTTGTTATCATTAGGAAGATGGAAAGTGAAAACATTGTTGTGAATAGGACATAGAGGAACAAAGCATGAAAATTGTGAGGCGCAAAATTCTAACTTAAAAGTATTACATATTATACTTCTGTGTTATTCTTAATTTTTACTCTAAGGGTTAACATTAAGAGTACATCAAACACCAGCTCGAGGAATGCAAAGTATTGTGTACGAAATTCACAGGAACTAAATTACGCTTCGAAGAGAGAACAAGGTTTAGACTAGTGGTTCTTAATCTTTTTATCATTGTTACCCCTAGAGCTATCCAGGGAAATTAGGATTACCCCCATCACGAAAAATGGTAAAAAAAACGACAAAAGATTTATTCTGAGGAATGGTTTATTTAATAATACCCAAACTATTAAAAATTTCCCCCCAGCCTGTTACCCTCTGAAAAAGGTTAGAATTACTCCCCGGGATAACTAACCCCCAAGTTAAGAACCACTGGTCTGGACGATAATTTTTTCTCGAGATGTTGCTGAAAATATTTTATTGTATTTTTTTCTGTCTCGCTAATTTCACTGGCCAACGAGTATTTTTCATCAGATATAATTATGGGTGGGCTAGATAGCTGTTGGGACGCTAATTCCAAATCTGTTTTCGGTTTTCCTCTATCACATCTACTTTTCGAGATGAGACAGATCATAATATATATAATAAATAAAATATACTGTATATAAAGGGTGTGCCATAAAAAAGGGTACATTTTAAAAAGGCTATAAAATCAACATTTGTCATTCAATTTTAATAAAACTTCTACACAATAAAACATGTATTTATCTATATGCAAACAAGTTTTCAGACTAAAATATCAAATAATTCAAATTCTATCAACATTTAACGAAAGAGTATGATTTTTCTACTTAACATGCAAAAATTATTAAACTTTTTAATATTTTTTTAAAAATAATTTTTAAAAAATTTACCTGAAATTATTTAAAAAATTGTTCGAAATGCTTCCTTCCATTTCAATAACTTTTTATTCTTGGCCGGAATATGGGAGAACTTAACAGAGCGAGTTGACAGGACTAGGATAAAAGATGTCGCTCATTTACGCGTGATCATCATTCAAAACTCGGAAGAGCTTTCACAGGAACAAGTAAATCGAGCCATACATGAATTCCTGCCAAAAATAAAAGTTATTGAAATGGAAGGAAAGCATTTCGAAATTTTTTTTTAATAATTTCAGGTAAATTTTACGTTAAAAATTATTTTTCTAAAAAAAATATTAAAAAAGTTTAATAATTATTTTTGCATGTTAAGTAGGAAAAATCATACTCTTTCGTTAAATGTTGACAGAATTGGAATTATTTGATATTTTAGCCTGAAAACTTGTACGCATATAGATAAATACATATGTTTTATTGTGTAGAAGCTTTATTAAAATTAAATGACAAATGTTGATTTATAGCCTTTTTAGAATGTACCCTTTTTTATGGCACACCCGTCATATATATATATATATATATATATATATATATATATATATGTATTATAATACTATATATGACATATATATATATATATATATTATAATACTATATATATATATATATATATATAATATATATATATATATATAGATATATATATATATATATATAATATATATATATATTATAATACTATATATACATATATATATAATATATATATATATATATATATATATATAATATTATATATATTATAATCTATATATAACATATATAATATGCATATAACTATACATAATATAATATATAATACTATATATACAATATACAATATGCGTCCTTTATACATGTAGCGGAGTATTTTGTCGTTGCAGTTTTGGTGTAGGTTTTTGCTTTACCGTTTCTGTACTCTCATGTATGGCATTTTGTCGTTTCAACTTAGGCTTTCCGCAGGTTGTCTTGTGGTATTTTAGGTGAGAGCAGTTGCTGGCCACAAATTTGCAAACGTTGCACATGTATACCCTTTTATTCTTTGGCGTAACAGTCACATGTCTAGTTGTGTGTTGTGTTTTGTTTTGTGTCGCCCACTCACACATTTTATTTTTTAGGTGATTTACATCAACCTACTCATCGATCATCATGCCTCAAAAATGTAAAAATCACCCCGACAATTTCTGTTGTGTGTGGCTCGTTCGCGACTAAATCACAACGGCGTACAATCACGATGGATCTTCGGAAAACTTACCGGTTATACTTCGGCTGTCCACTAGGCGACCAAGATAAGGCGTGGATGCCACATGTTATCTGTACCGCTTGTTCAAATGGATTAGTGAATGGTTGAACCAAAGGAAAAAGTTGATGCCGTTCGCTATACCCATGATATGGAGGGAGCCGAGAGACCATCATGGTGATTGTTACTTTTGCAATGTTAACATAACTGGATTCTCCGTGAAGAACAAACATAACATCGTTTATCCGAATGTAGACTCCGATATGAGACCGATCCCTCACGATGACACAATGCCGATTCCGGTACCTCCACAGCATGGACTCAATTCTTTAGAAGACGAAATGGAATCCGACGAAGGTGCAGTTGGTGGAGATGCGGGACCTTCGGCCGATCTTGACTACACACCTGACGAAGAGCAATCGGAGCCGGAGAGGCTTATCCAAAACGAGTTGAATGACCTCATTAGAGACTTAGCCCTCTCCAAAGAGAAATCAGAACTTCTCTCTTCGAGACTCAAGCAGAAACACTTACTTGATAAGAACGTCCGAGTGTGTTGCTATCGAAAACGAAACCATGATTTGGCGACATTCTTTACAGTAGACGGTCCGCTCTGCTATTGCCATGATATCAATGGACTTTTCGAGAACTTGTCAGGTACACACACCATCTGAGTGGCGCCTCTTCACTGATTCCTCACAGCGAAGCTTGAAAGCGGGTCTACTGCATAACGGAAACTTGAAGCTGTCCATCCCGATCGCGCAATCCGTTCATCTAAAGGAGACGTACGATAACCTGAATATACTACTCGAAGCAATCCAATAATACAGCACCCATCAATGGAATATCTGTGGTGATCTCAAAGTCATTGGTATGTTAATGGGCATGCAAGGAGGGTTCACGAAATACTATTGTTTCCTATGCCTATGGAACAGCCGTGCTACCCCGGATCATTACATCAGACGTGACTGGTATTAAAGAAGCACATACGAGCCAGGAACGGGCAGTGTCCAGTGTGTTCCTTTAGTTGATCCAAAGAAGATTTTCCTGCTACTTCTCCACATTAAACTCGGCAAAAATTTTGTGAAATCGATGGGTAAGGCGAATTCGAGAGAGTTTCGATACCTTGTTGAGAAATTTGCAAACATCAGTGCCGCTAAATTGAAGGAGGGAATCTTTGTGGGGCCCAAATCAGGGAGGTTCAGCAGGATGAAGGCTTTGAAGAAAGCCTCACTGCCTTAGAACTAAAAGCATGGCAGGCTTTCAAATGGATTTATGGAAACTTCTTGGGTAACCACAATTCTCCCGCATACAAAGATGGCGTTCAGAAATTAGTCGATGCATATCAAGAAATGGGCTGTCGCATGTCCTTGAAAATACATTTTTTACATTCGTATCTAGATTTCTTTCCCAAAAACCTTGACGCGGTGAGTGACGAACAGGGAGAACGCTTCCATCAAGACATCCAGTCAATGAAAAATCGCTACCAAGGTTCCTGGAACGAAAGTATGCTGGCAGACTACTGCTGGATGTTGTACCGCGACGATCTGGACAAGGTTTATCAAAGAAAATCGTACTGGCAACGTTTTTAGGTTGGTGTACATTTCTTTTTATAAATAAAATTGTACTTTTACGGTAAATTGTGCTGAAATTAACACGTCATATTTCGATAACTAAATGTGCTACAGGAAAACCGAAAACGGATTTGAAATCAGCGTACAAAGCCGGTCTAGAAAAGTGTGTACACATCTTTGATGAGAGAAAAAGGTTCGATTTTGTCAACCAGTGTTTTTAACAGTAGTCTTTGTAAATGTAAGTACTGTACAATATGGTTAGGTTACACTACGTTAGGTTAAGTTAGATTAGATGGTGTAGATTAGTGGAGGTCGAACCATTTTTTATGAGAAATTTTTCATTCCGGAAAGATATCTTGACGATTCAAAAATTTTCCCCTGTTGATCAAAGGTTTTTCCGTGTTGTTCAAAAGTTTTCTCTCGTAAATTTTCAGCGCTAATTTATACGTACAGTTGCGGATACAAGTGCCTCAAGGAAATAAAACAGATGGAAATTACGAAATATTTTAAACATCAACAGTAATTCATAATTGGTTGAAAAAATTTTATGTTCCTTAAAACAAAGTGGTCAGTTTGAATAGAATATATTTAGTACCTAATCATTCAAAGACAGTTGAGAACCCTCTGACCATTGGTAAAAGATTATTGTTTCAATCAATTAACCAATTATGAATTTTTGCTGAATTTTTATATTTTTTATATTTTTCCTAATTTTATTTCATCCACGAGCATTTTTTCCACTTTTTATTTCATCCCACTTCATATAGTGGTCCAATTCTCATCCTTTCCACTTTCGTATATTGGATCAGGTTAACCGTCTACATTCTAAATCTGGTCTTTAGGATTACTAACATTTTTGTCTATTACTCCTGGCACTGAAAATATTCCGTTGCATATCCATTATATATAGGGTGTACATAAAGTCCTTTCCCGATTATAAATTTTAACTACATGAAATCCAAAGAGACAGTAATGCTTTGTTTTGCAAGTTGTTGCATAACACATCAAGTTTATTATGTTTCTCGTTAAATCTCAACTTGTGCTCCGTCAGTTACACGTAGCACACCCAAGCGAAATCCGAGTTCACGCCATACGTTCACTAGCATCTCTCTCGTGACACTGTTGATGGCATCGCAAATCCTTGCACGAAGAGTGTCAATGTCAGCAACAGGAGTATGGTACACATAATCCTTTACATATCACCACAGGAAAAGGTCCAGGGGCGTGATATCGGGGGATCGTGGAGACCATGGCACCGGCCCATCGCCCCCAATCCATCTTCCTGGAAAAGTGGTGTTCAAGAACTCACGCACTAACAAACCCGAGTGTGGAGGCGCACCATCTTCCTGTAAAATAATGGATGATTGAAGTTCTTCCAACTGGGGGGAAGGGTCTGCAAAATAACAAAGAACAACACATTTTGCTTTCTCCTACAGAGTTGCTGTTCGTTTCGGTGAATCACCAATGCCTCCCAATCAGGCACAACAAGATCTGCACATAAGAAAAAAAAAATTTATGTTATACAACAACATGTATAGCAAAACATTACTGTGTCTTCTTTGGATTTCATGTAATTAAAGTTTATAATCGGGAAAGGACTTTGTGTACACCCCATATACAGGGTGTTATCAAATTATGTTTCATAAATTAGTAGACATATTCAGGAAGCCAAAGTGAACAAAAAAGTTCCTCTGAACATAAATCCGCAATCGCTTCGTTTCCGACGTACATTGCTTTTTAAAATGAAAGTCAGTAAAGTTTATCAAAGTTTATTTACAGGAAGTGCTCAAAATGGTTTTCCAGCAACAGAGTACATGTTTCAACTCTTCGTTGAAAATTTTGCTGCATACGTTCAAAAACACCTACATGGCTGCGTATTGTTTCTGAACAATCTTGAACACGTTGCAACAATTCATCTATGTTATTAACTTCTCCTGCATAAACAAGATTTTTTAAATAGCCCCACAAGAAAAAGTCAGTTGCATTTAGGTTGAACGTATGCGGCAAAATTTTCAACGAGTTCAAGCGTTTACTCTGATGCAGGGAAACTATTTTAAGCACTTGCTGTAAATAAACTTTGATAAACTTTAACGACTTTCATTTTAATTGGATCGTCCTCGGCAAAAATGCAATGTATCTTGGAGACGAAGCGATTGCAGATTTATGCTCATAGGAACTTTTTTGTTCACTTTGATGTCCTGAATATGCATACTAATTTATGAAACATAATTTGATAACACCCTGTACGTATACTGTAGGCATACTTTAGGCGCAGTAGTACAATTAGGCAAATATATTATATGTATCACTTAAGTAGTCCTAAAAGACCAAATTTAGGGTGTAGTATGGTTAAAGGTAAGTTAGGTTAGGTTAGGTTAAACTGGAAATGTCTCACTTTTAGCATTTTCAGTTTGTGATCGCGAGTAAAAATGGGACGACGTAAAATGGGAAGTAAATGTGCACTTTTAATTAGTGTTTCTGTGTGGGACAACGTTAAATGTGTTTTGTTGTAATGCGTACGATATTAAAATTAGGTTACAACTGAAAGGTTTTTTCTTTCGTAATTAGGGCATGATTTTCTGGTTAATTGAATTCGAGAACTCTCGACTTTTGCACCACACACACACACGAATTAATTTTTAAACAAATTGGATTTTATAAAATACAACCTGAAAAAGTTCAGAAAACCTTAATTGTAGATTTTTAAGTAAGTACAATTCAATTTTCTTTCCAGTATTTGTTTAGGAGTTCAAATATTTCAGAAATGTGTAGATTTTAATCTTGGATAAGATGACGTTAGACACTCTAAGAATATATCGATTTTATCTAATCGATATTCGATAACTATAAGTAAATAAAGAAATATTGAAGTTAATTTTAAAATGAAAGGTAAAAACCTGATTTATTCCGAATTGACTGATAAAATACTCGTACATTAAAAAAAACATTAAAGGGAGGGTGGGGTAAAACAGGGTGCTTAGTGCTAAATTGTTTATAACTCCTATGTTCCGTCTTCAAAATATCTGATTTTTCTGTTCACACCTTTATCTGGTCCTCTTTAAATTGTCACGGTTGATTTGTTTCCATTGTTAGTATACTGTTAATGTACGAATATGTTTTCCCAGAGAAGGATACATAGCCATTTTATCCCACTGGTAGTGTAAAACGGAGTACATATGTATAATTGTAGTTATAACAGGTTTCTACAGAAAAGGAAATGCTTTGCATATTTTATTTCAAACTAAATAACATTACAATGTCAAAAAGCCTTAATAGGCCCACATAAAAGTAACAGATCCTATAGTTAATCAGACCAGCAAGCTACTCCAAATTTCACAACGAACTATATCACAGCATTCCTCCAAAAGTTATATACAGGGTGCGCCATAAGTCGCTTTACTGAGAACAATGAAATCACCTTGCGAAGAAAAATATTTATTATTTATTACAGAAATTGTTCAGAGTGTCCTCCATCATGTTCAATACACACGTTACATCTTTGAACCACTGAACAACAAATAGCACGGCACAGTTCTTTGTTATTATTCAATGTCTCAAACTCTTGGCGTATCAAAGTCTTCATGTACTTGAAGTCCCCGGTTTCTGGTCGTAGACTCTATCTTTGATTATACCCCACATTGAATAATCACATCACATTGATTATTCAGTGTGGGGTATAATCAAAGATAGAGCCTACAGCCAGAAACCTCGGAACTTCGATGACATGAAGACTGATACGCCAAGAGTTCGAGACGTTGAATAATAACAAAGAACTGTGTCGTGCTATTTGTTGTTCAGTGGTTCAAAGATGTAACGTGTGTAATGAACATGATGGAGGACACTCTGAACAATTTCTGTAATAAATAATAAATATTATTTTTCGCAAGGTGATTTCATTATTCTCGGTAAAGGAACTTATGCCGCACCCTGTATTTTCTACTGTGCACACAAAAGCGTCTTTGTTGCACGGGTTCCACCTCCATACCGCCGACACATGGTTCAGCAATTAGTATCTGCATTCACAACTAGATAGCAGCGCCATACGAGCTGAAAAGGCGGGTGCCCTGTTTTACCCTACCACCCCATTTTACCTCACTTTCCCCTTATTCCCGAATTAACGAGTAAAAATATAACCGGATTTCTACTTCCCGAATTTTTATAAAAAAAATACTCTTATAAGCTCGAAAATCGTATGCCTTATTCATAATTTAGGTTTTAAAGGAGCCTGTAGGTATTATACTAGTCTCTGGTTTTAATAATTACTATGGCAACAAAAAAGTAAATATAGCATACAACGCAGGCATCATTAATCTGCATTCTTGAAACCGTTGTAATTCAGTACTGTAATAGAGTTTCACTTTCTGTGAAACATTCTGGGTTTTCTGACTTGGTGTGTGTATATATATATATATATATATATATATATATATGGGCGCCCCGTAGCTCATTGATTACGGTAGCGGACTCTGAGCGGTGTGTCGCTGGTTCGCTCCAAGCCGCTAGCATTGGATAGAGTTGAGTTGGAGGCTTGCTCTGTTTCTGTTCTCGTTCAGGTGACCCTTGAGGCACACTCATTCCCACGTAATGGGTAAACGACCTTCTCAGATATTACATTTACCTTTTACCCAGAGTTGGAAAAGGGTCAGCGGGTGACGGGTCTGCGGGTCACTTGGGAGTGAATTCAAGACGGGTCGAAGTGAGTCACAGGTGATGAGGTTGACCCGCCTGACCCCCGTAAATTGAAAAAATGTATTTATTTTATTATTAATAAAGGTTATTCTATTCTATTCTATTCTAGTCTAAAAATTCGTATGTTTTTGCGTGTCGACAGCTTGTAGTTATAGTTGCATATCAGTTTGTCATAGTTTACCGGTATGAGTCAGTTTTATTTGTGTATCAAAATAAAGATTTGGTATTTTGAAACAGTTTACTTTGTGATGTATTTTGAAAAACGTTCTATTCAAGGTATTGTTTAGGTCAGCAGGTGTGCCGGGTCGGTGGGTCGCGGGTCAAGCGGGTCACGGCTCAGGTGCTGGACGGGTCACACGGGTCACAGGTCAAAGTTGGTGACCCGTTTGCAAATCTGCTTTTACCTACATATAATATGATTTAAATGAAGTATCCATATCCATTTTAAAGCCAGTATTGCATTATTACACTTATAATAGTAATGTTTACAAATTGTTAATTGGTTGTACGTAATAGTTAGTTTGTGATTTTTTTAAAATTTAATTGTTAAATAGTTTTTTCTACACGTTCGAAAAGAACTTTTCTCGCCCATGTTGGAACTAACTAGTAAAGGAAAAAATCTACAATGGATGGTTTCACTTTCTGAACATTTTTCTCCGAAATAATACTTCATTCTGAACAAAAGAGTTGGAATTTTACTTTCGTTCGGATCATTGTTGAGTCGTCGTTTCCAGCATTTGCTTTACAGTACATGAATAGGAAGGAAACCAAATCGGAGTTGAGTTTACCGCTAAAATTGATATGGAAGCGAAACTACCCAATGGACATGACTTGCCATTCGATATTAATTGCTTGAATGTGTTTACATCCACCACACCTTTGCATCGAAGCGTATCTACCATGAGTGAATAAGAGAATAAATATATAAATAATTTCTCTCTCTCTCTCTCTCTCTCTCTTGTTTTCGCTGGAAACTCGGAGGCTGTGCGGTCAACTCATCGAGGTTTTCAAGCTCTTACGCGGGTTCAACGATATCGATTTTAGAAGCATGTTTAGTTTAAATGATAACCCAGCTCCCAACAATGGTTGGAAGTTGGATTTGAAACGGTTTAGGACTAGTGTGTGTGGGAATTACTTTACCTATAGGATCTGACACGTGGAACAGGTTACCTTCAGAAGTTGTGGATCATTTCAAGAAAAGGTTAGACCAAATCTTGCACACAATTTGAAGGTGTAGAAAATTTTCCGTGGCACTCGTTACCATTGGTACCTCCTCGGTAGGGCCGCAAAGCCTTTTGAGGTACTTCTTTTCCTTGTAACTCCTTGTATATCTCTCTCTCTCTCTCTCTCTCTCTCTCTCTCTTGTAATTATAGGGGCTAGTTCGGGTTGGGCCTCGGTCACTAGCGGGGTTCTTCAGGGTTCCGTTTTGGGGCCAAAGCTTGGGGCCAATGTTGGGACGCCCGAGGCGATAGAGCAACTGCGTGCGGACCTACGTAGGATAGGAGAGTGGTCCGAAAAATGGCAAATGCCGTTTAACTTGGGTAAGTGCAAGGTGATGCATATTGGCTACGCCAATCCCAAGTCGGACTACTCAATGTTGGGGAGTAATATCGAGGCCATTGATTTGGAAAAGGACTTGGGTGTGCTAATTAGCAGCGACCTTAAGTTTACCAAACAGTTCGGATTGGTGGAAAAGAAAGCCCAGAAGTTGTTGGGTTATATCAGGAGGCAATTTCGATTTCAGAACAAGGAGATTGTGCTCTCGCTGTACAATTCTCTGGTTCGGCCGCAGCTGGAGTATGCTGTGCAGTTCTGGTCGCCCACCCTCAGGAAAGATATTGAGAGGCTGGAGCGAGTGCAAGCGAGGGCCACAAAGTTAATCCCTTCCGTTAGGCATATGGGCTACAATCGACGCTTACGCGCCCTGAATTTGTTTTCGCTGAAAACTCGGAGGCTGCGCGGTCAACTCATCGAGGTTTTCAAGTTCTTACGCGGGTTCAACAATGTCGATTTTAGAAGCATGTTTAGTTTAAATGATAACCCAACTCGCAACAATGGTTGGAAATTGGATTTGAAACGGTTTAGGACTAGTGTGTGTAAGAATTACCTTACGTATAAGATCTGTGAACCGTGGAACAGGCTACCTTCAGAAGTTGTGAACAGTTCTTCTGTGGATCTGTTCAAGAAAAGGTTAGATCGAATCTTGCACACTATTTGAAGGTGTAGAAATTTTTTCCTGGCACCCGTTGCCATTGGTACCTCCTTGGTATGGGCCGCAAGGCCTTTTGAGGTACTTCTTTCCCTTGTAACTCCTTGTAACTCTCTCTCTCTCTCTCTCTCTCTCTCTCTCTCTCTCTCTCTCTCTCTCTCTCTCTCTCTCTCTCTCTCCTCATCTGATATATATATATATATATATATATATATATATATATATATATATATGAAAAGTAGTTTTCTGTTTCGTTATAATCCCTTGAACTACTTGGACACAACTACAAAATAATGAAAACAAAACCTTTTTTTATATCTAGGCACAGAGAAAGATCAGGGATTTCCCTCTTGCTTTCATACGTAATCCCTGAGGGATTACTTGAATACCCGATTCTTCCCTGTCAATTTTATAACAAAGCGTTTACCTTCGCATTGGTTTCATATCCTTGCATATACAGGGTGTTTCAGGAGGAAAGGTCACTACTTCGGGAGGTGATAGTATCGGTCATTGTGAGAAAAAAGTTTATATGAACATGTGTCTAATTCTGAATGGTTACGGAGACAGAGCTGTTTGAATCTACAAATACAAAAGCATTGTTAATGGTAATCAAGAAAGAGAAACCAATTACTGTTTCTAACATTTAATGTTTAAACATTGGCATTTTGAATGGTATCAGATACAGAAATGACAAATTTGTTACAGTTTACAATACGTTTTCGAAAATCCCACGTCAACCTCAATGCACTTTGCAACTCGTGTGCAAAGATCGCGTGTTGTTCGTCTGAGTTGATCTTGACATTCCTGTATGCGGGCAGCAGCATCCAAAATGTGTGCGAGCAATTCGTCTCGTGTATCCACTTTTCTTTTGTAAACTTGACTTTTCATCCATCCCCACAAACAATAATCTGACGGAGAGAGGTCTGGAGACCTTGGTGGCCATTGAATGGGACCACCGCGGCTGATCCATCGACCAGGGAAAGTTTGATTTAGGTATTGCATCACCAGACGGGTAGAATATGGAGGAGCTCCGTCATGCTGAAAGTACATACCAGCGCGTGTAGCCAAAGGAACATCCTCCAATAGTCCTGGCAATTCATTTTGCAGAAATTCTAGGTAACTTTGTCCTGTAAGACGATTCTCTAAAGCAGGGTTTCCCAAATTGTGTCTCGCGGAACACTTCTCACGGTATACAAGTGTTCCGCGGAACACCAATTTGGGAACCCCTGATCTAAAGTAACAGTGCCAATCAGCTGATCATCGATGATACCGCACCACACATTGGCAGAGAAGCGATGTTGAAAATTTGTTTCCAGAGTGGCATTTGGATTTTCGTCTGATCACCGATGAGAGTTACGAGTGAGTTGATACCGTCACGGGTGAAAGTAGTTTCATCGGTAAACAGTATTAATCGAAGCAATCGGCGATTAGCATTTACCCAATGACAAAATTCCAGTCGCATGGCGTCTCCTGGTTGAAGGTGTTGTACACGCTGTGCAGTGTACATGATATGGATGCAAGCCTTCCTCACGTAATGTTCGCCATACTCTTGTGTGTGTTACACCGAGACGTGTAGAAATTCTTCGTGAGCTAGTGTAGGACTACGCTCTACCAACTGAAGAATGTTTTCCACTTCATCCACATCTTGTTGACCTTCACGTTCAGATGAAACGTGAGCGCTGGGAAGTGTACCAATCTCACGCAATGTGTTGAAAACCCTGGTAAACACTCTTCTATCCGGAATTCTGCTGTTCGGAAACCGTCGACGGTATTCTGCAACAGCAGCTGTTGCACTTCCATCGCAAAAACCGTAGACATACACCATATCTGCATATTCGGCATGTGTGAAGGTGTGTGGCATTCTTAACACTGCTTCAAACACCAAACAATGTCACTCACAACAGTCAGCTGTCGATTGGCTTATGTTACATGCTTACATTACAGCTTATATGGTTCAAGGTTATAGGGGAGGGAAGGGGGAGGAAGAGCTGCGCGCGTATCAGATTCAAACAGCTCTATCTCCGTAACCATTCAGAATTAGACACATGTTCATATGAACTTTTTTTCTCACAATGACTGATACTATCACCTCCCGAAGTATTGACCTTTCTTCCTGAAACATCTTATATATATATATATATATATATATATATATGATGAATAAAACCACGAAGGAAAGGAAACACAAAATGGTGCTCAAGCGCTTTCGTCTAATGACATCCTCAGGAACACTGAGGATGTCATTAGACGAAAGCGCTTGAGCACCATTTTGTGTTTCCTTTCCTTCGTGGTTTTATTCATCATAAATATTTTTCACGTGTTACCTTCGTGAAATAATTTTCATATATATATATATATATAGGGTGGGGAGGGGGAAGGTATATCAGAGCAACTAAATTTACAAGCAGCTTGTAAACGAGCAGCCCCTTTCTTAGATCTTTGTAAAAGTCACGTTTCTGAATAAAAATAAAAAATAAAGAAAATTAGTATTAATTGCTAAAAAGTTAAAAATCTTTGCTACAGTTTTTAACTTTTATTTTCGTTTATTTTTATTTTATAAAGGATTATATACATTTTTTAAAAGTGTGTGTGTGTGTGTGTGTTTTTCTTTGTTAAAACGCGTGACTTGAACTTTCTTGCTCGTGGATGAAGTCAGAGTTGTAATTGTCCACTGATTGAAATTTAAGGTTTTAAATGTTAAAAAATTATTTTTTAAAGTCTGATCAATCAGTTAAACTTTAAAGGAGAAAAAGAAAAAATATATTTTTCTTTTTAGAAATTTTTTATTTATACAAAAATATATATTTTCTTGTGGTTAAAAAAAAATTAAAAAAGCTAATTTATCGGATTTTAACAGCATTTTTTTAAACTTTAAAACAATGTTTTCTGTCATTTTAAAATGAAATGAGAGAATCTAAACATCATTTTGGTGTTATTTTGTGTTTTCGCGTTCTTTTGGTCGAGTGTTCGATTACTAGTATTTTAAAGGTTAAGAACCTCTTTTGATATCGAAAAAAAACGTTGGTACAACTTTTATTATTTATTATCTCCCAATCGTCTTATATTTTTGAGGGCTTATTTTTTATTTATTTATTTTTTTTTGTCCAGAAATTGGATAATATTATTGCTCATTATTTTCGGAGTAAATTGGTTTTTCTTTTTAATATATTTTATCAGTCATTTCTGGAATAAATGCGATTTTGTATTGTATATCAGGCATGAGGTAATTGTAATTTGTATTTGTAATTAATTCCATTTTTTTCATGTAATTGGTAAGTAATTGTAATTGACTACCTGAAATGTAATTGTAATTGTAATTAATTAGATTGGGAAAACAAGGTAAATGTTACAATTACAGTCAATTACTTTCAATTACATTGTTTTTTTTCGGTCTCTCAAGCAGATTGAGTCATACTTATAGTTTAAACTACTTGCTCACCATGTCTCAGGGAGCGTTCTTTTTAAATAAAATGTGAGTCTTTTTATTTGAAATAAGATGTTCCATTTATTTCAAATGTTCCTAACTAAAGTGCCAGGTTTTTGCCCCTATTATTATTATTATTATTATTGTTATTATTATTATTATAAAATGAATGGCACTTCTTTTGTCTTATATTAGTATTTTTGGAGTGCCTTATCTTTGGTTTCATTAGACCATATCATGTACATATGTCCACCTTCCAATTGTCTACAACAAGAACTGCTTGATGAAAAGTACAGTTCCGTTCAATGTTAAAAAAAAAAGAGTACATTTTATTGACCAAATATTATCTAGTTTTCATTCAAGATGATGGCCAAAACTTAAAATAGAATTGAAATACCTTCTGTAGGTAGAAAAGTATGACATAAATCAAAGAGTCTGTATTTATGAAAAAAGGCAATTCTTTATAAATGTAATTGTAATTAATTATTTTAGTAAGTAATTGTAATTAAGTATTTCGGCATCTACAGTAATTGTAATTGTAATTAAGTATTTCACCATATACAGCAATTGTAATCATAATTGTGAATATATCAAGTAATTGTAATTGTAATTAATTACAATGACCAATTGCCCCATGCCTGTTATATATACAGGGCGTCCCAAACAAATGTATACACACTTTAAATACTTATAAAGGCAGTGTTTATTAAAATACATTTCATTTTCAAAATGTAATAGAATCTACAGACATTATTTAATTGTTTTGTCAACGCCTGTTTTCAAACTGACGTCCGTTCTGGTCCAGGCACTGCTGATAACGCGAAGTAATGGAATCGCAAACATCACGAAACATTTCGTTTGGTATTTGTGTGCATTCTCGTTCAATGGCTGCTCTCAATTCAGCGACTGTTGCAGGTTTTATAGCGTAGACTTTGTCTTTTAAGTATCCCCATAAAAAAAAGTCTAGTGGTGTGAGGTCTGGTGAACGCGGAGGGTATTCTACGAAACCCCTTCGTCCAATCCACATCCACATCGTGCCAAGTACCACTCGCAATACTCCACTCTTCGGTCCGGATCATCTTCATTAATAGCATGGACTAATCTTGGAATGTAACTTTTTCATTGACAGCGCTTCAAAATGCGTTGGACAGACGATTCTGAAATTCCTACCTCACGACTCGCTTGCCGCACAGATTTTCTTGGACTTTGGTGATACGTTTCCAGTCTCTTTCTTGCTTTGTGGGCTTGTCGATGTCCGTGGTCTTCCGGAACGCTTCTTGTGGACATTCTGAACAGTTCCATCGGCTTCAAACTTATCTCTAATTCGAGTGATGGTAAGTCGCGTTGGTGGATCTGTTTGAAACTCCCTCCTAAACTGTCTTTGCACTTCAACTGCGTTTTCACACTTCCAGTAGCATTTTAGAATGAATTTCCTTTGTTCAAAGCTTAGTCTGACTGCCATTATTAATTCTAATGGGTTTAACTTGGAAAGAAAGAAACATCAATTGAGCTATCAGCTGTTAAAGTGTGTATACATTTGTTTGGGACGCCCTGTATATAAAACAGCATTTCAACCTTTCAACCTTTCAAAGATTCCGTGCGATAATTCCTCATTTCACGAAGGTCAAGCTTGTCGCCCCTCCTCTCGAGTTGGCCTGGTGAAGTAGTGAGTTGGTTTCTTGTACTCTCCACCTCACATAGACAGGTTCGCCAGGCTCATCGGGGATTGTTCTCAGCCAGGCGTCTAATCTTCTTTTGAAGATGTCCACTGCAACACCATTCATGTTCCTCAGGTCTTTGGGCAGCTGATTAAACAGTTTTGGTCTCTCACAACAAAACTATTTTCTTTCAGGATTAAGGATGTTCCCTGTCTAGCCTTTAATTTGGGAACACGACACATTTTTCCTTTTCTACTTTCCACTGTTGTTTGGGGAGTTACAGGGTTCAGAGCAAGATTAAGGACTAGTTTCTCCATTATTTTCCAAGTATAAATAATGGTGTATCTCTCTCCTCTCCTTTCCAGAGAATGTAAGTTTAGTTCGCGTAATCTTTCTCAGTAATTTAGTTCTTTGCACCCCTTGATCTTGGCTGTGAAGCTTCTCTGAATCCCTTCTAGCTGTCTAATGTCTTTTTTTTTGTATAAGGATGTTAGGACCGAGCAGTATTCCAATTTGGGTATGATCAGTGTTTTCAGTAGAGGAATCATTATATTCTTATCCCTTCGTTTAAAGGTTCTCAGTATCTGCACAGTTATTCTCTTTGCTCTGTTTATTGCTATCTTATTTTGTATTTCAAATTTCGCATCATCAGTCATTACAACCCCTAAATCTTTTGCTGTAGAATTTCTCTGAATTTCCTGTCCATTTTGGATATAATATTCCATGGATTTTAGGTCTTCTCCTTTTCCATACCGTAACAGCTGAAATTTCTCGGTGTTAAATTTCATATCGTTGTCTTCCGTCCACTTGTAGATTCTGTTCATGTCGGTTTGTAGATATCCTATATTTTCTGGGTTTCTTATTTTTCTACTGATCTTTGCGTCATCGGCAAAGGATGTTACTGTGCTGTCTCTGGTAACATCCTCATCTATGTCAGTTAGCATGATTATGAAGAGCAGTGGAGCTAATACTGTTCCTTGTGGTACTGAGCATTTTTCCTTTTCTACTTTCCACTGTTGTTTGGGGAGTTACAGGGTTCAGAGCAAGATTAAGGACTAGTTTCTCCATTATTTTCCAAGTATAAATAATGGTGTATCTCTCTCCTCTCCTTTCCAGAGAATGTAAGTTTAGTTCGCGTAACCTTTCTCAGTAATTTAGTGCTTTGCACCCCTTGATCTTGGCTGTGAAGCTTCTCTGAATCCCTTCTAGCTGTCTAATGTCTTTTTTTTTGTATAAGGATGTTAGGACCGAGCAGTATTCCAATTTGGGTATGATCAGTGTTTTCAGTAGAGGAATCATTATATTCTTATCCCTTCGTTTAAAGGTTCTCAGTATCTGCACAGTTATTCTCTTTGCTCTGTTTATTGCTATCTTATTTTGTATTTCAAATTTCGCATCATCAGTCATTACAACCCCTAAATCTTTTGCTGTAGAATTTCTCTGAATTTCCTGTCCATTTTGGATATAATATTCCATGGATTTTAGGTCTTCTCCTTTTCCATACCGTAACAGCTGAAATTTCTCGGTGTTAAATTTCATATCGTTGTCTTCCGTCCACTTGTAGATTCTGTTCATGTCGGTTTGTAGATATCCTATATTTTCTGGGTTTCTTATTTTTCTACTGATCTTTGCGTCATCGGCAAAGGATGTTACTGTGCTGTCTCTGGTAACATCCTCATCTATGTCAGTTAGCATGATTATGAAGAGCAGTGGAGCTAATACTGTTCCTTGTGGTACTGAGCATTTTTCCTTTTCTACTTTCCACTGTTGTTTGGGGAGTTACAGGGTTCAGAGCAAGATTAAGGACTAGTTTCTCCATTATTTTCCAAGTATAAATAATGGTGTATCTCTCTCCTCTCCTTTCCAGAGAATGTAAGTTTAGTTCGCGTAACCTTTCTCAGTAATTTAGTGCTTTGCACCCCTTGATCTTGGCTGTGAAGCTTCTCTGAATCCTTCTAGCTGTCTAATGTCTTTTTTTTTGTATAAGGATGTTAGGACCGAGCAGTATTCCAATTTGGGTATGATCAGTGTTTTCAGTAGAGGAATCATTATATTCTTATCCCTTCGTTTAAAGGTTCTCAGTATCTGCACAGTTATTCTCTTTGCTCTGTTTATTGCTATCTTATTTTGTATTTCAAATTTCGCATCATCAGTCATTACAACCCCTAAATCTTTTGCTGTAGAATTTCTCTGAATTTCCTGTCCATTTTGGATATAATATTCCATGGATTTTAGGTCTTCTCCTTTTCCATACCGTAACAGCTGAAATTTCTCGGTGTTAAATTTCATATCGTTGTCTTCCGTCCACTTGTAGATTCTGTTCATGTCGGTTTGTAGATATCCTATATTTTCTGGGTTTCTTATTTTTCTACTGATCTTTGCGTCATCGGCAAAGGATGTTACTGTGCTGTCTCTGGTAACATCCTCATCTATGTCAGTTAGCATGATTATGAAGAGCAGTGGAGCTAATACTGTTCCTTGTGGTACTGAGCTAAGGACCTCTGATTCTGATGAAGATACTCCTTGTACTGTAACGACTTGCCTCCGCTCACTAAGGAAATTATATATCCATTTCCCTACTTTTCCTGTTATGCCCATATATTTCAATTTATGTATTATGATTCCATGGTCACACTTGTTGAACGCTTTGGCAAAGTCTGTGTATATTACATCATGGTTTTCATTACTTTCAAGTGCATCAATAATATTGATGTAGTGTTCCATTAGTTGTCATAGGCATGATCTGCCTGACCGAAACCCATGTTGGTTATCATTGAATTTTTTCTGAGTTTCCAAAAAGTCATAGATTTTCTGTCTAACTATTCTTTCAAATATTTTAGTGAGATGAGATGTAAGCGACACTGGCCTATAGTTTTTGGCCTCGGATCGATCTCCTCCTTTATATATTGGGACTATGTTCGCGCTCTTCAGGATGCCCGGTATTTCTCCTGTGTCTAGTGATCGTCTCCATATCCAATATGGGGGTGCAGCGATTGCATTCTTGCAGTTTTTGATCAGTATGGCATTCCATTTGTCCGGTCCTGCCGCTGAGTGTGCTTTTAGTTTCCCTATAGCTTGTGTAATATCATTTGTCGTAAAGTCGAAGTCCGTTATACTTTCCCCTTGTAGTTTTTCAAAGAACGCGTTTCTATCGCATATCAGTTTGTCAGTTTTTGGGATACTGAAAGATGATTCGTACTGAACTCTTAATATTTTTAAATACTTCTGTTAGATCATCAGATAAAGCAGTTCTCGTTTTTCAGAGGTCCGATAGTCGCATGGTTTTTCGACTTCCTTTTTGTAAAATTCTCGAAGTACTATGAATTAACCTTTATCGCTTCTATAGGGTCATCTTCTTTTTCTGTATGCTTCCCAATTAGTTCCTGTATGACGTCATCGATACTCTGCAGTTTATCATTTAATATTTTTCTGATGTTGTTAGCTTTACAGTTACTTAATTTTGCAATCACTCTTTTTCTCTTTCGGAACAATGACCTCTTTTGTCTCTCGAACCTGCTTCTCTTTCCTCTTTGTTGTATTTATGGAACATGTCTTTCCACAATTTCCAGCGTCTTCTCCTCTAAAGTCATTAGCATCTCTTCCGTTGTCTTGGCCTCGAAAATGGTTTTCCAATCTATTACTTCCATGCTGGATGCAACACCTTCCTAGTTTATAGCTTTAGAGTGAAAATAAAAAATTTCGAATTTGCTTCTTTCTGTTCGTGTTCTTTCCTTTCCTGTTGCTTTTATATTGGTTGTTATTTCAATAATGTTGTGGTCCGATATTATAGTTGGGGACATTTCTACATTATCAATTAGGTTTTTGTTGTTTGTGAATACCATATCTAGGCAGTTGTTTTTTCTTGTGTTTTCTGTTATTTCTTGCGTTAACATAAATTCATCAGCTGGAGCTAGTAGCATTTTTACGTGCTCCTGGTCTTCCCGTGTGCCCCCCTTGTCGTGGTGTATACATATATTTTTTCCTATCCTTTTATATTTCATGAATGGGAAATTAAAATCACCACAGATAAAAATATTTGGGGTTGGAGAGTGTAGATCTTTTACCCAGTTTCTTACCTTTGTAATGGAATCTGAAAATTTTAAGGTTGGCGTGTTTGGGGGTCTGTACATTACAATTAGTCCCATATTTAATTTTTCAACCTTTGCTGCTACACCTTATACGTAGCTGTTTGAGGTATTTATAGTCATTTCTGCCATATGCCTTTCGAGTGTGTAAAGAGCACATCCTCCTTTACGTCTCACTGTTCTGTCGGCTCGGAGTATGTTATAGTTGTCAATTTGTATTTCTTTTTTGTCAATACAGAACTCACAGTTTTCACAGTTCGCCTAGCAGTCCTTTAGATGAGTTTCCGTGAAGCATGCAATATCTGCTCCGGCTTCTTGCATGAGTCCTTTCAGATATAAATCTTTGTCCGGGGAATGATTTGTTTTAAGGCCCTAAATAATGGGTAGAATTATTTTCATTTTTTCTATGTCGTTTTCGCATACAGGTGGTTCCGATTCGTTTTCCAATGGTGGTGCCGGTTTCGTTGCCTTGTAGTCGTCCGAGAATTTGCCTCTTTTTATCTTTGTCGGTACTTGTTGTCCCGATAACGCATGAAGTGTCTTTGTGCGTGCCTTCTGTCCGGCTCTCGGATTCCTATATTTGTCAGCTGACTTTGTATATGCTGGATAGTATTTAGCACCTGAATTGTGTTGGCTACGTTTAAAAAATTGGTACCCTTTTTTTGATGTCCGTTTTTCGTGTTCACCCGTTGCGTTCCTTTGAGGGCGGTGGTAACGGCATTTTTGTCCGTATTTGCACCTCCCATATCTTGCATAGGTGTTGCAGACAGTAAGATGGTGGAACTTGCACTTCTTTTCAAATTTGCAATATCCGCTTGTGTAATGTGTGTTACATAATGTGGGATGTGCATAGATGCATTGACCATCCCGATATCTGCAGTTCCCTTTTCCATAGTATTTACATACGGTATTTTCTACTCTTCTACTTCTTGTTATCTTATTATTTTCAATGTTCTTAATTTTGGTATTATCATTATTTTTCTTTGGCTGTTTATTTCCCACGTTTTTAGTTATTATCTTTTTATCATTTCGTTCGTTGGACAGTTTTACTACCTCGCAACTTTTACTCATCTCTTTTCTTTCATCTATATCTTCATTCCGTATTATATTGTTTATATTGTTATTCGTTATTTCCTCCTCTCTCTCATCCACGTGAAATGAATGAATGATGCAAATCTACAAGGAAAAAGAAATATGATTCCAAGGTTTTTCGTGTAATCAGAAGTACACCTGGAAAATAGGAAAGGCTGAATGTGTAGTGTTCCCATTCCCAAATTAAAGGCCCGACAAGGAACCTCTTCAACACTGAAGGAAAATACCTTAGTTGTCAGGGGGCCAAGAATTTTTAACCAATTTCCAAAGAACCTCAGAAATATTACAGGGGTCAAAATTGAAGTCTTCAAAATAAGACTAGATGCCTAGCTCAGGATGGTAATAGATGAGCCGGGTGTACCTGGCTATGTGCGGTGGAGAGTGCAAGAGAGCAACGCGTTCCTCCACCAAGCCAGGCCTAGAGGCGGGGCCACCAGCTTGACCTTCGTGTTAAAAGAGACCAATACACGGAACTTAAACGAGGTTAACGACGTGTGTGTGTGTATATATATATATATATAATATATATATATATATATATATATGTATACACATATATAATATATATTTATTTTTTTTTATCATGTATAGCCAATTATATTTATTTACCTATTAATTTACCGTAAAATTCGGTGTACAAGTCGACGTGGTGTATAAGTCGACCCAAGATTTTGGTTAAGAAATTCGTGTTTCAAGATATATCCTTTGTATAAGTCGATCCCCCACTCCTCCAATAACCTCCTCCACTCCTCCACAAAGCGAATGAAGTATGATGCTGGCTTTAAACTGAAAGTAATTGCTTATGCATGTGAGACAAATAACAGTGCTGCAGCAAGAAAATTTGGAATTAATGAAAAGTTAGTGCGAGACTGGAAAAAGAATCGATGTGTTTTAAGTGAAATGCCAAAGTCTAAATGTGCGTTACGAGGCAAAGCTTGTCAATGGCCTGCATTAGAGGATTACTTAGCAGATTGGATAAATGAAAATCGTGAAATTGGGTTAGCTGTAACGCGACCTAGCATACGTATGCCGGCACTTAAGTGGGCCCGATCACACCCAGATGAAAGTGAAGACTTTAGGGCAACAGTGAGTTGGTGTGATCGTTTTATGAATCGGAAGAATTTAGTATTACGGCAGAAAACTAAGATTGCACAAAAATTACCTAGTGACGTAGAGAATAAAATTGTAAATTTCCACAGGTTTATTATTGGACTGAGAAAACAGCAAAATTTCCAGCTAAGTCAGATTGGTAACATGGATGAGACTCCATGCTTTTTTGATATGCTATCAAATAGAACAGTACACTCTAAAGGTTCCAAGACAGTTTTAATAAAAAGTACAGGACATGAGAAAACAAAATTTACTGTGGTATTAAGTTGCCTTGCTGATGGCACAAAGTTGAAACCAATGGTGATTTTTAAAAGAAAGACAATGCCACCATTGAAATTTCCAGCAGGCGTGTTTGTTCACGTTCATGAAAAAGGATGGATGGATGAAAATTGAATTCATTTATGGATTGAAAATGTATGGAATCGGCGCCCAGGCGGATTGAGTGAAAAATCAATGTTAGTATGGGATGCATTTCGAAGTCATTTAACAGATAGTGTTAAAAAACATTTACAGAGCAATAAAACTGAATCTGTTGTTACTCCTGGAGGTCTAACGTCTGTGCTTCAACCTCTTGATGTATGCATCAATAAGCCATTTAAGGACAAAATGCGTATGCAATGGAATAACTGGATGTCTGAGGGCGAAAAGTCTTTCACAAAAGGTGGTAATATGCGTGCCCCATCGCTAGATGCTTTATGCAGATTTGTGATAAATTCTTGGGAAGCCATTGGAATTGAAATTGTTCAAAAATCATTCAAAAAATGTGGGATTAGTAATCAAATGGATGGGATGGAAGATGATTTGTTGTGGAGATAGTGATAACGAAGAAGATGCAGTAAACAATTTAAGCGATTCCAATTCAGATTCAGATACATATGGCGACCTTGATCCTAATCCTAACTAAATTTTTAAAGTTTTGTATTGTCTTTTAACCTTTTAACTGAGTTTTTAATAAATAAAGTGTAATTCAATATCTGTATTTGAGCTCATCCTTGATCATGTGCACCAGTTTACCTCTCTTGGATTAAGGTTCTGATTTCATACTTGTTGTATAAGACGACCCTAAAATTTAAAGATATTTTTTAAGCCTTTAAACATCGACTTATACACGGAATTTTACGGTACTTATAAATATCGAATATCGACATAAACATTCCTGAAATTTAAAATTTGTAAACATACTGGAATGAAAATTGAAATATATATTTTTAATAAATTACAATTAGGGGTTTCGGACGTTTTCGGGTTATTTTATAAAGCCCCACTTGCTTAAAAATCAGTCGGGAAGGTCGGGGTGTGGGGGTAAAAATCGGTCGTTTTGGGATTTAATCCGAAAAATCATATGCCCTATTTATATGGTAGCTATACCCAAAAATAGTCCATTCATCACTATTCATCGTTTGGGATAAGTTCATTACCTTGCCTATAAAATGATTATAAGAAATGCCGAGAAAAAGCACAAGAAGAAGACTGGAAACCTCACTGGGAAAGATATAGAGACTAGAAATGCTCCAGAGACAAATCCTCCTGTTTCCGCTTGTAATCTCGTGACTGCTCGGAAACCGTACAGTAGATTAGTAGCTTTGACCGGTTTCCATTTCTGCTTCTTTACGCAGATCTCTACATAACTTACAATGGCCTCCACTTTGAGAATCACTGGACTGAAGAAAATACATATTATAAACACGAACGGAAGAACATCGATATATATATATATATATATATATATATATATATATATATATATATATATATATATATATATATATACACACACAAGGTGTTTCAGGTCGACCCTAGAAATATGGAAATTTGGAAATTGGCGGAATTACTATGACACACTTCAAATACCAAATACCAAAAACGAACTACAAATTCCGCCAATTTCTATATTTCTAGGGTCGACCTGAAACACCCTATATAACAAATTATTATTATTATTGTTATTATTATTTATTTATTATGTATTTATTTATTTATTTACTTTTCCTTCAATGTTATAGTTTTCACTTAATCTTAGCTTTAATGAATTTTATCTGTGATATTAGTATTAGTTTTGTTATTTGTATTATTGCCTTAATATGGTGGCATTTGAGGAGAGGGAGTTGGGGTGGTGGAGGGAAGTGTCACCATGGGGAGGAAAGGAGTGCTAGTTGAATATAGAGTATAGTTACCTAACCTAACCTAGCCTAACCTAACATGAAAAAATAAGTAAATAAAAAGTAATTAGGATCTTTTCCTTATAGCACCCCCAGTTTCTTCTTTTCAGTTAGTAATAATTTTGACACAGGTTAAGTCGTGATATTTTCGTTAAAACTCACGAAAATAACACGACTTAACCTAACCAATCGTTAAAGGCGTACAATTGACCTAACCGGGCATTCAATTACTAGTTAGTTAATTTTTACATTCACGTTTCATTCTAAAGTTGTAGGGCGTGATACTTTTGGGATTAAGTGAATGCCGGTTAGGTCAACTGTACGCCTTTAAGGATTGGTTAGGTTAAGTCGTGATATTTTCGTGAGTTTTAACGAAAATATCACGACTTAACCTGTGTCAAAATTGTTGCTAACTGAAAAGAAGAATGCAAAAAAAAAAACTTCACTTTTTTCTACGTGAAGGTCAAAATATGAAAATAAAAACCCACTCTAATAGACAGAGTTTATTTCCACGACAGTTTCGACGCCCACTGGCATCCTCCTCGGGTGGATACAGAAACACGTGTTTCTGTATCCACCCGAGGAGGATGCCAGTGGGCGTCGAAACTGTCGTGGAAATAAACTCTGTCTATTAGAGTGGGTTTTTATTTTCATATTGAAAAGAAGAAATTGGAGTGCTATAAAGGAAAAGAGCCAATATAATTATTATATATATAATAATTATAAGTTATATAAATGTGACGTCATACTATGAACTTTAGAGGTCACTATTTTAAAAGATGAATTTTTTAAAATTTTTAAAGTATATAAGGCTTAGAGACGACCATATTTACAGCAACACGCTGACCAAATGTTACTATTGGTATAGAGTATAGTTACCTAACCTAACATAGCCTAGCCTAACCTAACCTACAGCGCACAACTTCGATAGCATGCTAACAAATGCATATACATATAGGCTAGACATGGGGCTTCGGCCTGGCCTCGGCCTCGGAACTCAAAAGTGGCCTTGGTCTCGAGGCCAGCTGAAAAGTGGAAAGGCCTCGTGACTTTCGTGAGGCCTTAGGGAATCCTGATTTGTTTTGTTCTGTAATTTTCAAATCCCGGTAGTGTTGGGGTGGAGATTCTTCAGGTTGGCGCGCTCGGGAGGGGGGATATTCTTCAGGTGGGCGCGCTCGGGGTGGATATTCTTCAGGTGAGGACCATGACCTGACAGGTGACCGTATGTGGTGGCATACTTTGATAAATATTATTCAGACAGGTTACTAGTCAGGCGGCAGTCTTTGATAAATACTATTCAGTTAGGTGACCAACGGATTAGTGACAGGTCACTGTGACGTTAGGTACATAAATATTATATATGTCGCGGTAAATAAATATTATTCAGTCAGTCAGCAGTAGACCAATTGACTTAATGTAGCAAAACTAATGTGGGAAAGCAATCTATCAGTTGGTCATCAGTTGAACTGAGCTCATATAATGTGTTTGTGTTATTTATGTGTATAAACTATTAAACTGTATCTATTTCTATAACAAAAACTAGGCCAAACTAGAGAAGAATACCACCTGGTATACTGATAACTAGCTACTAGCGTCGATAATTTTGTTTTTCGCCCATCTTAAACTGTAACATATGAACTTCTAAATAATATGATTTGAAATGAATATATAATATCGGATGCAAACAATAATTTCGCTAATATCGACATTATAACAGATGTAAATTGTTATATTATTTGCAAATAATTTTTTCGGTCTTTTTCATTTACTTTAATAATATAAAGTACAGGGCGTTCATAAAAGATTTGAACAATTTGATTCGTTTATATTTTTCATACTAAATAAGTTATAAAGCATGAAGTTAAGCGATAGAGCAACTAATAAAGTTTTTTTGTACAAGACCAAGGTTGTCAACATCCATGAACTACGAATAAGGATCAGATTTGCAATAGCGATGGTCGATGCTGGCATGCTTGAACGCACATGGCGAGAAATTGAATATCAATTGGATGTTGTACGGGCGACCAATGGCGCAAATGTTGAAGTTTATTAAACATGTATGTAAAACTTTTAGCTGTGCGGAGTCACATGGACAACTTGTTTCTTTGTATGTTATTGGGTTATCACATTAATAAAGATTGAAATCGTTCAGATCTTTTACGAACACCCTGTATTATACATATAACTTTAAAAATGTCTGATAATTGATAATATCAGGTGCATATATACTCTTGAATCAAATTACATATATAACATGTTGAAATATCAGGTGCAAATATATTCTTAATATTATCGTTATTATATATTTATCGTATATATAATTATATAGTAATGGCATGATATAAACCTCATACCTATAGGCCTACCGCACTTCAGAAACATCTTTCACATACAGTACAAGCTACAATTACATTAATGATCTTTGGTAGACTTTAAGACCACAATTTCTTATTGTCAAGATACATAAAAATGTGAAACTTAAAAAAATAAGGCATCTCCAAATGTAGCTCTGTTTGCAATGCTCGCTAGAGTCGCTAATAATTGTGGCCATTCAGAAATGATACGATCAACAGTCAGTGAGTTAGTACAATCTTGAAATATTTTGCTGATCATCTTCACATTGTAACTTCCCATATTATCATAAATACTTGAAATATTGCGGGTATATTAAAATGAGAAACAAAAAGTTATTGAATTAATGTATGATGCCCAGGAAATCTTGTTCTGGCAACTGTGTCTGACTGTGTGACCTGGCAAGTGTAAACACACATCGTGTCGGTGTTGTGTTGTGGCCGTGTGTGATAGATGAACGTGCTTAATTCTTATTAATTCCCTTTTATTAGGTAAGTGAAGTGAGCTATGTCTTTGTTAATTAATTTTGAGTAGAATCTTGCTTTTCCTTATGGATTTCAAAAAAAGAAGAGATACAAGCTAGTGGGCGCTAGGACAGTTTGCCTACGGACAGTTTGCCTACGGACAGTTTGCCTACTGGACAGTTTGCCTACTGGACAGTTTGCCTACTGGACATTATGCCTATGGACACCATGCCTATGTGGTATATTTATCCTTACCTTATTTAACTTATTTAACTTCAGATTCATGCAAAAGAATTAATTCAAAATTAAAATGTGTTGTTGCCCTTAATAGCATAAATGTCTGAAAATATATCAAGTAAGAAAGGGAAACAGAAGTTTTCACATAATGGATATTTGTATGTGTTTGATAAATGTAGCAAGCGCGACCCTTCGTTACTTTTTTGGCGGTGCGAGCAAAAGAGTCAGTGTATTATAAGGTGTGTGTATATAATATGGGTACTTTTCCGTTATCTGCCCCCTTGATGATTGGTTAGGTTAAGTCGTGATATTTTCGTTAAAACTAACGAAAATATCACGACTTAACCAAACCAATCGTCAAGGGTGTACAGTTGACCTAACCGGGCAGTGACGATTGGTTAGGTTAAGTTGTGATATTTTTGATAGTTTTAATGAAAATATCATGACTGAACCTAACCAATCGTCAATGGGGCAGATAACGGAAAAGTACCCATATTATATATACACCTTATAATACACTGACTCTTTTGCTCGCACCGCCAAAAAAGTAACGAAGGGTCGCGCTTGCTACATTTATCAAACACATACAAATATCCATTATGTGAAAACTTCTGTTTCCCTTTCTTACTTGATATATTTTCAGACATTTATGCTATTAAGGGCAACAACACATTTTAATTTTGAATTAATTCTTTTGCATGAATCTGAAGTTAAATAAGTTAAATAAGTTAAATAAGGTAAGGATAAATATACCACATAGGCATGGTGTCCATAGGCATAATGTCCAGTAGGCAAACTGTCCAGTAGGCAAACTGTCCGTAGACAAACTGTCCGTAGGCAAACTGTCCGGCCACGAAGCTAGTGTGAGGATACGGTAGGTTACCTTTGGAAGAGCTATAGGCCTAGGGTAGACTAGATTGTTGAGCCTTCCCAAAGCATGGAGGAGCTTATTCGTAAAAGATTTCGAAGTGAGTATCTGCTCCCAGAGGTACAAATACCACATTCGTTATTTCCGAATATCACACCTCTGGGTGCAAATACCTTCAGCTTAACAATCTTAAGGCCTCGTGAGGCCTCCCCTAAAAAGGCCTCGCCATCGGCTTCGAGGCCTTTGAAAAATGTATGTCCTCGGCTTCGGCCTCGGCCTCGTGGACTTCTGAAGGCCTCAGTCTCAGCCTCGAGGCCTGAGGCCAGACCTTGTCCCCATGCCTGATATAGGCTCAATAGAACTTCAGCAGCTGAAGCGTATTCACACCGCCGCTGTCTGCGAAAGAGTGAAGAAGATATGTGTTGTATTTCTTGCAGGTAATTGTGGGCGGTTCCTAAATATATACGAATGTTTAAAATAATACACACACACACACACACACACACACACATATATATATATATATATATATATATATATATATATACTCCTTGTACTTTTCTTGTAAGCAGTTGTGGAGCGGAGCCTAAATATATACGAGTTTTTAAGATATACATATATATATATATATATATATATATATATCCCAACAGGTGGATAGCGCGTGGTGGCCCCGTTCCCTGGCCATCCCGCTCCCCAGATCTTAACCCTTTGGATTTCTACCTGTGGGGCCATTTAAAGACGTTTGTGTATGATACAGAGGTTCAAACAAAAGAGGAATTATGGCCACGTGTTCGTGACAGGTGCGAGCAAATTAAACATAATCCAGGCATTCTGGAACGCGTCAGACATTCAATGGTACGACGTGTACAGGCCTGCATTGAGGCAGAAGGGGGCAACTTTGAACATTTCCTTTAGGTTGTAACAAAGAGGGGTCACACTGTAGAGATCTGTGAATAAATCATTACAAAAACCTACGGGGGTTTCACTTCATATTCACTCTCATTAATACAACATCTTAAATGTATTGTAACATGGAAACTATGCAGAATCTGACATTTTACCATAGATACATTGTGGTTTAGAATTATCCAAGGATTTCATCCTCCAATTTAATGTACGCATTGCTGAATCACCCTATATACTGTATATATTATGTAGGAAGGGGAGAGGAGTCCCCGCAAAAACGCCCCTATGGGAAAAATAGCTCCTACTCCAACCAGAGTAGCCTAAACACAACCTAGGCTACGTTGAAGATGGAAGACCTAGGCTAAAGATGAACCAGCCTAGCTATGTGTCCATAAACAGGACTTCCATACTCTTTTGTTAAACAATTACAGCTGAAATGTCAGCTTATTTAACCTAAATTTAATAACCGAAGGGAAATTTATGAACTTCTTACCTTGAAATTATATATAAATTATTTCTTGACACCAATAATGAACTTTTTATTCCGGCTTCTTTCTTCTCTAGCCCTCCTGTCATTTTGTTATTTTCTTATCTTTTTCTTCTTCTTCCCAAAACCGTTGCATTTCTAGCTATGGGATCTTTTTTCTTTTCATCCCATATTTGTTTCTTCGTTGGTGTCTTTTTAATTTTTCTCAGCAAGAGTTCATGTTCTCCTTCTGATTTTTTTATTATTATTTATTTTAATGTCAATATGGCTTATCCAAGATTAGGTGGGTCTTCCATTTCGGTACTCCCAAATTTTCCATACATTGGGGCCAGCCAGAAAAAAAATTGCATGTGAAACCCAATTTTTTCTTTAATATTTGTTAACCCATCTTAGATTACCTATATTTTATGTTTTATTTGTTATTCCATTTTTGTTTTTCCTCACTTTTTAATATAAAAAGTGTAGCATTTTATAAAGTCCTCACCTTTTCAAAATGAAAGGGTGTTGCATTTTAGTTTATTTTCCATAGGAAATATTACAATACTCCAGCCCTTATCTTTTGTTGTAACATCTGCCTAGCTCGTAGAGCAGTTGAACGTTGTGGTCTACTATTTGTGGTATAGGTTATTGTAGTAGTAGGACTAGTTACATCATTTATTGAACAGGTTAGGTTTGGTATAGTTTGGGTCAAATTTTGATCATCATCAGAATCTATTATAGATTCATCATCTTGATCATTTTTGTTAACAGTAGTTGGTCCTACTTCTAGGGGGTATAAGAGTGATACATCTCTTATAGTTTCACCTGAAAGTTTTAAGTTTTACAACCCTGGTTAATCCATCTTCCCCAGTTTTTAGTTCTAAAACTCTACCTAATGGCCAACACTGTCTTGGTGTATTTTGTCTAATTAGAACTACATCTCCTACCCTAATTTTATTAACCCAGTCTTTGTTTTGTATATATTTATGTCTTTCTCTCAACCCAACAAGGTATTCATCACTCCATTGCTTTTTAAATTTTGTTTTTATATTTGTTATTTGTGATAATCTATTTTGCAAATCATGATTATTATCACTCCAAGGTGGATCATCCAAGGAGATATTGTAATCAGGTAGAAGGTTAATGACTTCTCCCTTAATCAAATGATTTGGGGTGAGAGGCTCTACATCATTAATATTATCCCCTACATAAGTAAGAGGTCTGTTATTGACAACATTCTCAATTTCACTAATGAGAGTGAGAAGTTCAAAGAATTCAATTTGTTTTTTACCTATTGATTTCTTTAGGCAATTCTTTATTGTTTGGATATTCCTTTCCCAGATTGCTCCATACCATGGTGATGCAACAGGGATGTATTTCCATTTTATTTTGTTATTTTGTAGATATGTTATGGTATGTGAATTTTGTAATATGTCATTTATTTGGTTTTCACCAGCCTTGAAATAGGTTGCATTATCTGTCCAAACAATTTTGGGTACAGAATGCTTAGCACAAAATCTTCTAAAGCTATAGACAAATGATTCTGCGGAGAGATCACTCACTACGTCTAAGCTGACTGCTCTAGAAGATGAACATGTGTAAAGTATGATGTACATTTTTTGTTCTGTTGTTCCCAGACCAACAGTCAAACTTCCTGTATAGTCTATGCCAACTGTTTCAAAAGGCCTATTAAAGGTGACTCTCTCTGTTGGCAAATCAGGAGGATTGGTCTTCCTGAAAGATCTGGAATGAATCCTTTTGCAGGTGACACAGTTATTCAAAACTGTCTTTACAGTCATTCTGCCTTTGGGTATCCAATACAACTTTCTAATGGCATTTAATGTTTGTGGAACCCATGTGATAAAGTTCATTGTGTTTCTCTCTAATAATTAGGGTTGTAATGTGATGGAACCTAGGAAGAAGAAGGGGTTGTTTACTGTTATATGTGATTTGTGATTTGTTTAATCTACCCTTACATCTTAATAAGCCATCTTTGTCAATGTAAAGATTCAAGTTTATTACCACAGAGGGTACTTTGTTCATTTGTTTACCAATTGTTAAAAAATCTATTTCATTTTTGTATTCTGTTTGTTGTATGTGGTTAATCCAATATTTGGTAGCTAGACTTGTATACATTTCATTATCATTATTTCTTTGTTTATTTATTTTCTTTAAACAGTTGTGAATGAATCTGAGACAGTAAGATGTTACCCTTACAAGTTTGCCAAAGTCAGAATAACTGTTATAATCTAATAGTGGCTCAACTTTATTTGTGGTTATCATGTTAAGTTTTACATTAATTTGTTCTGCTGGCCACATTGTTTCATCCTGAATGAATTCAGGTCCATGAAACCAATTTTTGTTGGATTTTAGTAATTTACAGGATAATCCTCTTGTGAGAAAGTCTGCAGGATTTTGTTTTGTTGGAATGTATCTGAAGGTTATGTCCAAATTTTGTCTAGCTTCTTTAATGTCTCTTAATCTGTTACGGACAAAGATGTTTTTTGAGTTTACTCATCAGAGTTGATCCATGCCAAGCAGATTTGACTGTCAAGCCAAATATATGTAGTTGTGATGTTTACATCATAGACTTCATGGAGAAATACTGTTATTTTTACAGCTAGATAACCCGCAAGTAGTTCAAGCTGAGGAATAGTTTTCTTTTGTTTTAAGGGTGTTACTTTCCCCTTGGCATAGATCAAATGGCTGCCATCCTCACCTACAAGGTAAGCGCAACAGCCATACACCTTTTCACTGGCATCACCAAATACATGCAAGGTTTGAGGTGTATCTCTGTGTCCACAAACTCTGGGAATATTTATGTTTTGTAATTTATTGAGATCTTTAGCTAACCTTTTCCAGCTATCTTGTTGTTTATTGGTTATAGGATCATCCCAGTCTACTTTCTGTTTCCAAAATTCTTGTAAAAGAACCCTGGATCTGATAGTAGAAGGAAGGAGTAAACCCATAGGATCAAATATTTTTGAACTTTCGGATAAGATCTTTCTTTTTGT
The DNA here is from genome assembly GCA_023014485.1 of Bathynomus jamesi. NCBI lineage: Eukaryota > Metazoa > Arthropoda > Malacostraca > Isopoda > Cirolanidae > Bathynomus > Bathynomus jamesi. Next base: position 515,898 of record JAJOZX010002492.1, read on the forward strand.
GTTAGCTGTTGTATCTAAGGTGTAGCCTTTTGTGCAGAGTGAGTCATGAACTTTAGAATCTGAGTTCAAATCCCAGATCATGCCTAATGTTTTCACCCTGTTTGTTGGTTCTGTTAATCCTTTGTCTTCTGATTTTATTTTTTGATTTAGTCTCTCATTATTTGTGATCCACTCTCTTAATTCAAAATTACCTTCTTTCATTATTTTATCTGCTTTTATGTAAACTTCATTTAATTCTGACTCTGTTTTGGTTGATCCTACAAGGTTATCTACATAGAAGTGATCTTTCAAGAACTGAACAGTTAAATCATTTTCATCATACAAATTTAAGTGATGTTTGATGGTTAAAGCCAGTAAACTAGGACTTGCATTTGCTCCAAACAAAACCACATTAAATTTAAATGTTTTAAACCCTTTATTTAAGTCATATGGATCATTAAACCACAAGAATCTTAGTTGATCTTTGTCATAGTTATTTTTCAGATGAATTCTCAAAAAAGCTTTGCTTATATCACTTTGAACTGCATAGTCATCTAATCTAAATCTTAGAAGGATTTTTACAAGGTCTGAAATAAGATTAGGCCCCTCTATGAGACAGTCATTCAAGCTATGCTTATTGCCATCTTTAAGACTACAGTTATACACAACTCTAAGTTTTGTTGTGGGTGCATCCTTTCTATAGACTCCTGTGTGAGTAAGATAATGGCAGTTGTCTTTTTTAAAGGGGTGATCTTTAACTTCTTCAATGAAGCCTTTTTCTAACTGGTCCTTGAAAACATCATCATACATTTTAATTCTCTTGTCATTTTTTAATCTTTTCATCAAATTATAGAGATGACCTTTAGCTACCTTTAGATTATCATTTAATTTTGGACTATTGATCTTCCAAGGTAGTTCAATTGAATAATGGCCATTTTCATACATGATGGTGTTTTCAAAATTTTCAGCCATTAATTGATTTTCATCTGTATGATCACCATCTTGCACCCCCACTGACTCTAATAGCCAGAGCTGTTGTACACCTTTATCTAATTCTTCAGTTGTTAATGATTTATTTAATATTTCAGTATTTATGTCATTATTTGAGTTGTGTAAGACCTTGTCATAATAGGGCAAGTTTGTTAGTCATATATTTTTATTTTTCATTGTTATTTTATATTTATCTATGTGTCCCAGTGGAGCTATACCCCAGTGAGTATCTAGAGCAATCCCATCTCCTATTCTGACTATGCCCTTCTGAATTAAGTGAATATAATCAGCTCCAATTAACATTTGAACATTATCTATTATATCATCATTTAAATTTCTATCTGCAATTTTATATTGCTTTTTAAGTTGTTGTATTACTTTTTAAATTTGGTATTTTAAATTTTTGTTGACCAACTTGTTCAATGACTACTACTTCTATGTTTGTTGTTTTATTCTCTGTGGGTATATCCAGATCTAAATTGACTGTATTATATTTTTCTTTCTGTTCATTTTCTTTGACAAATGATGTTATACACAATTCTTGTTCATTTTTATGAGTTTGTAGGCCTAATTGATTAACTAATGATTGATCTACAAATGTTTGTTGGGAACAAGAATCTATTAGACATCTTATAGGAGTTGTCCCACCTTTTATTTTTTAAATCCAAGGTTATTGTAGGTAGGAGTACACTAGAATTTTTATTGACATTATTTATTGATATATGTCCATTAAATGTTTTTTCATTTTTCTTTTGTTTATTTGAATTTTTAAATGAATCACAAAGACAAGAGACATGATTTAAACTTCCACAATTAACACATTTGAATCTTATTTTTGTTTTGCAGTCTTTGTTAGTATGTCCTGCAGCTGTGCATTTAGTACAAAGGTTTAACTGAGAACACCTGTTTATCCGGGATTCTAAGTCTACATATTTAGTACATCGTGTGCTATGTGATCATCAGCCGAACAAAATTTACACTTACGTACAAATTCTGTCGTAACATTAAAATTTCGTAGTGTAGGAGTTAGACCTATCACTTTTTGTTCTGATTTGTCTTTTGTGTTGTTGTGGTTTGGTTTTGTTTGAATTTTCTTTGTTTGGTTTTTGTGAATCAATGTTTGTGAATCAATCTTTGAAGATTTGTACATTGACAAAACATTTGGAAATTCATTCCTTATTTCATCAAGGGTAGGGTATGTATTTCCCGTTATTCTTTGGAAAATATCCCTAATTTGGGTAGGTAAACAATCAAATATTATGGCTTGGATAAACCATGCTGATTTCTCTAGATCTATATCATTATTTTGTAGATGACCTAACATGCATTCAATTTCACAATAGAAATTGTACAGATCCTGATGGTTATCCTTGGCTGGTTTTATATTTTTTAATTTTATTGCTAAATCATTTACTATTTTTTTTATTTAGGAAATTTCTTTCTAGTAATTTGAGAGCTATTTTATATGAACTGCCAATTGCCGGTAAGGCATCAACCAGTTTTAGGGCTGGGCCCTTTAAATAATTAAGAGATAACTGAATTTGTCAACATCAGATATATAATCTTTGTTGCCAATTAAACTATCAAATTTTTCTAGAAAAGACTGAAATTTTGTTCGATCACCCTCAAATATTGGTACTTGTAATGTTGGTAACTTGGCTTTTAGTTGTTTATTGTCATCATTAGAAATGGATACATTTCTGAAGGCCTCAATCAAACTTTGATTTGTAGCCTCTAAATTATTTGGTAGATTATCTAAAGCAGCATATAATTCATTTATGTGAGAATCTATTTCAAAAATATTCTGTTCTTGTTCACACAAAAGTGCTGTATATGTCTCTTCACCAACATTTAACGCATCAGTTTCTGTAACAATTTCCTCTATAATTATTATTTCCTGTTTAATTCTATTTAAACCACCCAAAATAGTATCATAATCCCTTTTATTTGGATTTTCTTTGCTATTAAAGGTAGTTAAAAGCCTGGTAATGACTCCCTTCCTTGCTGATCTCTTCCTTTTTAATGATTTAATCTTTGCCTCAATTGCTTCACATTCAGCCATATTTATTTATTTTATTTTTCCAAAATTAAGTCCCCAAAATCCTAAAACCCTTTCAACTCTATAAATAAGCTTTATTTTGGTTAAATAGGCTAGGCTTCTGATTACCCTTATTCTAGAATTTTACCACATTTATGACCAAATGATAAGTTTTGAAGCATTTGAATTATTTCTTATTTTTATTTTTAGTTAGGGCTTCGTAATTTATTATTATTTATATGTAGTAAGTATTTGAAAAAGCCAAACATGGAATAAATTCTGTTCAGATGTCAAAATGTTTGATAAGGCGTAATTTTTTTTTTTTTTTTTTTTTTTATTTTTTATTTTATTCAAGGTTAAGGTTTTCACAGCAAATAACCCTTCCCCACACGGGCCACCATTATAGATATGGAAAAAATAGGTCCTGCTCCAACCAGAGTAGCCTAAACACAACCTAGGCTATGTTGAAGATGGAAGACCTAGGCCAAAGATGAACCAGCCTAACTATTTGTCCATAAACAGGACTTCCATACTCTTTTGTTAAACAATTACAGCTGAAATGTCAGCTTATTTAACCTAAATTTAATAACCGAAGGGAAATTATGAACTTCTTACCTTGAAATTATAATAAATTATTTCTTGACACCAATAATGAACTTTTTATTCCGGCTTCTTTTTCTCTATCCCCTCCCTGTCATTCTTGTTATTATTCTTATCTTTTTTCTTCTTCCCAAAACCGTTGCATTTCTAGCTATGGGATCTTTTTTCTTTTCATCCCATATTTGTTTCTTCGTTGGTGTCTTTTTAATTTTTCTCAGCAAGAGTTCAAGTTCTCCTTCTAATTTACTTTTATTGTTATTATTTTTGAATGTCAATATGGCTTATCGAAGATTAGGTGGGTCTTCCATTTCGGTACTCCCAAATTTTCCACAGCCCCCCCTCGTATATAAGAGGAAGAGAGCCAAAATCAAGGTCTCTAAGGCTCATAATGCCGTGTATTATTTATCTATTTGTTTATATAAATTTTGAAAAGATCGTGTAGTGTGTAAAATGCATGTATATACTGTATAGTGAAGAATAGAGGGAGAAGCATGTGTTTGAGAGCAAGCTGGACTGTTTACAGGGTAAATGAGACAGAAATGATCAGCTAAAGAGGACAGTGACAGAAGAAACGGGGGTTCCTGCACTCCATCTTCTGCCTAACGTCCCCCCCCCCTCGAGTACTTCCATGATCGATTGGTGTCTATAATCTCCTCCTTCCAAATAATAATAATAATAAGAAATAGGGAAGTAGCTTCATTTCTTTAGATATAGATTGCGTAATCTAGTTCTCGTTGCTGAACAAACCTTGGCCCATTATTCAGCGGTCCAGGCAGCATATTTTTTTTTAAAAATGGAGACTCTCGGTTATTCTGCTTTTCATTTTGGAGTATTTTTTTTAAATTCTGATCTTCTTGCAAATAAATTACTAATTCTGAATCCTGAAGCAGGATGGTTCTACTGATGGTTCTACCGAATTTGTAGCCTTTCTTTGGCTTTAATCAAAGGCATTATTATTAAAATCGTTGCGATATAAATAGAATATTTATTATTAATGCAAACTGTGACGTGCATTCGTTCCAGCTGCAGTAAATTTAAGCGTATTTGATTCAGACCGCTAAAATAAGTGGAAATAATACATGATATGAGAACAATTGAATTTTATATATATTTTTTTTATGTAGAAAGGAGGGGACTAAGGGAGAGCGCCCGCAAAAGTACCCCTCCCCCCACAGAAGACGGAGAGAGCCAAAAACAACGTCTCCAAGGCTCAATGATGCCTTTTTTTTTTAATATAAATTAATTTTGAAAAGGGTGTGTAGTGTGTAAGATGCATGTATGTGTAGTGAGGAATAGAGAGAGAAGTGTGTGTTTCAGAGCATGCTGGATTGCTCACAGGGTAGATGAGGCACGGAAAAAGATCAGCTAAGGAGGACAGTGACAGGAGAAACGGGAGTTCCAGCACTCCCTAACTCCTGCCTAACATCCACCCCGGAGTACTTCCCTGGTCGATTGGTGTCTACAATCTCCTCCTAGAATGTAATATATAATGTAATGTAGAGTCTTTATATTTTATATTATTTAAAAAGTCTCTAAGGTACACAGAATAATGCATACTTAAATTTTACTTTTAATGAAACCAGTCTCCACCCCTTGAATGTTTCTAATTTTCATCACCGTGAGCCTGAGGATAAAAACTATTCCTGTAGTAAGTTATCTTACATTTTTATGTATTTTAGCATATGTTTCACTTCATGAGGCAAGGGAACTACGTCGTGTTCATTGTCGCAACACCACTTCCCGTTGATCAGAGAAGTTAAGCAACTGTGGGTCTGGGTAGAAGTTGGATGGGGTACCATCCTTTGTTCAACGACCCGTTGTTCGGATCCCATGTCAAACTGTATTTACCTTTGCTCATAAACAACTCCTAAAACACACACTCTTGAGTCAAGGTCCATTTCATATTAGTCATTTTCTAATTTTAGAGGAAACTTAACGCAAAAATTATTAAATAAAAAATGACATTCCAGAAATTCGTGAGTGACTGTAAATGTCTGCTTACCATTTCATATAAACAAAGAGTATTTATTAAAAAAGAAAACCAGAAGCCATATCACAATACCACATCCCGTTAGATCAGCGAGGTTACGAGATGTTGGGAGAAGGTTAAATAAAAAAGGAAGGAGACTAAAAGAACGCTTCAGATTATTGTTCATTAAAAACTTTGATGTTAAAATCTATATAAAAAGGGGGGGCATTTATTCATTTTCGCCTTCTATCATGCATACTTTAATATTGAACATTTAATACTATATTCTCTTTCATCAGTTTTATATATATATATATATATATATATATATATATATATATATAGAGAGAGAGAGAGAGAGAGAGAGAGAGAGAGAGGCGCAAAAGTCGCGCATCATAGGAAGTTTCAGTGTTGACGACTGTATATTATTTTTTTTTTCTTTTAGGTAGGAGATGGCTGCGAAATTAACAATAGACGAGAGGGTGAGCTTGGTTTTAATGTATGGAATACCAGGTACAACAAATCTATGACTCGGTACAAAATTTAAATTCTGTACCGATTCATCGATTTGTAGTACCTGGTATTGCATACATTAAAACCAAGTTCACCCTCTCGTCTATTGTTAATTTCGCAGACATCCCCTAACTAAAAGAAAAAAATAATATATTATAGTCAACACTGAAAATTCCTATGATGCGCGACTTTGGCGCCACCCTGTACATATATATCAGGGCTGTGCGGGTCTATCACTTTCGGGTCGGGTCCGGGTCTGGGTCATTTTTCTAATTTACTTTCGGGTCCGGGTCCGGGTCCGGGTCATTTTTCGAATTTACTTTCGGGTCCGGATCCGGGTCCATTATTAAAAATGTAATAATTATAATCTGGTATAGGATAGGACAGGTAATAAGACTGCTACCGTAGCTACATTAACATGTTTTCTGAAACATAGTAAAACATTATATGGCTATACGGTAGTAGCCTAACCATATATATTAATTAATCCGATTTTGGAAATGCTTAAAAGTAGGTGTATTAATTGTATTAATATTTAATAGTAACTAGGTATAGTTATACATGCATTGCTAAGGGGCAAAGTACGATGTATGATTGCTCTCTTCAGCCCCCTTATTCTAAATTTTAATTAATTTTGTGAAAACAAATTCTATATTTTTTTGAGTGAACTCAAATGGAAATTATCATCTTCTTGCATTAAAATTAAATACTTTGTTTATCTTAAAAAACAAAAATAAAATCGATAATATGAAATAATTAAAGTAATTTGGTAGTAATATTGTCGGTGCTGGTTAAGTGTGCGGTCTACCTACGATTGGTTAGGTTTAATCATGATATTTTCGTTAAAACTAACGAAAATCATGACTAAACCTAACCAATCGTCAAGGGCGATTGACAATGGGATGTAAACAAACAATTAGTAAACAAGATAAGAAGCTACAATTAAAAGGTAGACCGCCGAATCGTAGGTAGACCGCACACTTAACCAGCACCATATTGTCTTTATATTTTGAGGGCAACATATTCTGTGAACTCCTTTAAAACAGATATTGACACAGCGGCATAGCCTATACTTATTTCTCCTAGAATCTAGATTGAAAGTTGTGGCAAGACAGGAAAGAGATTTCTGAATTTTTAACTGAATTTTTTTATTTTGAATATGCACAGTATATATATATATATATATATATATATATATATATGAATAAAACCAGAAGGAAAGGAAACACAGAATGGTAGTCAAGCGCTTTCGTCTAATGACATCCTCAGGAACACTGAAGTAAATAAAGAGTTCAAGTCTATATACAGGTTACAAAAAAAAATATATATATATAATAAATATAGAAATAAAAATTGTGGGAGAAGCATACAAATCTGTAAAGAAAACCACCAATTTTAGCACTTTGCCCGAATTCAACACAAGATCAAATTTTATAGTTAATGCCTGAATGATATATAGGTCACAAAAAATATTAAAAAAAAATATATATATATATATAAATAAATTGAAAAGTAAAAATTGTAAGAGGAGCATACATATTTATAAGGGAAAACTACCCACGTTTTAGCACTCTGCCCTTCTTGTCCAAATCCTCTCTGAACGAATTCAACACAAGATCAAATGGATTGTTTACAACCAATTTTATAGATAAGGCCTGAATGATATATAGGTTACAAAAAATAAAAAAAATAAAAATATATAAAACTAAATTGAAAAATAAAATTTGTAAGAGAAGCATACAAATTTATAAGGAAACACTACCAAAGTTTTAGCACTCTACCCTTCTTGTCTAAATCTGTTCTGAACGAATTCAAAACAACGGGATCGAGTTGAAAAGACCTTTGCTCATGTTAAAGTTATTTGTAAGTTGGATAATAGCAGACTCAAGAATATTTCTATTAACAATGTTGCTAGAGTAAAACAAAACTGAAGCATTATTCCAATCAATAGAGTGGGATAACTCTGACAAATGGACAAAAAGGGCACTGGACGACTGTCCCGTTCTAACGGAATATTGATGCTGTTTTACACGCGTGTGCAAATCCTTTCCCATCTGACCAATGTAAAAGGAATCACATTGTTTACAACCAATTTTATAGATAATGCCTGAATTATTGGTAGGGCTATTTTTTACTATGATATTTTTTCACAATATTGTTATATGAAAATACTACATTAATATCCAAAAGTTTTAAGTACATTAGCAATGCCTAAAAAAGCCCTGGGGAAAAATGGAAGTACTAAAATATTCTTTGACAAAGTGCGAGTGTTATTATTCACACGATAGAAGGTTCGCTTTGCCTTGTTTAGACAAGATTCCATAAAAAAACGCAGGTGGGTAGCACAGATCACTTCCAATACCGTTGATTTTTTCCAATTCGGCATCGATGTATTCCGGACTGGCGATCCTAAGAGCGCGGAGAAACATTGAAGAAAATATGGCCTTCTTAATGGGGGTGTCATGTCCAGAGTAAAAGTGTACGTAGGACAAATTGTTTGTTTTTTCCGATAGATACTAAACTTAAAACCTGGGCTTTCACTATGTACACGCACATCCAAAAACGGGATTGAGGTGTCTTCTTCCACTTCTAAAGTAAACTTAATGGAGCGGACTTGGTCATTTAACTGAAGGAGGAAGTCATCCAGGTCACGATTCATGGGCTAGATACACAAAATATCGTCGACGTACCGCAACCATGGGATGCCAACCCCAAGGATTCTCGCAATGTACGTAATTTCGAAAAACTCCATATGAAACTCCATATAAATATTGTGAAAAATATCATAGTAAAAAATAGCCCTCCAATAATTCAGGCATTATCTATAAAATTGGTTGTAAACAATGTGATTCCTTTTACATTGGTCAGACGTGAAAGGATTTGCACACGCGTGTAAAACAGCATCAATATTCCGTTAGAATGGGACAGTCGTCCAGTGCCCTTTTTGTCCATTTGTCAGTTATCCCACTCTATTGATTGGAATAATGCTTCAGTTTTGTTTCACTCTAGCAACATTGTTAATAGAAATATTCAAGTGCTAAAACTTTGGTAGTGTTTCCTTATAAATTTGTATGCTTCTCTTACAATTTTTATTTTTCAATTAATTTTTTTATTTTTTATTTTTTTTATTTTTTGTGACCTATATATCATTCAGGCCTTATCTATAAAATTGGTTGTAAACAATCCATTTGATCTTGTGTTGAATTCGTTCAGAGAGGATTTGGAAAAGAAGGGCAGAGTGCTAAAACGTGGGTAGTTTTCCCTTATAAATATGTATGATCCTCTTACAATTTTTATTTTTCAATTTATTTATATATATATATATATATATATATTTTTTTTTGTTACCTATATATCATTCAGGCATTAACTACAAAATTTGATCTTGTGTTGAATTCAGGCAAAGTGCTAAAATTGGTAGTTTTCCTTACAGATTTATATGCTCCTCCCACAATTTTTATTTCTATATTTATTATGTATATATATTTTTGTAACCTCTATATAGTCTTGAACTCTTTATTTACTTCAGTGTTCCTGAGGATGTCATTAGACGAAAGAGCTTGAGACCATTCTGTGTTTCCTTTCCTTTCCTTCTTAACTGAAATATTTTTATTAGGACTATTCTACATTATTTTATTTGAGAAGACTTTATTCCCCAACACCTTTCGATCGCAAACACAATACTGCGTCTAATAATGATTGCGAAAGAGAATTTCTTTGCGGGTTCAGAATGAAGATTAGAGCGGAGAACAATCTTTCAATGCTAACTTGTGTGCACGGAGTAGACAATGCTACCAAGGCTGCCTGTTTAAATTCTCCTCCCATTTCCATCCACCATTTCATGGGATCTTGATGGATCAGTTTTCTAGCTGAATCTCTCTTTTTCGCGAGGCGAGGACATTTTTCAAACTTTATCCCACCTGCATCAAACTTCGCTCTCAGTGGCACAGTTTGAATTCGTCCTTCCTTCTGAAGAAGTCTTTCCTTTTGTCGCAATTCTTTTTCAACTCACAACTCACAAACAAACAATAAAATATATTAGGATTAGGCTGTTCTCCCGTTACCGTTAACTCTCCAGTTCCAGTGAGTCATGTGGAGGGTGGAGTGATAATTCAATACATTGTTGCCAAATCTAAAGGCGCACACATAAATTTTGTAAATTAAAAACCCTCTGTGCGGGTCCTTCACTTTCGGGTCGGGTCTGGGTCTGGGTCAATTTTAAAATTCACTTTCAGGTCCGGGTCCGGGTCCGGGTCTTTTTACTAATTCACTATCGGGTCCGGGTTCAGGTCCGGGACTTATCTCACTCTCGGGTTAAACCCGGGTCTGGGTCCGGGTCCGGGTCCGACCTGCCAGCCCTGATATATAGGGTGGCACAAAAGTCAGGAGTCAAAGGATCCAGAGAGAATGAATCTTTTCCGTTCTATGGCTGCCATTATTTTTAAATAAAAAATATTTTTTTATTTAAAAAATGTATAATTTTTGCAATGATGACCTTTTGACTCCTGACTTTTGTGTCACCCTGTACATTCATACATATATATATCAGGCACGTGCCGTGAGTAAATACTCAGGGTAGGCAGACTCAATGCGCGAGCGAAGCGAGCGGCTCCAAGCTAGGGGGTCTGGGGTGGGCGCGAGCTCCCCCAGCGGGTTCCGGGGCGGAGCCCCAGCCACCAACGAATTTTAAGCATAATTAACCCCTTCCGCACCATTTGTGCTAATTTTTGGTCAACAACAAATATTTACTTACCGCTTTATTTGTAGATGAATTCCATTCTTCTCTCTTTGTTAGTAACAAAAATATCTGTAATTTTTTCAAAGAAATTGTAAGTGGGATTTTGCTCCATTTTAGTAAATCTTTCTTTTAATTGAAATTAGGGCAAGTGATGAAAGCCTTTCCTGTTTCATTCTATTCCTGGTGTAGCTTTAATTCTTTTCAAAGCTGAAAATGAACTCTCAACAGAAACTGTTGTAGCTGGAATTGTTAAAATCAATTGCAACAGCTTCACCGCTTCAGGAAACGTTAGTTCAAGTCCATTTTGAAATATGAAAGCAAGCAAATCTTTAATTGATTTATCCCTGAACACTTGTGCACTATAAATTCCAGCTAGATCAGTTTTCAATCTTATGACATCGAAGAAGTTACCATAATTCTTCTCTAAACTTTCTAGTGCATCCTTATCAATTTCTGTAGCTAGTTTTAGAAACTTTTTACTATCAACTAATGAAATAAATTGTAAATTTTTGAAGTCACTGTATCTTGCTTCCATATGCTGCAGTATATCATTCAATATTAGACAGAATATTCTTTCTCTTTCTTTTTTAATTGGACCTTTTGTACGACATTTTGATTCAGTCAAGTTATTTTCTTTGAAACATTCTTCAAACTTCTCATAGATATCATCAAAATTTTTGCGCAGACCCTCGAGGGAATTCATTGTTTCATTGATTCTTTCAATGCAATATGGAATATCTATAATTTTAGTTTGTAAGATATTGAAGAGTGTGTCA